>JARWLC010000008.1:79514940-80069940 GCA_033318265.1 Phyllotis vaccarum
ACTGATATATTTCGTCTTCTGTGGCTCTTCCAGACTGTCCTAAAGGAAAAAGAGAACAGATTCAAAGCTTTTTTTGAATAGCTTATATTTCTTGTGAGCTGGTGTTAATTCCATTGGATGAGAGTAAAAGCCACCTATTCAAGTATTTTTGTCAAATTAAGCAAGTATTATTTTCTGTCTGACAGGGCTCTCTCCCTAAGGTGGGTTTGAAAGAATAGCATTGTATAAAGGGACAATGGTTAATTTTTTTAATAGACATAAATGCAGGGCTAGGAGATTTCTAAGGTTTTTGGGTTATGTAGAAACTTTGCAGAACGTCTCAAAATTATTTGGCAGAACATCTTATCAGGGTGTAAGTCAGGATATAGGGTGTGGAACATGTCAGATTCCAGAAGATAGGTCAAGTTTTATAGAAAATAGGAAGAAACTTATTTTGACCTTGTAAGAAGATGGCTTCTAATCTTAAGATGGATTCAGACTTGTCCATCACTGGGAATGTCATTTTAGCTGCAATCTTTAGCACTTAAATTATAAGGGTGCATGTATCATGAGGGTAGCTTGGATGGTCCAAAATGGTTACAACTGTTCCTCCCATTGCACATTTCTGCATTGTGACCTTTGCAGTTCCCCACTAAGAAGCACGATCCCGTTTATCTTCTCTTGAACTATTCTTCAGGCTTTAAAAACTGACAGTCACGTTAGAAGTGAGCATGCAAACGACTTCCAAGGATGGCTCACAAGTGGCCTGTAGCCTCCCTGCTGGTCCCAAGGCTACAGTGTGTGAGCAACCCTGTCTTTGACCCTTCAAATGACTACATTTGTCATTGGAGTATGGCTCAAGTCACCCAGTTGGTATCTATCCAAGTACTGCCTGAAAATTTAATTTACAGAATTCTGTGACCACTGGGCAGGCACTGTTGCTGATGAGCTGGCTTGTTAAAAGGACACTTAAAAACAATGTTAACTTAGAGTATAAATTACCCAAATAACAAAGCCAAATGTGGCAAGTCTGTCTATCAGTCTGTCTACGCCAATCTGCTTCCTTTTATATTTTCTCTTTTGCTTTTTGAATCCATCCTTATCAGTGACAGTTTTCAGGTGGCCTCATTTCCTGTATTCTATACGGGAAATGTCAAACTTGTTCTACTATTAGAATCACACTCTCTGTCACCTGTTTCCTGAAATCCCCTCTGTGTTTTTGAGTCCCTTTGGTCCCCCTTTCTTGCTACTGGATCATTTGTCTTCTCTGTTTCTCCGTTGTCAGATCACACAGCCAACCACTCATGCTCAAGATTCTCTAGCTAGGAGCAGGATGGTTTGCTCGCGATGTGTTTATGCATTATTCCACATTGGGTGGGAAGTCCTCAGATCTTAAGCTCTGGTCCTTTGCTCCTTACTCAGCCATCATTTTCCTTGGTCATATGTAGAATTGAGCATCATCAGTCAATGTGAGCCCTGCTCAGCCTCAACTTCCTGCATCACCTGCTGCACCTTTATTTTTCTGTCTCTGACACCCTAACTCTAGTAACCTTTCTGCTCCACCTGATCCCATCACCTATCCCCTCTCCTTCCTTCCTACAACTCAAACTTTAGGGCCACCCCTCAAACTCTTTATCCCTTTTCTGATGTGCCATGTCATACCTGACAAATCTTCACCCCTAATCAAATCAAATTCCTGTCTACTCCATCACATTACTCTGTAGCTCCATGTAGGTGAGGAAAACATACAGCCGTCTTACATAAGAAAGCTTACGGTAAGTTTTAGGGCAGTAGAAATACCGCTCACACTTTTCTTTAAACACTCCTGGTTTAGTTAGTCTTTGACTCAATTAGATGACTTTATAGCTGCTGTAGTTTCTCAGCCCATTCAGGGACTTATTTTTCAGTTTCACACTGGGAATGATTAACACCTGGAAGAGCATTCCGCAGGCTTTGCTGAAACAGTGCTGCCAGACCAGACCGGCATGTGTTCTGTGCTGTTTCCCTCCTGCTACAGCAGAGGAGCTGCATACACACCTGCCTCAGGTTTCAGTCTGTGTTTCCTTCCCTACAGCTCCCCATTTCTTGTGCACACAAAACACAGCTTCCGCAATCTCCTCTGCTTCTCACTTAGCAGGTGATTTTGTACAAGATCCAACACCTGTTTAACAGCAGTCTTTGGGTTTACTTTGGCTGACAATTTAAGAAGGAATACAGTTTGCCACAGTGGGAAAAGGCAGAGTGGGGAGGTGACTGTAGTCAGGAAGCAGAGTAGACAGGACATGGGGCTAGACTGTAAACCTTAGGGCCTGTCCTTAGTGACTCACTTCCCCCAGCAAGGCTTCTCCTAAAGATTACATAACCTTCCTAAATAGCACAGCTAAGCCAGGGGAGCAAATGCACAAACTTCCTGCTCAGATCACAATGCTTTGCTTTCTAGTGGATCTTTTCTATCTGTGTATTTAATATTCAACAGAGTTTAAGTCTTTAGGTTTCCAGGAACAGACATGGACAGAGTTTTATGAACTGCACACGGGTCTAGTGTTAGATAATGGGCATTTACGTCTCTCTGCATTTCTTTCTTTCCTCAGTCTGTCTGTCTGTCTATCCATCCACCATCTATCCATCTATCCACCCATCTATCTATCTATCTATCTATCTATCTATCTATCTATCTATCTATCTATCTATCTATCTACCTACCTACCTACCTACCTACCTACCTACCTACCTATCTACTCATTTAAATGATGTAGCCTTGGATGTCCTAGAACTTGCCTTGAACTCATAAGATTGAAGATGTGTCCCACCACACCCGGCCCACTTTTTCCTCAGCCTAGAATGTGATGTAGCTTCTTTATCTATCATCCAGGCTCTATCTTTCAAGGACTGACAAGACTCTGATACAATCGTTCTCAGCTGGAGTACAGGAGCGACTTGTCCCCATATAGGACATTTGGAAATTTCTGGAGATGTTTTCCTTGTTAAAACTGATAAATGAAGTGCCACTGGAACTTAGCAAGAAGAGGACCTGATGTGTTTTCCTCAGTATCCAGTGACACACATGACAGGCAAGCCCTCTTGCTTTTCCTAGAGACAATTCTTTAAATAGTATATAGCTGAGAACCCTGCCCCAGATGGGGGTGGAACACACAGAGCAACAAGATAGAAAATGGCCACCTCCAAGTGTTCATGTGGCTTTGTCATATGTAAGGAATGCTTATATAGAACATTCACTGCAGGAATTGAGGAAAAAATGGATGCCCATATCCTTAAGCACTGAACTTTGAGATTTTCTGCAGTAGAAACATAGCCTTTCTAATAATAATGCATTCTCTTTGAGATAGTGTCTGAGTACCCCTGGCTGTCCCCCCTGAAGCTCTTTTATGTATTCTAGGCTGGCCTAGAATCTCAGAGATCTGCCTGCCTCTGTCTCCTAAAGGCTGGGATTAAAAGTGTGTGCCACTATGCCTGGCTGCCTTCTTTTATATTAGAGTCGCCAAGGCTTTCAGTTGAATATTTCTATTGAATATAGGAAAACATCTTAGTATCTGAGACAGGGTTTCAAGCAAGGTGAGTTCCAGGGGCCTGGTGACTCAGTTATTGCTACAGTACTTGTCTTCTCTCTCAGTCTAGGTTTGGACTCTGGGTCTGGCGTAGGGTGAGATTTGAAATGTTTGATCTGCAGGGCTTCACAGCTGGAAGATGGAACCAATAGTCAATAAGAGCCCAAGGGAAGCAATAGAAAGCTCAAGTGTGACATTTGTTCATATCTTTGTTTACATTTGCAGAAATGAGCATTTCTCTTTTTGCTAACAGTGAAGACATCTTTGAGTGGTAGATTCTCTCCAGTGGGCAGTGGGAAGATGTGATTTATACCATTTTCTGGTCTATTCTGTGACAGAACAAGGCAGACAATGCTGTATTGCAGTCATCATATAGACTCATCCCTTTGTTTAAAGCAGAGGTGTATAAGCCTCATTGAGTGCAGTGCTGGGTATAAACGAGATGCTCAAGATAGGACCTGTGCGGAAGTTTGGACTGAAATGGAAAAGACACTCTTTGGCAGTTTCGTGACTAGAGAGGTGAATGGAGAGGTGAATGAATTTTCAAAATTTTGTCATGCAAAACATTTTTAGTGGCCATATCTTAGAAAAGGGTAAATCATAACTCATGCATAAAGGTTATGCCAGGGTTTATAGACTAGACCCCTGGTAATGGATTCAACCTTTCCACAACAAATCAAAAGTATTGTTGTATGCTCACATGAATATACAGTGGCCATTACCTTAAATTTAAAACACACTATAAGCGGCAAATTCAGAGAGCTGGGTGTGAAGGCTGCATTGTATCAGTGTGCTCTGCAGAGAATTTCCTCATTTGGGTTTTGCTTGGCTGAAATATATGCTGCAGTTCAAAGCTAAAGGGATTACTTTTGAATAGTCATTGCTGAGGTTGATTACATTCGTCTGTCATATTTAGCCGGACCCTGCAGGCTATTATTCCATTAGCTGTGCTGGTCCTGCCATTGTCAAAAAGTTGATCACCTAATGTTAAAAGACCATGCTTCGTGTTGACCTTATCAAAATGCTTCAAAAGGTTTTGTTTAAAAAAAAAAAAACTTTGGTTATGCTTTATGAAGCTGATTAAGAACAGATATCAGGTATGAAATGGTCTTACCTTCTGGAGGGTCTTAGAATTCTGTCAGTGTGGAAGATGAGATTTTATTATTTTTTTTTGTTTGCTTTTGTCTTTCAACACATTTTATTTAAAGCCATGTATTTAATCTCAGGAGAAATGGCTCCCCCTTTTCACTGACAGTAATGTCCTGAAAATGGATTTCTCAGAAAAGAGGTCCTTTTTCTTTCTAAGCATACACTTAAATCACACAAAATTAACAATGAAAATAAGCTAGTCTATCAAGGGCAACAGTGCTTTTATGATGTTCTGATTTCAACACGGTTTTCCTGAAGAACAGACTGGCTTTTTTGAGAAACATATGTAGAACATGAAAATCTGCCACTCTCATTTGGTAACCAGAAAATCCTTTCCAATAAATGTATAAATATTGAGAAGTAGGGTTTTATTACTTAAAATAACATATATACAATTTTAACTGTTGTCTAGGCACAAAATGGCTGGGAAACCATTCCCTGAACAACTAAGCCTTGAATTAAAATCCTGGAGATGATGCCAGCTTGGCACACTTGCCGGTGCTCTCGGGCATGGTCTCCTTTAGCTGATGGTGTGTGAAACGGCTAGTCAGGGACACAGGCTGTGATCCTGGAACACAGCCAGGGGCTAATTTTGGCCCTTTAGCATTGTTTGCTAATCAACAGAACTTCTCAGAATGCAGAAGTTACAGAAATTTGGGGTATTGTTCTTGTTGGATTTTAATGTGTCTTTCATGGTAGAGATAGAGTGGCAGTCAGAAAGAAAAAGCATATTCAGCCAGGGTTCTCATGACTCTTTAATGAAGTGTTATTAGAGGTAAAGGCAGGGCTCAGGGTCTACCTAAGGATATCAGAGGCCTTGGGTATAAACCAAAGAAAGTTACCATTGCATTATGACCCCTAGGGCTGATGGGTAAAAGGAATGATCAAAAGACAAAGGTTGAGAGAGAGTATTACCTGACTGAACACAAAAGAAACAGACCCGAGCAGTAGAAAGCTAGGCTAACAGAAGTGAATTTCTCTCTACCCAGCGTCCCCTCCCCTAAAAAACAACAATAAAGAGCCCACATCTAAGTAAGATGTAGAACCTATGATTTTTAAACATTGGTATCAAGAACAGAATCAGTGATCACCATAAGGCAGAAAACCAGCAGCATGAGCCTCAGTTGTCCCAAATTCCTTCTTTGATTAAGTTTTCAGATTCAGGCTGAGAAGAGGAAAATCCAGGAGCCCATCACAGCTCCTGCGTTGAAGACATAAGCAGTCTTGAGAGTCTAGGGATACCCAGCCGACCTGAACTTGTAACCAGTGCTACAGTGGCTGAAAGTCTGTGTCCCCTAAGATATCTAAGATGAAGTCTATTTAGGCTGAAGGACTTAGTGGCCAGAACTTTGGAAGGTGATTGGACCATGAGGGCAGAACCTCACCGATAGATTAGCGTACTTGTAACTAAAGACAGGACACAGAGTTGAAGCTACAGTGAGTCCCTTTGCAGTGAAGGATGCTCAGCAGAAACAGACTAGACTAGCAATCTGACTTCAGACTCCTAACTTTCAAACTGTAAGAAGAAATTTATTATACTATACTATACTATACTATACTATACTATACTATACTATACTATACTATACTATACTATACTATATGACATGACATGACATGACATGACATGACATTATATTATATTATATTATATTATATTATATTATATTATATTATATTATATTATATGCCAGTGAGACTAAGGCAATCTGTGACATAGCAACCCAAACTGACTGAGATAAGGTTATTAGAGAGGAAAGAGCCAGAGATGAGAAGGCTGGAGATCTGTAGAGGCAAATTAATCTCAAGTATTTACACAAGTACAGGTTAGGGCCTTTAATCTGGAGCCAGAGAAAGAAAGCGCTGTGTGGACACAGAAGAAAGAACACGGTGTCCACAGAAAGCTGGTCTATTACCTGATATTGACAGTCATATCAGGAAACTTCAATTTCACAGGGTGTTGGGTCTTGCCTCATTGTGGATAATAGTTACCTCAACACTAGGCTCCACTCTGACCTTATATAACAGATTATAAAAGTAAAATCTTTAAACTGCTTCCAGGTAACTTTTTTGTATATCATCCCAAAAC
The DNA here is from genome assembly GCA_033318265.1 of Phyllotis vaccarum. Lineage (NCBI taxonomy): Eukaryota > Metazoa > Chordata > Mammalia > Rodentia > Cricetidae > Phyllotis > Phyllotis vaccarum. Next base: position 79,521,724 of record JARWLC010000008.1, read on the forward strand.
TCAAAAACATTTATGGTACATAGTACAAAAAAAAAAAAAAAAGAAAGAAAGAAAAGAGAAAGTTTGTAACAAGGAACAATTACAAGACACACAGTTAAAAAGTATAATGAAGAGAAAAATCAGTTACTCCAATTGACACAGTCTCCTAGTAGCTTCTCAGCACACAAAGTACTGACTCCCCATAATAGAGTGACTAAAATGGGTAGGTAGCATGTGAGCATGGATGATGCATATGCCCCAAGCAAGACGGCGTGGAGCAGCATCAGACTTCATCCATCACTGAGAAGATTGAAAGTAAAAACAAAAGTTCTTTATGTCTGAAGTGTTTCTTTTACTATTTTTAAATGGTGGTTGAGCCCGTGCAATGGAAGTTAGAGAGACAGTGAGGACTACACACACACTGTTGGGATTTGGGAGGAGATGGAGAGATAATTAAAAAATATTTTAAGAAATAATGACTGAAAAAATTTCAAAATAGATGAACTTCGTAAATACACAGATCTAAGAAGGTCACCAGCCAGGTGTGGTGATACACACCTTTAATCCCAGCTCTCAGGAGGCAGAAGAAGGCAGATCTCTGTGAGTTCGAGGCCAGCCTGATCTACAGAGTGAGTTCTAGGACAGGTGGGGTGACATGGAGAAACCCTGTCTCTAAAAACAAAAAGTCACCAAAAGAAAAAAGAAAAGGTAACAAAGCTTTGTGTACCTTAGAATTCTATTCCTAGCGAAAAAAAATCTTTCTAAACAAAAACTTTTAGGCAGACAGCAGCTGAAGCAGTTCATCCCCAGCAGACGTGCTGGACCAGAGACAATAAGGTCCTTGGCAGAAGGCGCATGGTGCCAGGTGGGAATCTCCATCTGGGCAGAGAACTGAGGAGTAACAGGAGAAATTATAAAAGGAGTTAACATGTAATAAATAGTAACAACAGAGGCTGGAAAACCATTTCGGTGGTAAAGTGCAATGCAGGCTGGAAGGCCTGAATTTGGATGCTCAGCACTTATATAAAAATTTGTGTTTAGCATTGTGTTCCTATAATCCCAGTGATTGAGAGGCACAGAGAGGTGCACCTCTGGTGCTCCCTGGCCAGCCAGCCTTACTAATGTGTGAGGTTCAGTGAGAGGCTGTGTCTCAGTATACAGAGAAGGATAGGGAGACAACCAACATTGACCTCCGGCGATCGTTCACACACACACACACACACACACACACACACACACACATACATACACACACACATACATACACACACATACATACACACACATACATACATACACACACACACACACACACACACACAAGCACACACACATACACACACATGCACATACACACACACCTGAATATATACATGTTCATACACAGAAAAGTATGCACATATACCACACACAGTGTGAGATTCATAACATGTGTGAAAGTCAAAGCAGGGACCAGCATTGCCAAGGAAAGAGGGAAACACACGTTAATGCACAAAAGTGGGCTGACCAAGGGATCACTGGGCTTGTTATTGCTTTTGTTCTAACACATTTCAGTTCTTTTTGTTAAAAAGAAAAAAAGGAAAACCTCAAGATTTGCAAATCAACATTCTTCAGGTCTGAAAATGAGAAAGCCTGTCTCCAATTGAAACATTTGTTTGAAAATTCCTGTGTTTCCCTTATTTCTTAAAAGTTTAAGAAAGAGTGAATGAGTTTAAAACAAGAACTGATTCATATTTATTCTTAAAGACTAATTTTTCCTGAACAAACTCTGTGAAGTCTGATATACCTCGTATGAAATCAAAGCTTTACCACTGCGTTTGTCTTCTTCCTAGTTACTTTGTGAGCTAACACATAAACCCCACAGTTGAGCACATTTGTAAGTAGGCCTTTTTAGAACAAAGAATTATTTAGGAGTTTTTTTTTTTCTGAAGCTACTAATTTGAGTTCTGATTAAAATACATTAGATTTGTAGAACCTGCCAAGTTTGGAAATAAGTGTGCATCTGAAACCATTAGCACAATTTACGCATAAACACATCTATTAACTAGAGTATCTTAAATGAATAACCCAGAGATGTAAAAAATATGAAGTTTCTGTAAAAGCTGAATATCCCAGTAGGCAGAAAAAAAAAGAAAGAAAGAAAAGAGTTACTATACATACATGATCTCTAGTCCAAGTATACTAAGCCAAGTAAAACGGATCTTTTCCATTGAAATCTAAAACAATTTCTCTACCAAAACCAAGAGCCAAAACTTTATAGATAGCTCTTTAATTTTTTATAAGAACATAACATATGAATCTATTTTAAAGCAAAGCCCATGATAAAATAAATTGTAAAGAAAACCCATTGTCCAGGCAATGCATAACTATCCGCAATCTAAATTATGGCTCCTAAACAGGTGACCTGTTTTTATCTGGAGCTTTTGAGACCTGGGGATGTAGCTCAGTCTAATGAGTGCTCGCCTATGTGAACCTCTGAGCCTCATTCCCACTCTGTAGTAACAGAATGGAGGGTCACACCCCTAATCCCAGCATTAAGGAAGTAGGGTCAAAGGGAACAGAAGGTAAAACTCATCCTTGTTGACCAAGATTTCAAAGGTGGCCTGGGAGACTAAGATCCCATCACAATATATATTTTAGACATAGCAAATCAGAGCAGAATCTTGAGTCCGTGGCTGATCCATGTTTGAGAATTATTATTTTACACATATTTGCTCTAATTTATGTTCAACTGCTTAGTGTTGGGGTAGAATAGCATGTTTAGGAAAAGGAGCAGCAGTAGATGTTGGAGTCCCAGGATGGTTGAGAACATTGAGAACATAGGTGAAAATGAAATGTTTTCCTGGGTCCAGGATGTATCTTGTTTTAGGAATGTGGTTAGCACTTTATCTAAACCTCACAGTCGCGGTGGGGTTTGCTTGTTTACAAACAAGGAGCACGGAAGGCCAGTGATGAAGACGGACATGCTCAAGTCTCACACAGGTGATAAAGGACTTGTTGGAGAGGCAAATCTATGCGTAGTAGCTATTATTCACTTTCTCCCAATGCATCTCCCAGAGGAAAGTAAGTATCAATAGAGCCTCTCAGGTGACTTGGGTTTATCCAAGTTGATTTATTTGACTTTGTGGCAAGAAGAGCTGCCAACAAGTTTATTTAGTTCTTAATAGATTGTCTGTTAATTGTTTAATTTCTTGTGTTTTAGAGGCTAATAAAGTGCTTATGGCAACATCGTCAACAGAAGCAGGATACTCAAGGTACCTCTTTCAAAACCATCAGCTACAATACTGGCCATGGCAATTGAGCTTGGGGGGGCACCCAATCATGGGGTCATATCATCTAGCTTGTTGTCTTTATTTAATTGTATTTTAACTCAGGTCCTGATGGATTCAGCGTCATGAAATCAGAAAAGGTGGGACTATGGCAGTTTATTCATGTTTCCATTGGAGCTCCACTGCAGACATGAAATTTCCCTAAAAATGCAAATCAGGTGGTGCCACACAAGTGTGACTTGCCAGCTGAAGTACACGAGAGAAGTGCTGTCCTAGGGCTGATGTTTTTATGCTCTATGATTGAATAAATCGATCCATTTATTACAACGTCTTTACCTAAATTTTTAGCTTTAAGCCCTAGATAAACGTGTCTAGGGGTAGTGGAGGGCTTTTCTCTAACACTCAGAAAATGGATTACACTTGTTAATTTGCCTTTGAATCCTAGACATGACAAAATAAATACCATAAACAACTGTTGAAATCAATCTAGATCTGTTCAATATCAGAATGACCAGAAAGGGATTTAGCAGGACTCTCAGATGTAAAGGATTGATGTACACACTAAGCCCTCATGTAATAAGACTTTTTGACATGCTCAGCATAAGGCTGAAGGAAATGATTTCTGAAGGCAGAAATGGTGTACTTTTGTTGCATTAAAGAAAAATCCCTAGAAGGCCCACCTCTGCTAGGCATCGGTGTGAACACATCTGTGCAAATATCTTGTTTTTTGTTTCGACATTTTTCTTAATTCATGGGCATCATATCACAGAGTTTTCTTATGTTCCACAGAGCAGCAATTACACACAACAACTGTAGGGTTAGTCTTTAAATATAAATGAAACAGCAAAGCCAGGACACCACGAGGCAGAACCATCCTCCATTCTTTTTCAGAGAAAGTGAAGCTAAGGATAAATAAAATAATCATATACAAAATCTTCCAAAACTTGTTCTTTTGGCCTGAGATTTAAAAAAAAATTCACTTGTATCACAATGAATAAGATAAGGGATTCCACACCACAATACTCTGAAAGACAGAAGTCACACTTTCCAGCTGTGATGTGGTTTATGTTGACTAGATTGTCCCATAGACGGTCACTAGATGGTCACAATGGTAATCTCCATCTATTCCTCACCTATTAAACAGCTGGTCACTGAGCACCCGTGGGGGGAAAGAGCATATTTCTGGCACAGGTACCAGGGGGACAGTTCATAGCACAGCTCTCATTAGATGGATACAGGAGCGTGAATGGAAACTGAGAGTTAACAGCTGTCTTAGCATACCTTTTTAGACCAGGGCATAACCTTCAGGAAAGAAATAAAATTTATATGTTATGTATTTTAACTTATTAAAATTATTCAATTCAATTGAAAGTCCAGATTTCTAAAATGAATATTGACTTTCACAGAGTCTATATAAATGCACTACAGTCTCATTTCAGGAACAGCCTACTGGACTTCTCACTAGGATCCAAATTCTTTGATAGCACGATCAATGGGAAAAAGCTTGAAAATCAGAAAATTATTGATTAGAATACCCAGCATTTAACATATGTATGCTTATGGCTTTATTGTTGGTTAAATAAGTTGTATATCTTAGATATATTGTATATCTAATAAAGTCTCCCTGAAATAAGAGGACAGAGCCACCCACAGCGTTAGCCATGAAGGTCAGGCACCCATGCCTTTAATCCCAGCACCTGAGAGGTAGAGATCCTATGGATCTCTGTGAGTTCAAGGCCAAACAGAGTCAGGTGGTGGAGGTGCACACCTTTAATCCCAGCAGTAAGAAAGTTGAACCAGAAAGTGAGATAGCTGGGTGGAGAAAGAGGAGGGAGGAGCGCAGCCTGTGCCTCCTTCCCTTTCCTCTGAGGACTCAGAGGCATCAGTCTGAGGATTCCTGAGGAATGACTAGGTGAGAAGCAGCTGTGGCATATTTCTTTGTCTCTCTGATCTTTCAGCTTTTCCTCAATACCTGGGTCTGTATTTTTATTATAAGACCACTTAGAATTTGTGCAACAGATCATTTTATAAAATATTTTATATAATTTTTAATACTGAATATGTGCGCATATCTGTGTATGAGTATGTGCATGTGAGTACAGATGCCTGCAGGGGCCAAAGTTTAGATTGTATATGTTTCTGTTTTGAAACTTATATTTTGATCTCTCAACCTTGCATCTACAATACCTTACACTTACACAATGTCTTCACCTTTCTTTTTTTTTTTTTTTAGTTAGAGTCTGTCTGTGTAGTCCTGGGTGGTCTGGAACTTGATATGTATACCAGGTTGACCTCACATTCACAGCATGCTTATGCTTAATTTTAAAAAAATAGAGGAGGTGAGTGACACCTGGACCCTCAGGTCAAGCAGAGATCACAGTCTCTGAACCCCAGCCTGGGGAGACTGCCCCCGGCACCCCATCCATACCAAACCCCACCCTAAACCAAAGAAACATGGGAAAGCCCCCACTCCATATCAATCCCAGGGAAACACAGCTCTAGGGATATCCCACAGGCCAAACTATGCCCAAACTGCAACCTACATCATCACCCACCAATAATGGGATAAACAGAAGTCCCCTCATGGTCCACAGCTAACTAAGAGCTAACTAAGAGCCCCCAATCTCACAACTGACTAAGAGCTGACAAAGAGCAAATGAGGAAGTAATGGGCAGATGCCAGTGCAAGAATACATATAAGAATATAAAGAACAACATGACACCCCCAGAAGAAGCTGGTGGCTCTACAACATTAAGATCTGAGCATAACAATGAAGAAGAAACAGAAGGATACAACATTAAAAACAAGTTTATGAAGATAATAGAAGCTTTAAAAGAAGATATAAAAACTCCCTTAAAGAAATAGAAGAAAACACAAACAAAAAATTGGAAGAGATGAACAAATCCCTGAAAGAAAAATAAAGAAAACCAAGAAAAGAAAACAAAACAGGTGAAAGAAACATTCCAGGAATTAAAAATTGAAATAGAAGACATAAAGAAGGTATAAACTGAGGCAAAGCTGGAAGTAGAAAACCCGAAGAAATAAACTGGAACCACAGATGCAAGCATAACCAACAGAAAGAGTGCAAGAGATGGAAGAGAGAATCTCTGGAGTGGAAGATTCAATAATGGAAATAGTTATGTCAGTTAAAGAAAACACTAAAAACAAAAAAGTCATAACACAAAATGTTCAGGAAATCTGGGACACCATGAAAAGACCAAACCTGAGAATAATTGGAATTGAGGAAGGATAAGAATACCAGCTCAAAGGTACACAAATATATTAACAAAATCACAGAAGAAAACTTTCCCAACCTAAAGAAGGAAATGCCTATAAAGATACAAGAAGTTTATAGAACACCAAATAGACTAGACCCCCCTCCCCCCAAATCTGCTCTCCACATAATAATCAAGCCACTAAATCTACAGAACAAAGAAAAAATACTAAGAGCTGCAAAGGAAAAAGGTCAAATTACCTATAAAGACAAACCAATCAGAATAACACCAGATTATTCAATGGAAACAATGAAAGCAAGAAGATCCTGGTCAGATGTTATACAGACACTAAAAGAACATGGCTGCCAACCCAGACTACTATACCCAGCAAAACTATCAATCACCATAGATGGAGTAAACAAGATATTTCATGACAAAACCAGATTTAAACAATATCTATCCACAAATCCAGCCCTACAGAAGCCTCTAGAGGGAAAACTCCAACCTAAGGAAACCAGATACACAATTGAAACCACAAACAATTGATAGCACCACAGAAGAAAAACCCAAAGAAGGGGAATACACACAAGCTACCACCAAAAATAACAGGAAATAAAACCATTGGTCATTAATATCCCTTGATATCAAAGGACCAATTCATATATAAAAAGACACACCCTCACACAATGGATACAAAGACAGAAGCCATCCTTCTGCTGCATACAAGAAATACACCTCAACTTCAAAGACAGTCACAAGCTCAGAGTAATGGATTAGGAAAAGTCCTAAGAAACAAGCTGGTGTATATCTAACAAAATAGACTTCAAACTAAAATCAATCAAAAGAGTCTATGACAGATATTACATATTCATCTCAGGAAAAATCCACCAAAATGAAGACTCAATCCTGAATATTTATGCCTGAAACACAAGGGCACCTACATATGTAAAAAAAAAAAAACCACTGCTAAAGCTTAAACCTCACATCAAACCCCACACACTAATAGTGGGAGACTTCAGTATCCCACTTTCACCCTTGGAGAGGTCAACCAGACAGAAACTCAACAGAGAAATAAGGGATCCAACAGGTGCTATGTCCCAAACTGACTTAATAGATATACACAGAACCTTCCAAACAAAAGGAATATACATATTTCTCAGAACCCCATGGAACTTTCTCTAAAACTAACCACATACTTGGACATAAAGCAAATATCAATAGATACAAAATGGGAATAACTCCTTGTATCATATCAGACCACCATGGTCTAAAGCTAGAGTTCAACAACAAGAAAAATCACAGAAAGCCTACAAAATCATGGAAACTGAACATCTTTCAACTGAACCAACCATCTCTGGGTCAAGGAAGAAGTTAAGAAAGAAATCAAAGACTTCCTAGAATTTAATGAAAATCAATCTACAACATACCCAAACTTATGGAACACAACGAAAGCAGTTTTAAGAGGAAAACTCATAGCACTAGATGCCTATAGAGAAATCGCACACAAGAGACCTAACTGCACAGCTGAAGGCTTTAGAACAATTAGAAGCAAACTCACCTAGAAGGAATAGAAGGCAGGCAATAATCAAACTTAGGGCTGAAATCAATTACAATAAAACAAAGAGAACAATACAAAGAATCAATGAATCAAAGAGTTGGTTCTTTGAGAAAGTCAACAAGATAAACCCTTATCCAAACTAACCAAGAAGTAGAGAGAGAATATTCAAATTAACAGAATCAGAAATGAAAGGAGGGACATAACAACAGACACCCAGGAAATCCAGAGAATTGTCAGGTCATACTTTGAAAATCTATACTCCACTAAAATGGAAAACCTACAAGAAATGGACAGCTTTCTGGACAGGTACCACTTACCAAAATTAAATCAATATCAGATTAAAGACCTGAACAGACCTATAAGCCCAAATGAAGTTGAAGCTGTTATTAAAAGTCTCCCTAGTAAAAAAAGCCCGGGACCAGATTGATTTAGTGCAGAATTCTACCAGACTTTCAAGGAAGATCTAATACCAATACTCCTTAAACTGTTCTATAAAGTAGAAACTGAAGGAACATTGCCAAACCCTTTTTATGAGGCCACAATCACCTTAATTCCCAAGCCACTAAAAGATGTAACAATGGAAGAGAATTACAGACCAATTTCCTTCATGAACATTGATGCAAAATACTCAATAAAATTCTGGCAAACTGATTACAACAACATATTAAAAAATTCATCCACCATGACCAAGTAGGCTTCATCGCAGAGATGCTGAAATGGTTTAACATAAGAAAAACTGTGAACGTTATCTGTTATATAAAGGAACTGAAAGAAAAAAACCATATGGTCATCTCATTAGATGCCAAAAAAGCCTTTGACAAAATTCAACACTCTTTCATGATAGAAGTCCTGGAGAGATCAGGAATACAAGGAAAATACCTCAATATAATAAAGGTGATAAAGAGCAAACCAACAGCCAACATCAAACTAAATGGAGAAACACTCAAAGAAATTCCACTAAAATCAGAAACAAAACAAGGTTGTCCTCTCTCTACTTATTTATTCAATATACTTAATGAAATTTTAGCTAAAGTAATAAAAGAACAAAAGGACATTAAGGGGATACAAATTGGAAAGGAACAAGTTAAACTATTTCTATTTGCAGATGATATGATATACATAAGTGATCCCAAAGTTCTACCAGGGAACTCCTACAGCTGATAAACACCTTCAGCAATATAGCAGGGTCCAAGATTAACTCAAAAAAGTCAATAGCCCTCCTATATGCTATAGATAAAAGAGTTGAAAAAGAAATAAGAGAAACATCACCCTTTATAATAGCTGCAAATAGCATTAAATATCTTGGCATAACTCTAACCAAAGAAGTAGCAGCACAGTTTGACAAAACTTTAAGTCACTGAAGAAAGAAATTGAAGAGGTCATCAGAAAATGGAAAGATATCCCAGGCTCCTGGATAGGGAGGATCAACATAGTAAAAATGGCAATTTTACCATCAAAATCCCTAAAAAAGTTTTTACAGACTTTGAAACAACAATACTCAACTTCATATGGAATAACAGGAAACCCAGGATTGTCGTAACAATTCTGCTCAATAAAAGAACTTCAGGAGGAATCACTATCCCTGACTTCAAGCTCTACTATAGAGCTACAGTAATAAAAACAGCCTGGTATTGGCACAAAACAGACTTGTGGATCAATGGAATCGAAGACCCCATCATTAACCCACACACCTATGAACACCTGATTTTTGACAAAGAGGCCAAAATATTCAACGGAAAAAATGATAGGATCTTCAACAAATGGTGCTGGCATAACTTGATTGTAGTATGTAGAAGAATGAAAATAGATCCAAACCTATCACCCTGCACAAAACTCAAATCCAAGTGGATCAAAGACCTCAACATAAACCCAGCTACACTGAACTTGATAGAAAAGGAAGTAGGAAATACCCTCCAATGCATTGGCATGGTGACTACTTCCTAAATATAACACCAGTAACACAGACACTAAGAACAACAACCAATAAGTGGGATCTCCTGAAACTGAGAAGCTTCTGTAAGGCAAAGGACACAGTAAATAAGACAAAACGTCAGCCTACAGAATGGGAAAAGATCTTCACCAACCCTACATCTGACAGAGCACTGATCTCTAAAATATATAGAGAACTTAAGAAACTAGAGCCCCCAAAACTTAATTAACCCAATTAAAAATGGGTTCAGAGCTAAAAAGGGAATTCTCAACAGAAGAATTACAAATGGCTGAAAGGCACTTTAAAAAGTGCTCAACATCTTTAGCCATCAGGGAAATGCAAATCAAAACAACTTTGAGATACCACCTTACACCGATCAGAATGGCTACGCTCAAAAACATAGATGACAGCCTATGCTGGATAGAATGCAGAACAAGGGGACCACTCCTCCATTGTTGGTGGGAGTGTAAACTTGTACAATCACTCTGGAATACAGCATGGCTATTCCTCAGAAAACTGGGAATCAATCTTCCCAAGGATGCAGCAATGCCACTATTGGGCATATACCTAAAGGATGAACACTCATATCCCAAAGGCATCATCTCAACTAAGCTTTTAAAATTTTGCTTGGGACAGTTTCTATATGCAGTCGGATATGTGTGAGGGCATAGATTTAGCTGTTTAGTGTTTCTTCTTGTTTTGTTACAGACTCTCATTATATACTCAGGCTGACCTCAACGTTGTGAGCCTTCTACTGTGGCCTTCTGCTTGTTGGAATTACAACGCAGACATCACACTTGGCAGAAATGTGTTGGAGAGTTTGTTTTTCTTTTCTCTTTTTAAATGACTATTTTATCTGCTCATTGTGCAGGTGGAGTAAGAAAAGTTTTGAAGTGCTTCAGCGAAGAAATGATGTGTTTTAATGTCCAACCTCCTTAAATAACTTAAACAAACAAAAACACCTGCTTAGTTTTACCTCTTGCTTAATGAAATAAGGTTTCAGCTGCACAAATCTCTCCATTCTCATGGCTGTGTTTCTTTAAAGAATTAGGTGGTAGTGAGGCACCTTCTGTACCCTAACTACAGGACTGTAGTATTTTGGGTGTGGGCAGGGAGGAGGGTGGGACACCAGGAGCTGGGAGATTGTAATCTTCCTACAAACATCTTTGGCTGACCTTTTTAAGGTTTTGTTGTACCATGGTTCAGAAAGAAAAGCATCATATCTTAAAACCAAAAATACTTTCTGTAGAAAGATACAAAGTAATGTGACTGGGATGGAATTACCAATTATATAACAGGTTGTGGTCACTGATGACAGCTAGGGAAAAGACTACTTTAGAGATAATCTCACCTCAGTTAATTAAGTTGGAGAAAAATTTGACCTTATTTTATCTTCAAGAACCCAGTGCTATTTATATTTTATCCTTTCCCTATCTTTCACTAAGATCATAACCTGTATCATTTTTTAAAAATCGTCTCATCCAAAAAACTAGGAACAAAATTCTAAACACCAGGGACAGGAGAGAGAGATCAGCAGTTAGAAGTACTGGCTACAAGTACTGGCTACGCCTGCAAAGGACATAAGTTCGGTTCCCAGCACTCACACAGAAACTCACAACCACGTCTAACTCCAGTTTCAGAGTTCACTGTCCTCTTCCTGCCTTCACTGTTTCCTGCATGTATGTGGTGCACAAAACCACACTCAGACACACACATACACACGCACACACATGCACACACACAAGCACATGTGCACACTGGCACACACACATGCACACACATGAGTGCACACATGCACAGACACATGTACGCACACATACTACACACACACACAAAACCACATTCAAACACATACACATACACAAAATCATACTCAGGCACACACACACACACACACACACACAAAACCACATTCAAACACACACACACACACAAAATCATACTCAGGCACACACACACACACACAAAATCACATTCAAACACACACACATACACACACAAATAAATAAAATAAACTTTAATATCTGATTAAAAACTCATGTACTACAGGTAGTTTGAATTTTGGTTAATTTGTTTCCAAATTTGGGGCATTTTGTCATACATATCAGGGAAGATAGTAAATTGAATATTAGATTGAATAGAATTCCTTTTATTTTTTGCATGTAAATTATCTTAAAAATTTCTTGTACGCAGTCTCTGTTCCCTTGTATTTCTTATTCAGGTTGGTCTCTTCTTTAACAAATACGTATTGTATTTAATATGTTTCTATTTACATTCTTATATTTAAGTACCATCGTAAGATTATTCCTTTCTCTTTGGCATTTGACATCTTGCTCAGCCTTGGGTGGATTTTTCATGATGGCGGCTCACACATTTCTGAGTTAAATGCTTTATCCATGGCACTGGGGACCCCATGGGGCTACCTTTGCAAACTATATGTCATACAGACAGTAAAGGGCTTCTTTGAACAATGAAAAAAAAAACCCGTATAGAATAGTCTCTATGTATTGAAACTATAGAAAAATTTACTCAACCTTTTATAAAAGAGTAAACACTGGGTCCCTAGAGATCTGTAATTATTCTTCACACATCATGCTCCTTACTGCAGAAATTACTGCTTGAGTAGAGGAGGTATAGGTATGACAGGATTTTTTTTTTTTTTTAAAGGATAGCTATTGAAAAATCTGAACTCCTCCATCCTCAACTTTTTTCTTCTCCCCTGGAGGCAACTACTGCTGTTGTTTGCTGGGCATTCTTCTCAGAAACATTCTATGCATTTTTAAAAGGAGAAAAAAAATCTACATTCACATACAAATACAGTGCATATTTATATTTTATATTTGCACAAATGTCAGTTACTATATTCATATTTCTGTACAGAAGCAGTATATGTTGGGCATTATTCCCTCTCTTCTTAAATACACCAATTTTCTTTAGAGCTATTTTAATCTCACAATAAAACTCAGCAGAAAGAAATCCTTGTCTCAATGTCCCTCACATACAGCTTCTGCCCAAGGTTCCAACTCTTGGACCCACACGGACACATTAGCATCCCAAATCCATTGTTCAGAGTTAACTTTTGGTGGTTCTCACCATTTCACATTTAAAGATACATCTGTCATTAGCACCATGTATAGACACATGTGTAGACATGTATGTGGGTGTCTGTTTTCAACAGGTGTGCATCACTGTGCCTAGAAGATCAGAGGAAATTGACCTAAAGAAAGGACAAGGGTTCTGTGTGGTGATTTCTTTAGTGTGAACACTACCTGGCAGTGTTGCCAGTGCTCTGTGGGGTTTGCATATTTGCTATAGGCTATAGTTCTTTGTAAATTTTACTAAATGTAATGTTTATTCAAATACCCATTTTAAAATTATAGACATTTTGGTAAACAATATTTGAAGACTATGAAAACTGTCAGACGTATTTAAGAATAACATGATTTATGGAATTCTTGTGATTTTCTAGGAATTCTATTTCTCATTCAAAAGAACCTAAGATTAATTTACTGAAAATTTGGACAGACAGAAATGTTGGTATAGCTGGGACTATCTGACAAGGGTTTGGTGTTTGGTAGGAGCCCAGACGCTGAACAGAGAACCAGAGGTGAAGAAAGTTTGAGATGGAGTTTGGGACACTGTGCATTTATAAGTATTTTCAAGGCTTCAGATCAACTATGGAAAAAATTAAGTGGATATGATGGAAGACCAGCCCATTGAAGGAGTAGACACTATTGAAATGATGAAAAAAGTGTGAAGATAACCATGGAGATACTGACATTATCCCTTCTCAGTCTTACTGTGGAGTGGCAGTGAGCCAGTAGCTAAGGGCTGCAAGGGCTGAGGGGGCACAGCAAGGCACACGGGCACAGTCAGAAAAGGCAGGATTATACAAATTTATTGTTTAGAGTTACAGATCCTGTCTTTGACTGCCAGACGTAGCAACAAGGGCAAGGCTATGTCCCACACAGAGAACATGCTTCTGTGAGAACTTAAGAGAGACAGTGACTCTGACAGACAGCCAGGTTCCTGCTCACACAGGAAAGGGAATATGGATTGGGAGTAGGGGAGGATATCGCTTTGTCTGGCCATGAGTTTCTGACAGCTCACTCTGCTATAGGCAGAGAGTTGGGAGACAAGATGAGAAGAAAAGATATGCAGACAAAATTATGGTCAGGAGAGCACAGGGTGATTAGGGTTTGCTGTTGACGTCATGTAGGCAATGCTAATAAGAACCACGAGGCACTGAGGGTATGGGTAGCAGTGAACTCATTCTGAACATTCTATTTGAGTATGGGTTTGATATGCTAGGGAATTTAACATGATATTCTGATTAATATTTGAATATTTTGATGAAATATGTACTTTAAATACTTCTGTAAATATGAGGTGTAGGAACTTTGTAGTTGGTTATTTTTTACTCTTTGGTCTTTGATGACCTGCTATGCAGTTCCCAAATAAAATACACAGTCTTATTTATACTTGTGAATGTCTGACCTTCGCTTGGCTTGTTCCTAGCCTGCTCTTCTTAGCTTTAGTTATCCCATCTTCTATTTACCTTTCTGTGTTCTAGATTCCTTTCTTTACTTCTTATTCCATGGCTGGATGGGTGGCTGGCTGTGTAGCTTGGTGGCTGTGTGGCACGTGGCTGTGTGGCACGTGGCTTTGTGGCTGGGTGGTTGACTATGTAGCTTGGTGGCTGGGTGGCTGGTTGGGTGGCTGTGTAGCTTGGTGGCTGTGTGGCTGTGTGGCTGGCTGTGTAGTTGCATGGCTGGTGGCTGTGTAGCTTAGTGGCTGGTGCCTGGGTAGCTGGGTGGTTGGGTGTCTGGGTGTCTGGATGGCTGTGTGTCTGTGTGGTGGCCCCTGGTAATCCTCTTCCTTCTCTTGCTCCTTGATCTCTTTCCCCAGATTTCTCCTTCTATTCTCTCTGCCCACCAGCCCTGTCCTTCCTCCTGCCTTTCTATTGGCCATTCAGCTCTTTATTAGACCAATCAGGAGTTTTAGACAGGCAAAGTAGCACAGCTTCACAGATGTAACATGTTGCATTAAACAAATGTAACATAAAAGAACGCAACATGTCTTTGCATCATTAAACACATGTTCCACAGCATAAACAAATATGACACATCTTAAAATAATGTTCTACAACAGACTTGTATAAAACAATTAAAGATGGCAGCCTGTTCATTTCCATCAGTTCTTGGAAATAAAAGTGATGGGACTTCAGTAAGAATATTTAAAATATTATCAGAACTTTTATTTGGATATAGTCCTGCTTACTTTAAAAATTTTAGAGTATTTTTTTTTGCCGTAGATAAAGACTATTGCAGAGATCCATGACTGATCCAGCTGCAGAGAGTAGGTGATGGTGGGGTTCTCTCTTGGCCCTAATGACACATCTACAGTACAACCCACAGCTCAGGGAAAATACAAGAGGAGGGATTGACAAGATTCAGAGAGTTAGGTGCCCAGGTTGCCTGTTGATAAATCATGTCCCCTGGACATGACTGGGAAAATGCACCCAATAACTCCGGACAATAAGGTTACCTCGCCAACACCACCAAGTAACACCAGCTGACAAGTCAATTTGGACAGGGAACATTTCACATGGTCCTGGCCCTCGATAAGGAGCTACAGGCGGTCAATCAATATGCAGAGTGCCAAAACACCACCTGTGACACAGCTGCTAAATGCTAGGGTCCGGATTGGACCCAGGTCACTCAACTCAGCATTTGGCACTTTATTTCATTTAGTGAATGAGCTCCTCCCTCCACAGAATTCTCGCCTTCGTTTCTGTCTGTCTTTCTCAAACTCACCTCAGGGCATCTGAGTGTCTATCTGGGTGGAATATAATTTTCTTCTCTCAGTGAAACAATACATACATACACATAATACACACAATTGTATGCACACACACAGAAACACACAGAATACATATACAGACTCTGCGGATCTTCTCATTTTTCTGTCTTTCTTTGAGGGCAACTTTCTCCTTGAATATGTTAGAGCCAGGAGGGCATCAATCAGTGTGTGTAGTATATACATCTAACAGAAGTGAAAGACGTTCTTCAAATCATTGGAAGGGTTTTTTTCTGTAGCAATGTGAGTACATCATTTCCTTCCTTTCTCCATTGTCTCCGCCTTTCCTTATTTCTTCCATTTTCTTTTCTTCTTTCCCTCCCCTCCCCTCTTCTTCCCCCCCTTTGATGTAAACTACTTGGCTGTAGTAGAGTGACACACCAGTTATATCAGACAAGGCTTCATTTGCATGGTGTCACTTAGTGGTATCGTTTTAATGGAAACATAAAACCAACTAAGACGATTGGGATCCCAATGGAAGCTTCCACCCTGACCTCTCCAGTCTTCACCGGTGTTAGTGACAGACATTCTCGACAGCGTCGCTAAATGTCACACAGTTTAAAAATATAAACAAATGACAGGAAATACTCACCCATGAAACCCCAACAGTCTGGCTGCTTAAACCAGACCTGAACAAGTACAACACCAACACACATGCTTACTCCGCAGGGGGAAGGTTCATGGGACCCACCCTAGACAAAGATCTATAGGTGAGTAAGGAATGATCCAATATCAAATGGCCAGCCCTGAAATCATATATGTACAAGCAGTACTAAACGGACTGAGCAGGTTGTGTTTATATATTCATGCACGTATACACAAATATATAACAAAACAAGAAAAACCATGACTTTGAGAAGGTGCATGGTGTGGGGCATGGGAGAACTGAGTTGGAACGAAGGAAATGATACAATTATATTTTAATTAAAAAAATAAAAACAACTTTTGAAAGCATTTCCTAATCGGCCTCAGAGGAGTGAGGGGCGGTAGTGCATAATTAATTTTGTGAAGACAGAGGTTTTACTTGAATGATTCAATTGCTCTGAGAGGGAGAATTTCTTTCTACTACTTTACAGATCACTAAAATAAGAGGCAAACCAGACGCCACCCAGGGTTCAGCCATGCAGTTTTCAAGCTCCAAACAGATATTGATTTTCATTTCAAACTCTAATGCCAAAATTAGCAGTGTCAGGTTGAATTAGAGGAGGGTGGTTTGGAGAGTTCAAAAGCAAATTGCCTGCACAGCCAGGCTGCTCTTTTTTTTTTTTTTTTTTTTTTTTTTTTTGTGATTTCCTCTTTTTATGCCTTAAAGGCAACAAAGCATGGGATACAATGCACCCTTCAGTTTTATTGCACCCAAAGAAGCATTTAGCTCAGCACCACTCCTAGGCATTTAGTACACTGCTCTCCTCCAAGTTCACATGAAGGATGAATGCATCGAGTGTGGGGGGTCAGTCTATTCATGGCAGCCATGTTTTATATTCCATGGGAGGAAATTTGATTGTATCATTGCTGATAGGAGCAATCGTGTATCTTTGGAAACTTCAGGTCTTCTGATACATAGATTGCTTTTCTGCTTGTCCTACACTGCTTCTCATGTTGTGCTTATGGTTTTCATAACTTATAACACAGACAAGCATCCACAGCATGGTGTGTATGAGAACTACATGGTGTTTTAAATTGCAATGTGCATGATTTATTATTCCAATGTTAATTCAAATTTAGTTGTAGGCATAAAACAGGATTCTGTGCTCCTCTACCTTCCACTGGGTTCCTCCTGTTAGGTAAAGAATGCCACAATGGGAGAACCCATTTGCAAAGAGAGACTTTGCTATCAGTTCTGCAGCTGGTAAGCACAGCTAATTCTATCTAAACTCTCCCAGCTCAGCGATTGATGTTGGAGAAAGTTCAGTCTCCTAGAGTGAGTAGTGGGTTTGCAGACTAGCCTTCAGCTTGCAGATCCTCTGTGCCAGCCCTAGGGGAGGACAGATTTTATAAATAAAATATGGGTGAACAGCAGTAGTCACAACATTTTTACAAACCTAAAGGAAAATAAAAGATATCAAAGGCTATGGCTACGGGAGCCAGAGATGTCGGGACGTCGGTCCCGGCCTCTCAGAATCAGGCAGGGCTAGAATAGAGTGCAGGGCTAAATATTCTCACAAAGGGAGAGTAATACCAAGAATTCAAGATGTGGAAGATGTCACAGAGTCTAAGCAGACTTAGGATTAATTTTCCAATGGGCTCAACATTATGCTGTTAGGTATTTGTGAAGCAATTATGCACTTTGAGGGTGAGTGCTAGATTATAAAAATTAAAACAGTTGTGATCCTGTTTTTAATATTAAGATATAGAAAAATATTGGTTGATCAGTTAGTTCTGGGGTAATTATTTTTTTCTGTAGTGAATATGCACTAGGGGTACATCATAGTCTCTCTCAGATTGGGAGGAAAACATGGCTAGGTCAGTGTTGATGGCATAACCTGTCAGTTCAGTATAAATACTGCATCTTTAGGAATGACTGAAAACTTAATTTAGGTCTTGCATCACAGGTTGAAATATAGTTCAAAGAATGACCCAGAAGCACATGTCTACTGTCCCAGGAGTGAGCTCTCCTATGGGAGCTCTCATCCAAAGGGTTTTGATCTGAAAAAGAACAGCATCTCCAGGCCTGCTTACTGTGGTTGACTGAATTCAGCTCTCAGAACCTTCCATTTTCCTTAGCAAAGACTTTAGTCAGGGTTTGCTGTCTATTCTAGCATTTTTC
This sequence comes from Phyllotis vaccarum, assembly GCA_033318265.1. NCBI lineage: Eukaryota > Metazoa > Chordata > Mammalia > Rodentia > Cricetidae > Phyllotis > Phyllotis vaccarum. Next base: position 79,540,301 of record JARWLC010000008.1, read on the forward strand.
TGTGTGAGAAACTCTATCACCCGTGAAGTTCAAAGGATACTATGGGCCAACACCGGAATAAAACCGTGTGTCTACCATGATTTTGTGCAAAGTGGCTGTGGTCAGACCAATCAAAGATTCTCGGCTTGAGGAGTCAGCGTCAAGACTAAAGGAATAACTCCATTTCCTTTTAGTATTGAGAAATGTAGCCTTAGACTGGAGAAATGCCTCAGTGGTAAAAAACACTGGTTGCTCATCCCGAGGACACAGATTCTAGTCCCAGCACCCACATGGCAGCTCACAACCAGTAATTCAAGATGACCTTTCTGGACTTTGATAGCATTTCAGAGGACAGACACATATGCAGGAAAATCACCCATACACATAAGAAAAAGGGAGAAACATTGTCTATGGAAAAGCCCTTTTAAAACCAAAGCTGTTATCTATAGTAGCCAACTGCAAACACACTTTGGATGGTAGGCGCTACAGAATATCTTCATCATTTTTTATGATCTAGGAAATCACCCTCAATTATACAAATTAGAGTAGGTCAATTAAAGATCAGAGGGATATAAAGATTATTCTCTGTCACCTGCATGGAAAACAACTCATTTCCCCCATTCATTAGCAATTGGTCATCTCTCTAGAGCAAATGTATTCACGTAGCTTTTAGAGTGTGTCTTGAATACTGTGTGATCGGTGTGGAGATGAGAATTGATGTCACTGTGGGTACTGAGTTGGGAGGTCAAAGCTGCCTTGTATCCCTATGGGTAAGAGGTAGGCTCTGAAGCTGTCACTTTGCACTGTCTCTAAACAGGTTTGTCACTGTTGTTCCCGTCTACTTAATTTTTCTTCAGTGTAGTATAATACACATAATTTAAGTAACCAAGGAGTGTCTCTGTGCTTAAAACCACCTGCTGGCTTATATCAGCTAATTAATGGTGATTTATCTGAGTCACTAATTTGAATAGAGCTGATTGGCTTTAGGAACCTGCGAAGTACTGTTAAGAAAAGAAACCTGATTAAAATGATGCCTTTATGATGGGCAGTTTTATTAAAAGTTTATTTTATGTGTGTGCTCATTAGCACATTAAGGGAGAGGAAGACAATGGAACCACAAGCCATGGCAAATCACTGAGAAGGGCAGTATGTTATGGCTCTCACTTTTTTTTTTTTTTTTTTTTGCATTCAGGTTTTTGTTTTTGTTTTTTTTTTTGCCAAACTTTCTCTCTTCTGATGTCTTATATGAGAATATTGTAAATCTTTTCTTATTGGATTTTGACTGACTGACAAATAGTGCTGATCTTGAATCCACAGACGCCATCATTTTCTCAAGCATCAATACAGCAGAGTCCTTTTAACAAATTTCTGTCCCAGTGCCTGGACGTGTGAATTTAATAGTGATGCATGTGCAGCAGGTGGCTACATCTCTCTTGGCAGCTCAGCAGTCTTGGATATTGGTGTGATTTCTTTCTTCCTTTTAAAATATGTTTTTAACCTTTATTTTTACCTTATGTGAATAAATGTTCTGCCTACGTGTATGTACATCAGGTGTGTGCTGGATCTCCTGGGCCTAGAGTTACAGATGGTTGTGAGCTGCCAGGCTGATGCTGAGAATTGAACCCAGGTCTTTTTGAAGAGCAATCAGTGCTCTTAAGCCCTGATCCATTTCTCCAGCCCCTGATTGACTGATTGACTCCTCCCTCCCTCCCTCCCTCCCTCCCTCCCTCCCTCCCTCCCTCCCTCCCTCCCTCCCTCCCTCCCTCCCTCCCTCGTTCCTCCCTCCCTCCCTCCCTCGTTCCTTCCTTCCTTCCTTCCTTCCTTCCTTCCTTCCTTCCTTCCTTCCTTCCTTCCTTCCTTCCTTCCTTCCTTCCTTCCTTCCTTCCTTCCTTCCTTCCTTCCTTCCTTCCTTCCTTCCTTCCTTCCTTCCTTCCTTCCTTCCTTCCTTCCTTCCTTCCTTCCTTCCTTCCTTCCTTCCTTCCTTCCTTCCTTCCTTCCTTCCTTCCTTCCTTCCTTCCTTCCTTCCTTCCTTCCTTCCTTCCTTCCTTCCTTTCTCTCTCTCATCTCAGTGTCTCTCAGGTAGAAAAGCCTCCTATCATTTGTAAACACTGGCTATCTTTTTAAACCATGATTTGGTTCCCACTGCTATTAACATCAGAGAGAAGTCTTTCCCTAGACTGTGTTAGGTAACTGTTGAATACACAATTTGGGTTTACAATAACAATGGCTCCATCATTTGTGGCATGATCTATCTTGATTTCAAGAAATTGTAAAGTAATTAACTTGTGTGCCTGCTGAGACTTGGACTCAAGAGTGCTTTCCTGAGCCCACACCCTCCTGACAAAGGTTGTTCAAGTAATATTAGCAAGGTGTCTCTTGTACTTAGGGCACAGATATTTTCAGTTTCTGCTCATTAATTCAAATATTCCTGCTAAGGAACAAGCACTTGTCACCTATATACATTATGAGAATTAAAGATTGACTATTACGATAGTCATGAAAGAATTCAAGGTTAAAATGCAGATGACAAATTTGTCTTCTTGGTGTACACAGACTTGAAATTTTCCTGGCTTGTGTGTGGTAAGGCATACAACTGAAGAATAGTTTGCCATGTTTTTCTGATTTCTGATACATTTTCAAATATAAAACACACAAACACATTATGATTACAGATATGGCTCAATAGCAGTGAACTTGCCTAGAAAACATGAGGCCTTCTGGCCACCAGCATTTCATGTGTGTTATTATTTATGTACATATATAAATATTTGTATACTTTATACAAAAATATAATATATGCATATTATCTATACCAGTTGTTAGGTATGACAACTCCCAAAAGTTCTGCTATTTCGACTTTGAGCTGTATGTCTAGCTGAGGTTATTTTTGTGACTCAGACTTATGCTAATTCGCTGGGCACAGAGTTTCTAGAATGGCCATCTCTGCATTTCCAACTCTCTCATCCTTTGGACTCTGGGCACACCAGGTCTCCCATTTGCTTTTCCTTTATCTGTGTGACTTTCAGCTGAGTGTGCCTGAGAGGCTCTTCAGTTTTGTTTTGCTTTTGACATCTGTCCCTTCTCTAACAATGCATGTGCTAAGGAAGTTCTTTCAGACCTTGTTATCTTAAAAAGGGCAAAACATCTGCTTTTGGATGAACATTTTCCTGACCCCCTCCTTGCCCCATTTATTTTCTCCTTTTTTTGACCTTAGTAAATATAAGGCATTTTTATTGGTGGCACTCTGGATCCAAGACCAGCTTATCCCATGGAGGTTATATACTGAAGTTCCTATTATTTCATCAGAATATGGAATAGGAATGGTAATTGTCTAAATACTTTTATGTTGATTTGGTTGAATGACAATTATTTTTTAAAATACAGTCTTTTAAAAAATATTACTTTATTTTGTGTTTGCATTTACCTGCACATATGTATGTGTATCTAGTGCCTGTAGAGGCCAGAAGAGGGTGCCAAAACCCATGGATTTGGAGTTAGAGATGGTTATGATCTTCCATGTAAGTGCTGGGAACCAAAGCTGAGTCCTTTACAAGAGCAGCAAGTGCCGCTGAGCCACCTTCTCAGCTCCTAAAAGGGTATATTCTTTTAGAGACTATATAAAAGACAACAGATATAGAAGCAGCATCAGATGGTCTTAGTTACCATCTAAAGTAATATCCAAAAGAGGAAGTGGAAGTCAAGCAGCACTCACAGCTTTATTAGAAGGCCTCTGAACTCCATCTGCATGTGTTGCATGTTTACATATGGGGTCTAATTTTTATAGGTCAGGCCTATGCAAATGCAAAACTTTGTTCTAGAGAAAATATCTTACTCATTTTCAGGGCTGATTATTACTAAAGCTCAGGGAAGACAACGGTGATGTCCAGCTGAATGTAATTAGTTCTCTCTTTGTGGCCCTTCTGCTATGAAGAAAAAGAAACCCACTGACATTTCAAGAACACAGAGCAGAGGAAACACCCCAAAAGCACTTCTGTCAAAACGCACTCTAAACTGTAATAACATATGGATGAGAAATTCCTGGTGATTTCTAACACTCGGAACTAGATCTTGTAGTAAGTATTCAATCATATTATGATTGGTTCCATTTCAAGAGCCATACAGGGAGAAAACAGACTGCGATTCGCAGTTACTGTCTTGTGCAAGATTCTTATTAAAAACAGCACATTTCTGTAGCCCAGAGGGCTAACAGCTTCCTCCTAAGCAGGAATGCTGCTCGAAGCTAACCTCAAGGGGCCACTCCAGAGAGACAGAGATGCAGCCTGAGTGGGAGGGGAAGAAAGTATGGGATCTTATCATGCTGCCAAGTCTCAGCCACCCCAATAAACAGTATTTCTTACCGCTCTGCTGGCTTTCAGCTCTATGCTTAATTGGTTTTTAAGTGCATCGCTAAGAACAGTTGATCCTAAAGGAAAACAGCTTAGGATCAGCGTGCTAGTGTAGACAACCTCACTACGTTGGCTAGCATTTTTCCTGTTTTGTTTTTTATCGTGTTCAAACATAGGTACCATTTACTTCTATTTCATCACTTGGGTTTGACACTCTATCTAAAGATGATCAAAATACAATGAAAGGATTTGCTGCCAGACAGAGGCTCCTAACAATGCTGAGTGAAGTAATGCTTGGAGACACTGTGCTGAGGAGCAGCAAGGCGCTGAATAAATTCAGTTCAAACAAGACGCTCATGTCCTGAGGTACCACTAATATGCCTGTTTTCTCTTATTGTCTGCAGAAAGTGACAGCAAGTGTGCAGACAGGATTTGTTCTTCACTTTCCCACAAACACAGTTTCCTGTTTATTGCCTTCACCTTTCACGGACAAGATGTTTGCTTTAACATCAGCATTCTTTACATGTTCTTATGTGCTAGAACCTTTCTTTCCAAACCTTGATTGATGTTATACATCTGTTTTGTGTACTATCTCATCCTATAAGGGGTTTAAAAATACAGTGCAGTTGCATGTGATTCCATTGTTCTTGAGTGGGAGGCAGGAAGATTAGAAGTTGAAGGTCATCCTTGGCTACATGGCAAGATTGAGGCCAGCCTTAACTGGTCTTTTGATATCCTATTACAAAACATATTAAAAACAACAAAATAAAAACAAAAATGTTATTAAAATTTGGAAGAATTATGAGTTCATTTAAAAAATGTACTGGTCTGGTCTTGGGTGGGGGAAGAAGCTCAGAGAGAGAGAGAGGCTCTGTGGCTAACTCTTGGGCCTTGCACATGCCAGGCAAATATCCAACCACTGAGCAACATCAGCAGCCCTTAGTTTTTCAAGACAGTCTTGCTATGAATCTCAGGCAGAACTTGAACCTCTGCTTTTGCTGCCTAGCCTCCCCAGTGTATACCTCATGTATATCTTAAAGACATGTTGATATATTTTCAAATATAATGTCTACTGTGTTGTCTTAAGTCTCTCTGTCCTGCTCGATGGTCCCACTGCCTTTCAGTGCCAAATAAACATACACAGGCTTATATTAATTATAAGCTGTTAGGTCTATGGCTCAGGCTTATAACTTGCTAACTCTTATACTTTAAGTCATGTTTCTATTTATGTTTAGTGATGTGGCTTGGTACCCTTTTGTTCAGGGCAGCATTCTCATCCTGCTTCCTCTGCATCTCGCTGTCATCTGGCACTCTGCTCTCTGCTTCCCAGAATTCTCTAGCCTAGTTGCTCCACCTCTACTTCCTGTCTAGCTACTTGACCAATCAGCATTTTATTAAACCAATAGGAATGTCAAATATTTACGATGTGCAAGAACATTGTCCCACAGAACTACTGTTTTGCAAATTTAGAATGTTACACCCTCAAGATAAAATGGAAATATTAGGTATGGTGGCACAAATCTTTTGTTCCATCTCTCAGGAGACAGAAGCAGGCAGATCTTGCAAGTTTGAGACCAATGACGACAACATACATAAAACTTTCAGGCTGGCCAGGGCTGAATAGTGAGGACCTGTATAAAAAGAGTTTTTTGGCCTTGTCTGACCAGAGGTCTAGACTTATAGACTTATAGTTTTAGACTGTCTAATTGTCTATTGTTATTTAGGCCTTTAGAAATGATTTAGACATTTATATTGATTTTATGTTGCTTGGCCTATGTTTTAGGCATATTGTTAGACTTTTAATTTTAATTGAATTTATTTTTATTATCTTGTTTTGTCATCTGATCCATGGCTTATTTATTTTGTTATATTTTACATTGGATCATGTTCTTTTTTAATAACTTTGCCTTTTTTAAAATATATAATGTCATATCTATATCTGTATATATATGTCTATATACTATAAATAAAATAATGTTTTGGCCACGACAGACACCATAAAAATAAAGAACAAGAAAAAAATCAAAACATAAATTAAAAAAAAAAGAGTTAAAACAGTCTCAATCCAGCTACCCCCAAATCAACATATAACAAAACAAATAAGCCATGGGCTACGTGATGAGACAAATTAATAAAAATAAGTTAAATTAAAATAAAAAACTAACAATGTACCTAAAATAAAAGCCAAACAACATAAAATTAATATAAATGTCTAAGTCATTTTTAAGAGCCTAAATAGCAGCGGGTGGCTAGGCATCTAAGATTACAAGTCTATAAGTGTAGACCTCTGGCCAAACAAAGCCAAAAACCCCCTGTTACAGACCTGTCTTAAAGAAGAAGAGGAACCCCGTGTGTTGGCATATACCTTTAATCCCAGCACTTGGGAGGCAAAGGCAGGTGGAACTTTGCAAGTTCAAGGCCAGCCTAGTCTAAACATCAAACTCCAGGTCAGTTAAGTCTACTTAAAGGCCTGTCTCAAAACAGTAACAGCAAGAGCAATAATGGAAGAAAGAAAAGTTGAAGATTATTAATAAAATCAAATCATAATTTAAATGCTTAATTATTTCTTTAAAAGAAACAAGAAATCACAAGGAAATGAGTAAACGAAATGTGTTAGGCTTTCCACTATACTATTCAAATCAAAGAATGGGATAAGTTCTGAAACAGAACTCTAATTTTTATCTTTTGCAACTAAGTCCATGCCTGTCACGGTGATAGTGAAGTGTTCCTCATGCCAACACTTCCAGTTGGCTGTGTTTATCATGTGGCTCTAAATCAAGAGTGTCTGAGCAAATAGCTTTCAGAGGATGGGCTGACCTAGGCCATTTTAAATGATGATGATACTTTGTGGCACTAGGGAAAAGATACTTGGTCCAGGAGGGCAAAGGATATAAATCAACTGTCAATAATTTTGACTGAAGTGTGAAGTTCCAGCTGCTCAGAGCTTATGACTTCTGCCATAAACATATGCAGGTCAGGTAGCTGCATTCTCGGGGTAAGGGGAGGTGCTTAGAGCACAGTGAGAATCCTAGGGATACAATGAATCTGAGGACCAGAGAGGTCTCAAGTTGAAGTATTATTTACTCAAATTCAATCGTTTTGCACATCTCTGGGAAGCTAAATACAGGTAGAGAAATAGAAAGGAAGGAAGGAAGGAGAGGAGGAGGGGAACAGGAGGAGGAGGGGGAACAGGAGAGGAGGGAGAGGAGGGTTCTAATGTATCAGATCTTCATGCAGATGTTTGCATTTAAAAACTGTCTGTCAACTTACAGAAACACCTAATCACCAAACCTCAGAAGATCACGGTTGTGTAAGAAAATAATTTTGACATGGGTAAAAAATGCATTTGGTTAGGTCAGATCAATATGTATAAGCTAGGTCTCCTCTTTTTTGACTTAGTTTTTATTCATATATCCCTGTGTGTGTGCATGTATGTATGCACACATAGATGTAGGTGTCTTTCAAGGCCGGCCAGAAAAGGGTATCAGATCCCTTGGAGCTGAAGTTACTGGCAGTTATGAGCCGCCTGGTGCAAGTATTAGAAACCCACTTCTGGTCCTCTGCAAGAACAGTAAGAGCTCTTCACTGCTGAGCTACTTCTCTAGTCCCTTGAAGCTTTTTTTTTTTTTTTTTTTTTTAAATGATCACCCCCTCTTCTTTATTTCTACACAAATACATATTGTCAAATAGAAGTTTTATAATTCGCCTAGCATTTTCCTGGTGTTAAACAGGTCTGCAAGAGCAGCTTCATTTTGTAGAGGGGATGGGAAAGGGTAAATATTCATAACTTACTATACTATTACATTTGTTGTATAGACTTCCTGTCTGATAAAAGTTTAAAGAGAAAAACTGAATTTGCATATTTTCTCATGTGAGTTTATGATAAAACCATTAGTCCTATAATTGTTAAATCCCACTGCAGTGACTTTCTGAATTGGGGTTAATGACCTTGTGGATAGACAGACCTCAGCATTACATTTTGTGGGATCTTTGTTAAAAGTATGAAATCATAAGGGATAACAAATGGCAACATTCTTCTTTCACTCTGTCTAAAGAAAACTAAAGCTTCTAGGTAGGTCAGAAGAGATGTTCTGAGGATCGGGAAGTGGGGAGAAGGTAGACAGTGGGCAACTTTGTGCTTTACAGCTAGATGTTTAGAAGTGATTAATGAAAAGATCAGTGATGAATGTCAGAGGGAATTCCTTTAGAATCATTCACTATATCGGGCTGCCAATTAAACCCTGAGCCAGCCAGCCAGCCAGCCAGCCAGCCAGTTAGCCATTGTATAGGTGATGTGGTGTCACAGAGCTCCTCTGCAGATTACCTAGGAATCATCCAGAGCACAAGTCACCTCCAGCTACTGTCATCAAATGGGATGTTCCCTCATGACCATAGAGCAAAGATTAGCAGTTAGACTAGAATCAGTGAACTTTAGTTTTGATTCTCTCTGTGTGTATTTACCCAGATGTGCATGCGTGCGTGCGTGCGTGCGTGCATGTGTGTGCATGCGTGTGTGTGTGTGTGTGTGTGTGTGTGTGTGTGTGTGTGTGTGTGTGTGTGTGTGTTTAGGCTAGAGGCTTATCAGGCTCCACCTTATTTTTTGAGGTGAAACCTCTTACTGACCTTGACATAGTCAATGAGCTCCTTGTTGGGATCCTCTTGTCTCCATCCCTGGACACTAGGATCACAAGCATGTGGAACCACACCCAACCTTTTATTGGGGTACTGGGGATCTGAACTTAGGTCTTCATGCTTGCAGAGTGAGCCCTTTGCCCATGGAGCCTCTTCCTAGGTCCACTAGTCTTCATTGTCCCATCACCCTGTGGCTGGGACACTGGGGACAATGACTTAGCATTTCCAAACCCCCACTCCTAACTGCAAAGGGATCCTGTTTTGACAGCTGCCCTGAACCACTTTGCTCTGATTGCCAACGCCTAGATCTCTGTCTGCCTTTCTTCTTCCCCAAATGAAAACTAAACACTTGGTCCCATTGCTTCAGGCCTGGTTAATATGTCTGCTAACTAATAATTCGCCTCTCAGGCAACAAAGTGCCTTAATTTAGTGGAAGCAGACGCGCTTCTCAATCATAACCCACACCTGTCCAAAGAGTTGTAATCTCTACAGTAAAATCTCAGTTAACCCACACAGCACATCTGAAGTAGGATCCTACTGTCGACACCTTGTGTATGAGTGGTAGCGATAAGCATGAAAATATTTTTTTTTTCAGGGATGCATGCCTAATTTGGGCTCCAGGTTCTAGGCTGGCCATGCTTCACTGCTGTAGTGAATGAAATGCTGAAAAAACATCCAGAAATACACAAATTTCAGCGTGGATTGATTCTATACTCAAAACCAGCAACGGAGGTACCATCTGCCATCTGTCATTCACAGAGAAGTGTGATGATGGCAGGCTTTTCTGGTCCTCGGTTTCTTTACCTTTAAGACGGAAGTGTTGGACAAGACCCATTTCAGTTTTACGATACTACAATTTTTACGAATGTAGAGGCATCATAGATGTAAGCTTTAATGTCAATTATCATTTTCTTGTCACTTTATAGCAATTGGACAAGAGTTTGCAGTTGCCAGAGAATCTGATAGCACTTCAAAGATGTTTTATGATACGTTAAGAAAGAAGCAAAAATACAGAAAATTGAGAATTTGATTGTGAAGATTCAAGCTGGAGGGTGCTGGGCTGATATAGCAACACCTCCCGAGGAATTGTGCTCTATCTCAGAGTGCTTAGATTTGAGAAGAATATGCAGCAAGGGAATTGGTGGCAACATTTAACCATCCCAGCAGCTGAATTCACTCAGTAGGGTCACCAGCGTGAAACACTAGCATCATACTCAGGGATCCATTAAACTGTAGAACATCAGATGTGAAACAAGATTAAGCCTTGTAGCCCATATTGATGCCGCCCAAGTTTAGGTACTATTTATTCTCTATTTATTATTATAAAATGTAGCCCAATTTTAGACAATAGGCCGAGAACAGAATTAAAGGAAAAGATGTTGTTTCGATCCCCCCCACCCCCAACACAGTGAGGCTGGCTGGGCTATGAAATTGTGATGGAAATATTTGAGCTGGTGTGTCTGAAAAAAAATGTAGTGATCATTTCACTCTTCCTGGCTTTTAATGCTCCAGGGTTTTGGAGACGAATAGGAGCAATAAGTTCACTTTGCAGGATTAATGCAGTAATTCTTTATCATAAGAGCAGAGCATTACCTCAATCTGATTTTGCTACAAAATGGTTCAAAGTCTATTTTTAATGATGGCCCTAATTTGTTAACACCTTTTACATTATTAATCCCCTTTATATCCAAGTAGTTATTGCATGTCATAACAATGTATCTATGCAGGGAATTTAATAGTGTTTTCTAGATGTCAAGAAAAGGCTTGTTCTGCAAAATGCTATTAAAACTGATAATGAGCTAAATATTTGCCATAGCAAACATTGAAATTACTATATCAATCAGCATTGGGCCCTCTTATTCAATAAACAGAAATTAACCTATTAACTATGCCCAACTTTCAGCCACAAAACTCTGCCCTTCCACCATTGTCCTCCGTTCCCAGCTTCTATTTTCTTAGGACTACATATCGTCCTAAAGTCTCTGAATTTTGAGTAAAATTGTCAGTGTTAGAGCTGGTGGTGCAAGTTCTCAACATGTGAAATCACATGCACATTGTTACGGTGGCTGCAGATAATTTTAGCCTTCCTGTACGGTAGGCACCTACTTCTCCACAAAAATTATATTTTACCAGGTAAAATAAGCAATCATTTAAGCTTTTAAACCATGCTTCCAGAACTTTTCAAGATTTCTGGTACTTAAAGATTTCTCTTGTAATTATAGAATGTGACTATAGTATCTATATAAAAAAATATAAGAAAGGTAGTAGAGAGCCAGCCACTGGTCAAATATGGCATTCAGATATTAAAACAGATGCCTAGGGGCAAAGAGCTTACTTTTCATAGGTTCAGAAGAAAGCTGCAGACTCAAAGATATATGAAATTAAGCCCAAAAGAAAAATCTCATCCCTACTGTGATTTAAGCAGCCCTGGGTGAATATGTTGGCCAGCCTCATGGGCTACCCAGATCCAGTTACCCCCCAAGTGACACCTAGTGACATTGGGGGGAGGATCAATGCTGTGCAACAGTGTATGGGACCTGTGTGAGTTCTGACATTGTTCTGTTGGTACTTAAGTAGTCAAAGGAGTCTGCACATCTTCAGTTGTCTTTGTGACTTTCTGACTTTCTGGACAAAATGGCACTACACATTTCATGTCATTTAAAGTCAGGTGACATTAACATTGAATGATGAATTTAGGGCCTAGATGCGTGGCTATGTGCATCAAAAATTATTTTGTGGTTGTATTCCATACTTCTCAGAGCTTTCTGTATCTGTTTTCTACAAGTTCTTTGGGGGCAGGCAAGATGGTACGACATCTCTATTGGAGACTTAAAAGGCAGGTCTAGAACAGGTAGACAATTGGTTCAGTCAGTATGGGCACTAGGAAAGGAGCCTAGGATATAGTTTCTAGGCTTATAATGAAAGAAGTTCTCAGTTCTGGCTACTCCTGGATTTGGAGTCTATTATTTATAAGAAAAGCATTTAAATTTCTTTCTTCTAGCTTTAAAAATATATCCACTGTACTATCATCTAGTCATCACTGTATTATCATCCTCAGCGTCACTTTTCTCTTGAATCCAGGAGTTTTAGAGGGTTTAAAAGTGCATTCAGGACAGAGGGCCCAGGGATCTTGTTAAAACACACAATATGGTCAGCAGATCTAGGGGAACCCGAGAGTCTATGTTTCAAAAATGCTTCTGGACTCTGACAGGCAGAGAGAGTCTATGTTTCAAAAAGGCTTCTGGACTCTGACATGCTGAGTATCAGATCCCTCTTCTGTACACCAGGGGCACAGGGAGACCTTGCTGGGCAAGTGACATCCCTCCAGTGGCTCTTCTATATTTAAGGACTTGGGAGGAAATACTTCCTTGAATGGGCCTGTAATTTCTTTGGCTTCATTGGGTTGCATGTGACTTCACAGAAACACATTCAGTTCAATCCTAAACTTCAGTCTGTTCCAAGTTAAATAATCTTGTAAAAGGTAAGTCTTCAGCTAAAATATTTGGGAATAAGAACCAAGTAAGGCTTAAACAGTAGTTCTAAGTCTAGATCTATGGACAACCTTTGGGACAGGTTCCATCTCGGTCAGACACCAGTACATGGCCTCATACAGCTGAACCTTGTTTTCTAATGTACAGAATCTGTGTTTGGCACTAAGCACATCTAGCCCTCCAGAGAAGAGCAGTGTTTCCTATCTACAACAAGCAGTGTCTCTGTGGCAAGAGAGAATGATGCCTGAAAATTGCTTAGCATCTGGCTGAGAGTGCAAAGGATCCATAAATCTTAGTCATTATTTTGTATTAGTGCTAAAGTCTTTTCTGTTATTATGTCCAATTAGTACATGCCGTCTTGATTTGTTGGTAGCCTAATAAGGACAGGAGTCATTGATTAAATATACTAATCATAATTTTGGATGCAGAACAGGCCTTACAGGCACATTATGTGAATATGCCTAAGAGCAAAGAGCAAAGCCTTCTTGATTAAGAAGTACATGGACCTTGGCTGTTAGTTTTATGGTCAGTTTTTGGCCAAAGGCTCCATGTTGTTTATAACAAAACAGACAAGCTTGTCTGCCAAAGTGATGGCAAGATTTCAAACATTTTAAAAAATATTTCCTTGAATTCAAAGTTATTAATAAATGCTTTATATCACATTCATTTGTTATTTTTGGAAATTTCTCATTTTACATTTTATCTTCTTTTAAAAGAGATTTCCTACTTTTTGCACATTTTTTTGTCATTGTTAATTTTTGATACTGAGCTTTGGACCCAGCACTTCACACATGCTAGGCGAGTGTTCTCCCGCTGTGTTCCACTGTGTTCCACTCTTAGGAAGTCATAAAGTTTTAAGCGAGTCTAGTTTAAGATAAACTTCTTTCATGTGAAAACTTAAATGTGAAGAGGGCAAAAGGAGGTATTTTGCTTAAATAGTCCTCCAGGGATATGCACAGGAAGACCAAAGGATTAAAATGTGAGTGCCACATCTTCCCCATGTCATACTCCAACAGTCCCAGCCATGTGTGTTACAGAAAGGCTGTAGACATAGGGCACAGAAATACCTTGTCCCAACACATGAGTAAAAGTCAACCTTTAACCGCATTTTTGATTTGCACTTCATCCTGGATGAATAAATTATGAGATATTATTGCCATTCTATTCTGTACTCCATCTCTGAGCATCCTGGCTTCTGTAAGTAGGTACTTTGGGTGTTGCAGAAAGTCTGCTCCCTCCTGACACAGGAGGAAACAGGCACAGAGTGTTGAAATGCTTCCATGAACTCATCAACTCAGAGCTAGGATCAAGAGACTCAAACTGATGACCATGTTCCGCAACGATTATCTTTTCTTCCTTTTTAATTAGGAAGGAGGTCACACTATTCTTATTTATGTGTCTTAGTTATTTTAAATTACATTAATTAATTCATGCGCATGTGTGTGTGCGTGTGTGCATGTGTGTGTGTGCACGTGTGTGTGCACGTGTGTGTGCACGTGTGTGTGTGTGTGTGTGTGTGTGTGTGTGTGTGTGTGTGTGTGTGTACTTATGACCCTGGTGCAGTACACTTGTAGAGGCCACAGGACAACCCATAGGCATTGGAAGTTCCCTTCCTCCACCCTATGGGCTCAGGAGGATGAATTCAGATTGGCAGGCTTACCAGCAAGTGTCTTATCTTTTGAGTTCTTACCTTTTGACTTTTTTTTTTTTCCTGAGAATCTATTTGCTGAACTCTTCTAAATATTTCTTATTTGAGCAGAGAAGTTGTAAGATGGGAACAGAAAAGAGGTTTGAGTTGTAACTCCCTGGACAGCTTCTAGAAGCACGTAGGCTGTTTCAGTGTAACCTTCCTATGCTCTTCACACTGCTTTCCCAGAGCTGGTTATGATTCGCTTATTGATACTTCCTGGGCTGTCTGTTTTCCAGCTGTGGTTTCCCGAGCCGGACACTGCCACATCCCCATGATAGTGCCTATGAAATTTTGTGCTAACCTCAGCATGTCTATAACTCTACAACATGTATAGCAGAATAGTTACGAGTTTTCTCCACTTTAAAAAAGGCAGTAAATTACAAAAGCAACGGGCAAGCGAATGGCCTTTGCTCATTAGCTGGATTTGGGTACGAGAAAAGTAGACATGAGTATCAACAAGAGAAGGTGTCATTGATCTGCAGATAGGTGTGAAATGTCTCAGTGGTGAAGTGAGGTGGACGGGTGCCTGTGCTCATGAAAGACTCGGGGCTCTGCACATCTGGACTCCCAGCTATGCGTACCCAGATCCAGCTGTGCTCATCTGGGAGGCTCCCATTACACTTTGCTCGTTAGCTTGTTTGATTTCCTGTCGTTTGAACCTTTTTCTTTATCCTCACTTTCTTTAGAATTATGCTATTGTTCTAATGTTGCGATTTATATATTTAGCCGATAAATTTGTGTACTAATTCATTTCCAATATCTACTTTATCATTTAGTAATCTCGTAAGAATTGCTTTAGTTAGCTACTTCACTGCTTTGATATTTTAATATCTTCATACCTATTCAATTCTGAAAAATTTCTCACTCCCTATTGGATCTTTTTTCAAAGACCTTTTATTTACCTATTTTATCAAAGAGCTATTGGTTGGAAGCATTTCACTTCTATTTTAGACAGAATCATTTGATACAAACTGTATAAATTCTGTTAGAGATTATTTCTGGGCACCAGCTCTTCATGTTGTCTGTGTTTGTCACCATCATTTAGAGCAGGGTTCTCTGCTTCCTAGTGTGCGACCCTTTATACAGCTCCTCATGTTGTGGTGACTCCCCTCCCCCCAAGTAAAACTATTTTGTTGCCACATCATAGTTATAATTTTGCTACTATTATGAATTGTAAGTGTCCATGTTTTTCAATGGTCTTAGTGACCCCTGTAAAAGGTTTGTGACCACAGGCTGAGAACCACTGACCTAGACATCCTCTAATGCTTCACTGCCATTGCTCTTATTTACTTTTTGAAACTGTAATGACATCATTGACTCCCTTTTCTTTCCTCCCCCAATCCCTCCGACATACTCCCCCTGTTCTCTCACATTCATGCCCTTAAAGAGTTTGTTGTTACCCCTGCCACACGTTTGTACATGGGTACTACACAGGACACAAGCACTATTTCTTTTATTGACACTGATGTCACACCTGCCATTCCCCACATTTTCATGGTAAGTTCAGCATGCCTAAAATTTACAAAAATGTATAATAGTATGCTTGAAGGGTTTCTCTGCTTTATGGAAACGTAAGCTGTTCAGCGGTATGCCACCATATGTTCATAAGCTGACCACTTGTTAATGATAAGCAATCGGTTTCCACCATTTTAAAAAACAACTTATTAGATTTCAGAGTTTCTTTGTATAGGAGCACTGATTGTCTAGATTTACTTTAGACTTAGTTTTTCCTGTTTCTCACACGCCTCCTTCAAGGCTGTCCTCTGTGATTTTTTTCTTGCTTTAGTAAATGCTTTAGAATCTGTGTAATGTGGCTCAGAGTTGATCCATTTGCTTTTCTGCAAATGCCTTCATTTTGCCCTTGGTCTTAAAGTTTCCTGTATTTATCATTCAAGGTTGATCACGGCTTCTCTTGTTAGATGGAGGTTGTTAGGTACATGTCCTGACCTTAATCATTGTCATTTGATAGCTTGTCATGCACTAATAAAAGTTTTGCCTTCTGGTCACTATTCTGATCTGTGTTCTCTCTTCCTGAAGTTACGCAGTTTTACACTAAAGTTTCCAAATTGTGGAACTTTCTTTTTAAATGTTGCTTTAATTGTTTTGAGCTCTAAGCACCTGATCTCTCCTCTCTTGGTTCTTCTCAACCATAGGGCAGCTGGGTGTTGTCTTTCTCCTATTTTCTTATTATTTCCAATTATTGTAACATCGGTATTTTAATTTATTTTTTAAAACATTGGTGTCCACAGAGCTAGAAGTAGTTGTTGGATCCCTTGGAACTGGAGTTAAGCATGGTTGTAAGTGGCCACATGGGTGCTAGAAGCCAAACCTGGAACCTCTTCAAAAGCAGCAAGTACTCTTAATCAATGAGCCATCTCTCCAGCCCTATATTATATATTTACTCTGTCTTTGATGACAATTGTTTGTCCATATCTTTTCTTTCATCCACAAACATGCTCCAGTTGGGGCTTTTATTTATTTATTTTTTTAAGACACGATTTTTAGTTTATGTTTTTGTTTTTTTTTTTTAATTAACTGGGTCTCATCTGATGATTAGCACATCTTCAAGAGTTTTACTAAAATTTCTTTCATATTTCAGTGTTTATCGTATGATTTTCTCTTTGGTATAAGCTCTTAATTCCTCCTACTGCCCTTTGAATACTAAGTTATAAACCTAAACCTACTTTGCTGGATATCTCCACATTTTGTATTCAAAGTGTAGCTCATTTTGATTGAGAGAAGGCACAGCACACTGAAAGATTTTTTGTTAAATGAATGGACACTCTCTCAAATGATCCCTTAGCTTCACTTTGTAATAGTCATGTATTGGCTCAGTACACATACCCTTTCATTTATTAAATAACTGTGTCTGCCAACAGTTTTGACTTTGCATGTCTTCTGAAGGCTCATGAGTTCAAGGTTTATTTCCTTGAGTGATGCTGTTGAAAGTGTGAAGCCTTTAAGGGGGCCTGGTGGTTTAGGTAGTCTGTTCTTTAAGGAGACTATAGAACTCTGGACCCCTTCCCTACCTGTCTGTTTCCTGACTATGAGGCGCTTCCTCTGCCTCCCCCGAGCCCCACCCCATGCTGGGCTGGGCCTTAACAGCAGTTCATCTGCCTGACCATGGATGGGGCCTTCAGAACTGTGAACACAATCTTTTTCTCTCCATATTCTTACTGTCTCAAGCATTTGATGTAGCAGGAGGCCAACTAACATACTCATTTTGTCCTCCAGTCTGAGCTCTGGGTGATGCTTTGCCTACGGCATCATGGAATCCCAAACAACTTAAAAGATGATGATGAGAGACTTCCAACATGTCAGCTCATCTGACTTCTCTGTGCCTGCATCCCTGTGTGAATGAGAACGTGTCCATGCTCACACCTAAAGGTCCCTTCTGTCTAAACAGGGACAATTGACCCTCTCTTATCCACTTCACCATCTCCCCCCCCCCCTTGGCTCTTCCGCATATCACCAGCTATGAGCTCTGAGACCTTTTTTCCCATCACACATTGTGGTTTAGGACTTGGATATTTTCCAGCTAAGCTCTGCATCTTAGACGTTTTGGAAAACATTTACCACATTTCAGTGGACATAAATGCTCGTGGTGCAATGGCTTCAGGGTGAACTACCTGCTTCTTCCACTGCCGCTGTGTTCGCAGAGCACAGTCCAGACCCACACATCTTTCCTCTTTGTACTCACCCACGTTTATTTCATGAAGTGTCATGAATTTCAGTACTATGCATGGATCATAACTTTTATTTCTTCTGTCTTCAATGGGACCATCAAAGCCTTAGTCCTGAAAAGAAATGTGTCTCAAGCCTCTCTGTTTCTCTTTGTTATCACGCCGGTGTTACTATGCTGTTGCCAGCCAATTTTTTAGAGAGGCAATTTCAGTATGTCATTTAATCTTTCTTCTTTTTTCTCTTCCATTTTCCTTTGGTAGGAATTAAGTTGAAAGATCTCCTTCCCTTTGCATTTGGGTTTCGGCATGCTTCTGCTATAGCGGACTGCTTCCAGGAAGCATCTGTGTGTACCTGTGTCACGTGCAGCTCCCAGGGTGGAGGTGGAGCTCTACAGCAAAGCACCTGCTTAGCATGTGTGAGGTCCTGGGCCACAAAAACAAAGCAAAGAAACCCAAGCAGTCACTTCCATACTGTTACTTCAAACTTAATCATACCTGGTGATTGTACCTTGCACACATGTGAACATACATTGCTACACTTGGGAGGGTATACATTATATAATAGTTTTCAGAAATAATGAGAAACAATGAGTAACTTCATACACACAGCATTTTGAGATATTGTTTTGGACTTGCTTGTGGGCAACAGCTTTGAACAGTGAGTGAGAGAGAGAGGAACTTAGTTGCAGTACAACTTGCTAAGAGTTCATTTAAAGGTACTATGTAAAAATAAAATGAACATCTAATCTCACAATTACTAGGTGACAACTTTAGAAAAAGGTTTGATAATAACTATTTTTGGCATATATACTCTAGTTACAGGGTAGGTGTTTCCTTTACAGTGTGATTTCTTCCTGCTAATTTCTAAACTCTAAATAATTTTTACTTTCTCCAAGGTTTAGGTTTAGCTTGAAAACACAACCAAGATAAATACATTTTAAAGGATGCCTACATAGCTTACAGATAGCTTTTAAATATTATAGACCAAATTGAAACAAGATACAAGACATCTTCTCAAGTTGTCTCCATTGTTCAAAATCTTGAAGCGGTAGCACTTGTTTTAATATTTGGCCAATTAACTAAATGATTTTAGATAAAAGTAGATGACTTGATCATCTGCTTAATCTTTGTCACAATGGGCTGCTGTACTCTGGGGCTGAGGACCAGCTTCTAATTAAGTAGATTAGGCACTGTGTGGCTGAGTCTGGCCATCACTCTATTCATCCTACGGTCACTGGCTCCCAGCTACTGGGGAGGCTGCCAATGCCTCATTTTACTTCCTTTACATTGGTTCAGAATCTCTACTTAATGGAAGACTAACCTGGAAGCTAGTCAAGAATCAGACTGAATTTATAGGTTTTCATGTAGAATGGAACCGCCTGCTATCTACTGCTTTTAGAGCCCTTTATAACTAGATGGCTGAGGCTAGAAAGTGAATCTTAAATCCAACATTATATTCAAACAATCTTCTTGCTCAATAAAATGTTATATTTTACTCCAGTTGGGCTAGTAATAACATTTTAAGCTACTTGGGATTCTAGACCTTTAACAGATTCTCAAAAATTGGGACATTTTACAATTTGAAAGTATCATACATATTTTTATCTCCTTGTGAAGTGTCAGGAGTAGTAAACACAGTTCTAACAAAGTTTTTTAGCCTTAAAATAAGGCAAAGAACATTTAAGTAAGATTAAAATAGTATCAATTTTCAGTACAGGAGACAAATGGAAGCTACTGTTTAAAAATGCAGTCATCTGCTGCTTTTTAAAATCCTGTTACTTGAAACAAATGTGATCTTACAGTTTGTGGTACATTTTTGCAAATATTTTAACAGTTGTGAAAGGGAAGTTTTAGAACTATATTTCAGTATGTTCTTCCAAATCTGCAAAACCTGTATTTCTCTTCAAAGTGAGCCTTGTGGGATCCTCCTAGTGCTTTTTGGCAGCATGTGTAAGGAAAGGCCATGGTGTCTCAGGGATCTGGATAACGCAGTGTGTGAGCAAATGAGCAGTACTTTCTGAGCTTCATGCTGTTTTTGTATGCATGCATGTGCTATAAGAACCTTCACCTTTTGAATTACAAATATTTATATAGCTTAAATTGCTAAAGTGTTTCACAAACACAAAATACAAAGTAGCACTTTTCATTTGCTTTTTCTAGAAGCTATTTCTTAAGTTTGTGAAAAGCATTTATTTGCACGCATATAAATTATCGCTGAACCAGGTGTCTCACACTTGCTTGTTCTAATGGCTCACTCCTATTAACGTATTTTCTGTGGCTGTAGTAAAATAATGAACCCTGGATGAAGAAAAGCAAACAAGAAAGAAATGTGGAGAGCAGGAGAGATCGCCTTCCCCAGGGAAGAGCATACCAACTGGTCATCAATACCAGATAGTCAGCCCTGAAATCATACATTCAACATTATGTGAAGTATAATACATATATACAACAATTAGTTAAAAAAAAAATAATAAAAGAGGTCTTGAATGTGAAAGAGAGCAAGGGAGGCTATATAAGGGGGTTTGTAGGAGGGGGGGAAATGATATAATTATTTATATTATAATCTTAAAGAATAAAAGAAATAATTAAAAGATGCAAAGGGCTGGTTTCTTTATAAGGAATAATATCTCGGGACTGTATTGGTTCAGCCTCTGATGAGGACGCATCTGGACTGCATCAGATCATGACAAATGGCTTCACGGTGGGAACACGAGAGAGGGGAAGTGACACAGTGGGATGGGAAGCCAGAGAGACACAAGGGCCAAGTTTGCTTTATTATTTTACTTTTAGAATAAGAACTCACTCTTTATGAAAATTATTGTGGCCTAAGAGAGCTGTTAATCTCTTCCTCCGCCATACTACATGACCCAACTAATTCCTGTTGTGCCTTAACTTTTTAACAGACTCTTCCTTCAATTTCCATACACTCAAGAGCTGACGCTTGGCTGGATGCCCTCCATGTCAATCCATAACCACCCTGTTAGTATGAAGGATTTGCTCATGTGACAAATCAGAAAACAAAAGTAGATGGTATGCGATGGTTGCTGTTAGAATCTATATTTTTCTTGTCTCCCTATGAGTAATCCTGCATTTCCATCCCTTGTGAATTTGTGTGAGTCTCACTAGAATCAAAACACCCTAGCAACTTCATTCAGAAATATACCTGCCACTGTGACTCCAGAAGAAAGTGTGGCATAATAAAACATGATAGCCATGTGTGAACAGAAGAACCACTAGGTTAGATAACCCAGCATTATAGGGCTTGCCTCTACCCCAATCAAGACACACAAATTACAAATATTTTGGTAACATCATTCTGAAATGAGTTGACTTGAGTATCAAGCATAGAGATTTATAAAAGTATGGTAAAAACTGAAAGTTCTCTTTAAAAAACTTCTGAAGCTGAGATTTGAAAACAAAACAAAACAAAACGGCCTACCCTCATATTCCAAAACTGGTAGGCTAAAACAATGTGAGGACTGTGTTATGAAAGATTTATTCAATAGAAGCAAGACAAATTCTCTGTATTGGGGGTTTGGTAGAACTTCATTACAAGTGAAGTCAGGAGCATGCTATTCCAATACTGCATTAGCTCAAGTTATTCATTCACCTGTAGTGTAGGACTACCAGAAAATGAAATTTTATCACAGTGGTATTTTGAAATGTTTTTCCTTGGTATCTTGAGAAAATGAAATCTACCCAGCTGTGTGCCAGGAAATGCTGCAAAGTCATTTTATGCATGTGAAGACTACGTAAGAAACCCCCAAGACTCATTGGAAATAGATTCGGTGGCCAAGTGAACTCAATAAAGATTCCAGCAATGAAGGGGAAAACTTGGGTTTTAATTTTCAGAGAACGAAATATAAAACAAAGCCACAAGCAAACCTCAAGATCTTCCTATGGGCAAGCACATCCACAGGGTAATGCCACTTACTCAGCTGGCTGCACAGACAATTAAAACATGGACTGTGCAGTGATACCGTCTGGATACAGCACCTTTATTCATGAGTCTATGGGACAATAGTCTGTGACAAATCTATTTTACTTCTAGAAGCTGAGTCTTGACAGTTACTCAGTGCACATGGATGATGCTTCCTTGCTTATTGCTTTCCTTCTTTCCTGCTAATCCTGCCTTTCTTACATTTGTCCTTTCTAGGGTATCTTTGCGCAGAAAGGAAAGCCGTTATGCTGTATTTTACCACAACCTTCCTAGCATGTGCTCCTGAGATGGGTAGCTTCATGAAGCATCTATGGTTAGAAGAGTTTATGCTTTTAACCATTCTTTATAACTGTGTTTCTCAAATGTGTTTACACTCAGGTAAAGCTCATCTACTGATGCCAGGTAGGGGGAGAAATGTCCTGTTAGGTTTATCTGTGATATTTGTCTTCTATACTTGCAAGAATAGTACCATGTTTTAGGCAATAGCTTGGCAAATGTAACAAATATCTTCATTAATTTTTTTCAAGATAAAAGGAGAAAGATGGTCCCATAGATCAATGAAAATTTTAGAGAGCAATTAACTTAGGTCTTTATTGTCATATCATACAATAATTACCACAGGCAACTTAAGGTGTATAATACTTAACCTTCCTCAAGATTCAAGGGGAACAGACACAGCCACTAACAGGTGTTTAAGACAGTCTTCTTCCCCGAGAAAGGACTGAGATGTCAGTTACAGTATAGCACAACACAGTACATAAACAGATATACCATGTAAGACATACTATATCATCCATGATGGAAATCCTAGAGTCACCATACTATTTGCTGAATAATAGAGGAAATAATATACTAAAATATATCAAACATACAGAGATAACACACAATATAAAGTCTCCCATTATTTTCTAGCATCTTTGGAGAAGGCAGTTGGTAAACATTTTCAGTAACTTATTTTCCTAAGTACCCAAATCGGACAAAACAACGAAAATGGTACAAGTCGTTGGGAAAGGTAGTAGGTGTGCTCTTGGAAGTGCCTGAATCCTGATCATGTCCTTTATGTGCCCTTGGACGGGAGCTCTAATTTCAGTGTTTCTGACCTCAGCCACAGAGCTGAAATCCCAACTCTCGGGAGCTGCCATTGAGAATGGGTTCTGGGTGGGGGTTAGGTTTCAGCCTCCCCCCCCCCCCATGGCCAAGGGCAGTAGAAAAGCTCATCCTTGCTCAGCCTGCTCTTCTGTTTTTCCAAGAAAAGGGGGAGGGGTAGAAATAAGAGCCTCCAGTATTACAGAGTTCTACACAAGTGCTCCTTAGATTTTCTCTTAAAAAGAGTAATTAAATCAGAGTTTTCTCGTGTGGATGAGGGAGGTCAATAGAAAAATTGCTTGTATGAGATAACATGAGGCCATTGAGTTTGTAAGGACTCTAGATTCATTCCCGCATCAAATAGCTCAAAAATTCTATATGCTTGGATGGGAGAAAAAGGAAGAGAGAGAGAGAGACTTATTTTTAGCCACTTACTGACTTTGACATTGAGTTTAAAACTCATTGAGGGGCAAATACATTCATCTATAAAAGGCTGCAGTTTCCTGAGCAACAGTAGCAACAACAGGTTGGGCTGGTTGAAGCCACCAGCATTTGACAAGTGGACAATTAGGGATTTCTACATTCTGATAAACAATAGATCTCAAAAAAAACTCCTGTGTTACAATTACCAGTCAGTCTGTTTGCCTTGGTCCCATCCTCAGAGGAGATGGAGAACAGCTGTTAAGTCTCCTTTGCTTAATGATGCTTCCTTGGCCACGGTACTGGGTCATTAGAAAATCTTCCTTTCCCACAGTCTGAAGAGGCACAACCTTTCCTCATGTGTCACATTTTCCAAATGATCAAACTTTTTCATTATGATTCTGAAAATGACTTTCAATGTTTTGTGTATTTTTTGAGCTGCCTGCTTTCAAAGCCAAAATTGTAGTCAAATAATAAAATCATTGCCACTTAATTTCATATAAAGTAATAAACATTAACACTTTTTAAAATGGGTAATCTGAGATGAAGGTTTAAGCGTTTCAATGAAGGATACTAAATGGTGTAAGCAAGGAGATCGCATCCTTGCTGCCATCATGATTGAAGAACAGCTACACGGATGCTCACATACTTTGCTCAGGATAAAAGAAGAGCTTTTTGGTGAATTGCTTTTAAGGCTTTATGCTGATTGTTTAAAGAGTAGCTGAGAGGACACTAGGCCATGATGTTAAAGCAAGAGGCCCCATCTGCTGCACAGCTGTCACAATGTTACAGGCTCCACTTCCTGGCAGGTATGAGTTAGGTGGAATGATGAGTGCTTGGTATCTGTTTCCCTAGGAAAGCATGTTCTACACAGTAAGCAATATATGCTTTAAAATAACACTGAGTTGGTTTGTAGGGCTTAATTCATTCTACACATTGGTGAAAAGATCACTTAGAGCAGGGTTCTTAACCTGTGGATTTCTACCTCTTTGGGGGTCAAACAACTCTTTCATACTTGCTTAGGATAATTGGAAAACAGATATCTATATTATAATTTATAACAATAGCCAAATTACAGTAATGAAGTAGCAACAAAAATAACTTTATGGTTGGGGGTCACCACCACATGAGGATATTAAAGGGTGGCAGTATTAGGAAGGCTGAGAACCACTGACTTAGAGGAACCTGGGGGATGGCTCAGTCAGTAAAGCATTTCCTCAGAAGCATGAGGACCTATGCACAATCCTCGGTGAAAAACAATACTCAGGAAAAATATTGGGCATTATTGTAATTCCAGTGCTGTGGTAGTAGGAAGTTACCTGTGGCTCACTGACAAGCCCCAGATCCCGGGGGATGCTCTGTCTTAAAAAACAAACAACTCCCCAAACTAAACCAAAAACCAAACCCTACCGTAACACTCAAGACCGATCCCTATGCATGAACACACACACACAGACCCGAGCGATGTAATCACTTAGATGTCAACCTCCTTTGTTTTACGGACATGGATGGAACCATAGCGCCGTGTTCTGCTCTTCTGACCAGCTTCACTTCCAAAATGTTCCCAATGCAGATGGACCCCTGAGCTCTCCAGGAATCTCCAATAGCAACTGTCTGTCCCACAAGGAGCCTGATCTTCAGCATCTCAAATTCTATTGGCTCCTTGACTCTTCTTGCCATTTCTCTTCAGAGAAAAATATCCCTTTGTTTCTACTTCTTATTCTATTACTTGTAAACATTTGACTAATATTATGAGATTTTTTTGTAAATAGCTCAAAAGAATTGACCAATTATTTGAAAAATCTGCATAAAATGTGCAAACTGATATGTAAACTCAGGAAAATATTTTATGTAAAATATAAAAAAACCTGAGAATTGCATAATAACATCTGAGACAGATGCTTTGTTTGCCAGTGAAGGGCTAAGATGAATTGTGTTCCTGAGCACCTCCCAGCTTATCTAGCCAGGGTGGGGACTTTAAAACAATGTGAAGGTCCATGTACTCGGGCAGTGTCTTACTACATCAGGTATAACTTAGCAGTTCATCTGGGTTGTTAGAGAGTAAGTCCTCAAAATGCTAAAAGGGAGACTAAATGAATTTTACTTAAACATATTGCTCAAAAGATAATGTGAGATAGTTGTATATTCACCTATTGTGTGTGTGTGTGTGTGTGTGTGTGTGTAGAAATAGCCTTTAGATAGTTAAGATATTTAAGGCAAATATTTGAGTCATTTTTACCAATGTGGGGAAGTTGATTTACACAAGTGTTTGCTTAGGCTCAAATAAGTCCAGCAGCCTGAGGTTTTCTCCTGTGTTTGTTGATTCTTGACAGCTGTCAGTTTGCAGGTCTGACTGCCTTATGTGGGCCTCACCAATGCACATTAGTATCTTCAGAAAATGGGCCATGAAAGCTGCTGTTCCACTGTCCTAAATCAATTACTGCATTCTTAAACTGGCGGTGTGTTCATTGTGGGCACAGAGACAGCCGGTGGGGCCACTGATTCAGCTGTAATGTCATGTGTAGCAGGGGAGAAAGAAGAAAGTGTTTTCTGCTTAATGGGTTGGTATTAAGTGGGTGGGAATGACTTCTAATTAGCCAACAATTGCTGTGTTTTCTGGTTTTCCTCCTTCCCTCCTCCTGGCGGTCACCAGCTGCCAATCGGCCCCCATTTCTGGATTTTTTTTCCTTGAGTTTATTGCTCATCGCAGTGGAAGCCTTTGTTTAAGAAAGAGGGCTCCCAGGGTCTCAGCTGCCCGGGTGCAGCTTGCAGCCTACGATGAGTAGCAACTGTCAGTTTATTTTACCTCAACCTTTCATCATTCTGCTGAAACTGATCCACTGAACCCACCTGAGAGGCCTGAGGAGTCAGTACCTGCAAGTCATTAGCCAGGACTCTGCAGCCTTTCACTGTGGAGTGAGTCAACATCTCCCAAACCGCCCTCCACCTTAACCCCGTGCTGCCCCAGAACCTATGAGAAATCTGGCCTCTGGGTGGCTCAACGCTGAATTGACAGAAGGTGCTTCTTTTGAGTACAGTCCTAAGAGTCTGAATATTTTGCTTCAGCCAAAGGATAAGGAAAGTACTCTGTTGTATGCTTTGGTGGAACTCCCTAAGGGAGAGATCGTGCAGTAGGACACAGTATTACTGTAGCCACAGGAAAAACAAATATGAAATTGGACAACTACAGACAATGACTTTATGACATGAGGTATTAAACCTCCTTCTTTAGAAACATCCAATGGGTAGAACTGGAGCCTTATTTTGTAGGCATGTCATATGTCTCTTCACATTTTTTTATTTGGTGTCCTGGCCCACATTGGAGATCAGAGGACGATTCCCAGAGTTTTCTCCTTTCAACCTACAGGTTCCAGGGACTGATTCAGGAAGTCAGGCTTGGCTGCAAGTCCCCTAACCCACTGAGCCATTTTTATCACCTCTAATGTAGCTTCTCTATGGGGCTTCCTGTGTTTAATTTTACAACCAACCAGATAAAATTTTCCTGCACAAGTCAATGGTATTTGGAAAATCATTTCCTAAAGAAACCATGGAACCTGTTGTGTCCAGAATGTGTCTAAAGAGACTGAATGACAAGAGGCTCCTACTTGTACCACAGGGGAGTACAGAGCACAGTGGAAGTCAGTGGTCTGCCAGGTGACTGCATATTGTTCACCACTCAGAAGGAGCCACAGTCAACATGGGCTGACCAGCTTGTTAGGGAGATAAAACTGGGCAGAAAAAAATTAGAGCATTTTAGGTAAATAAGGACACGGCAAGTAAGGCTGGAACTAGAGACAGGGAGTGTTCAGGAAGCCCTGCAAAATAATTTGGTTTTGAGTGTGAAACAGATGAGGTACCTGAGCACCTTAGGCAGGAAGAAGGAGTACAGTCACTTCCAAGTAACTCATCAGCTAGGAAATGCTGTCCCTCTAAGGGTCAGTAGAGGTATCACCCAGATGCAGAGCTGTTTGTATACATTTAATAGATGGGATGAGTTTGGAGATGAGAGAACCTTGTTTTAAGACCTGATGCGTGGATTCATGTGTTTTACTAAAGGGACAGATAGTCAGGAGGAAAAACTAAGTACACAGTAAAAGCTATAAACCACTGAAAAATTATAGAAACCTATGAACAGTTCTCACATGCAAGAGTCAAGGCTGCATCAAAAGCAGGTTCTCAAGCTCTACCTTTTGAGGTCTGTGTTCTGAGGGCCCCGGAGCGCACACTTACAGCAATAACTGTATGCCAGTCTCGTAACTTTGGTGCAAGTGACCCTTGACTTCCACCTTGAGAAACTGCTTGGGGGTAATGGGAAGTTTAATTTTCTATTGGTCATCTTAAAACATTTGTGTAGTAGAAAATGCAACAGAGTGTCCTGATTCACCAAGGGATACTTCTGACTTCAGTGCCATGTAAGAATCTCCTCCCACTCAAAATGAAAAGACTAGATAGGGGTGGAAGTGGAAGAACACCAGAGAGCCTCCCAGGTGGCACCTATTGTGTTTGTCCACATCTGAGCTCAGCTCCATCTTCTGCTCACAACTGATCGCCACAGAGCATCTGAAATGATCTTTTTGAAAAGTTAACCGGAGAGGCCTTCTCAGACAGACCTCAGAGGGTATTTCTTCACATCTGAGATGAAACAAAAGTGGCTTACAAGAACTACTAGCCAGATGCCCCAAATCCTTCCCTTCTTCCTCCCTCCCTCCTCTCCCCCTCCTTTCTAATCACCCCTTCTCCGCTAACTCCTCTTCCTCTCTCTCTCCCCACTCTCGGCCCCTGCTTTCCCCCTCCCCTTCTCCTCCTGTTCCCCTCTGGACTTTCTCCAGCCACCTTTGTTATCTTGCTGTTCTGTGGGTGAGCCTGGACACGCCAGTGGAAGACCTTTCCCAGAAGACCTTGTTTCTTCCTCTCCCAGGCCAGCTGTGAGATCTTCTCAGAAGTTTCCATCTGGAGCAGACCTCTGCACCGCTGGGTGGGCTCTCTTCTGCTACTTTATTTTCTTCTTCACTGTGCTTACCACTATTTCTAGAAGTTGTCTGCCAGCTTCTTAACCTGCATCTATTCTGACAAGATTCCCAACTTTTTAAATGAAGGTGGGAGGTTGAGATGTGTGTTCATCCAGGGGAAGGTAACAGTCATGGTTTGTACTGTAAAGCATCCTTAATATTTCCCATGGCAATAAATCAACCCACCAACATATATACATCATTAAAAATATTTTCCTGTGGCTATCTTTGTTTGTTTGCTGAGATACAGTTTCTCTGTGTAGCTCTGGTTGTCCAGCTCATGACCAGGCTGGCCTTGAACTCACAGAGACTCACTTGACTCTGCCTCCCAGGTACTGTGTGCCAAGTGATATGCACCACAACCACCACCACCGGACTATGGCTATTCTCGCTGTTATATAGTCTGAATTTCATGCATACAAACCTGAAAGATTTGCTACCTGCAAATCTTTGGGAGTCACTGTCTTCTGTCCTTGATATTCAGTTCGTATACATGTTTCTAGGTTCCCCTAACTGCTATTATAATTTTATCTAATTGTGAAGTTACTTCTTCAATTTGATTTATTCACAAATTTCGGTTTTCATTAACAGGTATCTTTAATTTCTGCAAGTAGCTTTATTTTAATAATTTTTGTTTTCTTCAAATAGGTTTACAAGAGAGTCAAAAGATAATCTTGAAGAGACATGGTTTATGCTTAGCTTTTATGAATTACATTTTATTGAGAAGGCTACTCAATAGAAGCTAAAGTTAAAAAAACTATGTTATATATAGAAAGTGACAAAATTATGCATAATTATCTATGCAATTACACTTGCCCGGGCTTGAAGATTTTTAGCCAGGAATGCTTAATAACATTTGCATGGTTAAATGAGAGGCAGGAACAATGGGAAGGGCCTCGGGGCATGGTCGTCTATTTAAGCATCCACTTGGATTTTCAACATAATTAGTCATATAATTGTGTGCCTAAACTTAGTGGATCCATGTAAGTAATTATCAATTATTAAAA
The DNA here is from genome assembly GCA_033318265.1 of Phyllotis vaccarum. NCBI lineage: Eukaryota > Metazoa > Chordata > Mammalia > Rodentia > Cricetidae > Phyllotis > Phyllotis vaccarum. The sequence continues at coordinate 79,569,584 of JARWLC010000008.1, forward strand.
AGTAGTGCTTGTAATGTTTTTCTCTCTGCTCCCTGCCAATCAAATTATCAAGGAACATACTATGTTCATGTTTCATCACATAAATTTTCAAGTAAAATGAACTGTGAAGCCTTAGGTGAAGGCAGATGAATGACAAATCCGTGAATTCATTCAGATGAATGTCCCTAATTCAGCCACTTGACATCTGTGCTTTGAGGGAGCATTCTTGCTATCCAATCGTAACATCATTGAAGGATATCACCACGGCAAATATTGCCACAGTACGTCTGAGAGTTAAGGAAGCATGCATGTTCCTACGTGCTCCTAGTGACTTCAGGATGCATTTCAGGAACATTGGCACTGCTCAGAATGTCCTGGGGCTAAAAGGAAGAGCCAGACATAGTATTTTGTCTCTAGATTTTGTCCAGTGTTTTTCATATGTGCCCACAGTTGCTATTCAAGTCACTGTCCCTTCTAAGTTACTGTAAGCAATTTCCAAAAGAGAAATTGTCACGAGAGCATGAGTTTTCTAGTAATTATGGCAAAATATCCACGTTACACAACATTCAAGAGTTATATAACATCTAAAAGTTAAAACAATCCTACCCTGGAAATGCATGCCAACTGTCAGCCCCGAAAACATATGCACAAATTACTCACACAGACGGGGCAGGATGTATTTATGAATTTAGAAATAACACACACACACACACACACACACACACACACACACACACACACACACACACACACACACAGAGAGACCACACACTTGAAAGAGAGAAAAGAGGGGTATGTGGGAGGGTTTGGAGGGAGGAAAGGGTGGAGGAAATGATATTGTCTATATTATAAGGTCAAAAATAAAAGAAATAAAAAATATCATGCCCAAGGTAGTCGAATAATGTAATTATATCATAATTTAAAAATAGTGCAAACCCCTAAAAACTAAGTTTAAAACAAGGATCTCAGAATAAGAAAATTTTAAAGAAAAGTAAACTCTTAAAGCAGTCATAATTTTAAAGAGGAATTCCCAATTGGAGAAGGTTTAGGATGAATTAGAAGCCAACAAAATTGGCATATCCAATGCTCATGCTTCAAGTACCAATGGTGGGTGTGTCACTTCTTTTTCCAGAAGAAAATTTTAAATGAGACAGTAGCAGAACTGTCCTAACAGAAATTTACCAAAGATGGGTGACATGTACCTAGGGAGAAGGCCTCATGTGCCCTAATTCTGGTAGTGGCAGAAGGATTTATCTACATTTATAGAGTGTCAGACCCATGGCCATGAGATGAGTCAACAGATAGAGCTGGACAGCGGAGGGAGACAGACTTCTCCGGCAGTGAAGCGAAATGACTGACCAGGTGACAGTGGGTTTGACCATACCTGCAGATGCAGACCTTCCGCTGACACAGTTCTGGCCTTAGCCCTGGCTTTGCATGGTGTAAGGAACCAAAGGCTTCTCAAATTATCAATACAGACAACATGCAAACAAAAGCAGAATAGAGAAGCCGAGTTACAATATTTTTAGGAGAGGTGCACTCAGTGAGCTTAGAAAGCTAAGCCTGGTCACACCACCAGCTACCAAGTACTGTGAGTGGAATCTAAAAGAAGGAAAGTGCTTGTCAGAGTGATCAAGAATTCTCTTTTATTGAACCGAGGCAGCAGACAGAGAGAGAGGCTCTCAGAGTGGAGGAAAAAAAATAAAATAAGAAACAAACCTCTCAACCTGAGGGAGCTGGAGTCACATTACTATTTCCCAATGAAGCTAGTTTTAGCTTCTGAAAAAATACTTTATTCTGTAGGAAGTAACTTGTCCCTTGTGTTGTGCAAAATAGATGAAGGATGGTGATGTGTATTTAAATGAGGAAATTAAAAAGTCACACTCAAATTCTTCATCTTCGTTTTTTTTTTTTTAGAATTTGGTTGCAATTAAGTATTGGTTTCTATTTCTCAGACATTTCCCATTTTGGCATTATGCTTGTTTTGAATGAGCTGCAGAAGGTACTGAATGCTTCTCCTGATGTTTGTGAGAACCAGATTGATATGATGACTTTAAGGCTAACAGAAAGGGTCCACATTGATTTTCTTCTTTTGACATGGGTATGGCACACATAAGCAATGTATTTCAATGCTTTTATCCAATTTTCCTCATCTATCTTGTTTGCTATGACTACAAATGGGACTTAAAAACAGCATTTTAAGGATTTAAAAGAAATGCCACAGGCTGACTTGAAGACTATAAACGCACACTCTGCAAATTATCCTACAGTATTAGCCACCCCAAGTCTCTCACGTCACCCCTACTGCTGTGGTCCTGGAAGCCATTGAAAAGGGTCCTGGGCTTCTAGAATCAGAGTAGGCTAAGCCATATGGAGACCTACATGAGGATGGGGATTGAGATCCTCTGTGTCCTCTCCTAAAAGCCATAGGTTATTAAACAAAAATCCCAGGGCCAGGTGCAAAGCACCTCTTTATGAGTATTGGTGAGGCAAGTCCAAGAGATTATCCTCCTCCACACAAGGCTACGTAAGACCCAACTGCTAAAGGCACCACATCCCTTGACTACAAGACAGAGAGATCAAGCTGGAAATTAATAAGATGCTCCCCCACTGCTGACTGGCTTTCTTGGTGCTGAAAGGTGCTCTGTGGGCTGTGTGGGGAGAAAGAGCATTAATAGCTTCACCCAGCTGTGAATCCTATGAGCCACACTGCCACCCTGTTACACAAGGTGTGCCCACTGAAGCAATAATGGCATGGCTGTTATAGGAATAACCAAATGCTCTTTGAATAGATATGAATCCTTGCCCGGTAACATTAATGCAGTAAAATACAAACCAGACTCATTGCTGATGAGGTCTTCAGGCCCAGTGGGGAGCTTAGACCTTTTATTACCCTTCTTTGGTTCATCATAACACCAAATTGCCTTCTAAGTATCTGTGTTTATGCCCATATACAAGGCTAACCTCAGCCTTAGTCAGAGATGCTTCTCTTTTTAATGAGTGACAGTAAATACAGAGGTGTCTGGCCGCTCAAGGTGCTGACAGTAAGTGGCAATTGAATGATTAGTCTTAAACAAGACATTTGAATGATTAGCCTTAAACAAGACATTTATGCCACTGCCTCAAAAGTGGAGCATGACAGAAGAGGGGGCAGGAAAACATGTGAGAACAAGAGAATAGGAAGAAATAACTCAACCAGCACAACCACGACCTCACAGGAGCGTCTGCTGCGCGCAATGGCCCATCACCAGTTACATGTATTTGGTATGTTTTAAGAAGGTCTGATCTCTCCCTCCTGAACTACTGGTTACCGATGGACTCTGGGGGAGGGAAGACATCATTTGCAGTTAGTTAGCCACAGACAAGTCCACTGGCCTCCAATAGTTAGTTCTAAAATCATCATCACAGAGATGGCCCTGGTCAGTGAGTCACAAAACAAAAAGACACCAAAAGGGGGAAGGGACTTGTAGGCAGAAGGGGGTATGAGAGGGTGGAGAAGTGGGGGGTGGGGGTGGGGTGGGGGATTGGTGTATAAAAGGGCTAGGTGGGAATTCAGAGAAGGTGAGGTAACAATAATCAGAATATACTATGTATATATATATATATATATGAAAATGTCAAAAACAAAGTTTTTTTTTTAAAATTAAATCTTGCATGCTAGCCTGTTGGATAATTCCATTATTGTCTCTTTATGGTTATAGTTATTGAGCTATAGAAAAAGTATCCAATCACAGTAGAGTATGAGAGCTTGGTTATGAAGATGACCTTTTAATCATCTATTAAATGGGTGAGGTAAGCTCATGAATGAGAAATGTAAGCAAAACATACAGTAAAAATGGCTTTATACCAAATCCTGGGGGCAACGAGAAGCCATTGCAAAGCAAGAGCTGTGAGACCAAGTCATGGCTCTTCTCAAAGAGTATTGCAGGTTTCATAAACCAAGATGGTAAGCTTTCTGTATCTGCAAACCTTACCTGACTCCTCACTGAGAACAGTGTCCTTGCGTTCCAACTATCTGGTGTGCTCATCTGTTTTGGTGCTTGGAGTTCATATCTTATTTCTGTGATGTAATTTAGATTTGGCCTCAATGAGAAAATGCATGGAAATCCTGTTACTGATACAATTCTCATCACTGATGTTGCTCACAACATTGGCATTTCAGTGGCTATAACTGTATGCATGCTGGGGTTAGCACTGCTGTTAGGCTGACTGAGAAAAGTGTTTCTGTGTTGCTGTATCTGTGACTTCATTATGAACTAGCTTTTCCTATAAAGACCCACATTTCCTTGACTGTGAAGATATCTTGTGTATGGAAAATAAACATAGAGAATTCAGTAGAAGTTCATACACTCTTCAGCCTTCCAGAGCCAAACAACTGCAGTCACTTCAGACTGAGTCATTTTATTGAGATGTAATAAAATCGATTTTTAAATTTGGGATACCCAGTGTTGGCAGGAAGGGCAGGCTGTATGAATCATTCCCACCATCTCCCAGTATTAGGAGAGCACCTGTTCTCACTGTCCCCTGAGAAGAACAAAGGTGTCAGTGGTTTGCTGGTGAGTCACCTGGATGGTGCTCTCACTGCTCGATTCCCTTAGGGGGTTATCTTCTCTGCTTAAAAGAATATTGGCAGCTCTTTGAGCTAATGATTTGTTTTGGCATGGAAGTCTCCAAGGTGCCAATAACTGCACAGCTTTCACAACGTGGCTTTCTCAATCTTTGATCTTTTTTTTTTTTCTTTCTGAATACACGGGCTCCTCAATAGTAAGATTAAAGATGCCTCATCCTACAAGGAAGGTGGAAGTTGAAAACTTAAAAGCTGCTCATGTTTCCAAATAATATTCTTGTACTTTGTATTTTGTCAACATCATGTTTGGGGAGCACCATCCTTCATTCATGTGATAATTGGATGGTAATCCAAATAGTGTGGCATCACAGGCCTCCCAAGGACGCACTGCACACAAGCTTAAAGCATGCTTAGTGAAAACAAGCTTGTGGTTGGGCTTACAGACTCATCTTGAAATCTATTTGATTTAAACATTCACTTGGTCCCATGTAGATGTCAAATATCACACCTTCCTTTCTAGAAAATATGAAGAGTTTGGAATGTGTGTTTGGGGGGTAGGGTGGAGGGGTTGGGGGTGAAGTGTACCGAGGGGAGCAGTACACTTCACTGGTACTGGTTCAAAAGGTCAAAAGGCCTTTAACCAGAACCCAGTGAAGAGCCAGTGAGGAGTTTTAAGCAGAGTAAAAATGGAGCATCTTAAGGCAGATTTGAACTAAAACTACATGTATGCCTACATGTATGCAAGCAGTCATGTGTATTTGCTAATTTCCAATAGGTTTTATTTTCAAGAAGAAAAGCTACCCTTCACAATGGAAAATGTGTCAGCAGAATGAGAACTCAGTGCCTACTCATACTTGTCTGAATAATTATTAATTTTTGCTTCTACAGGGAAGTAGCTCATCACTGCATAGAGCTGTGAATAATGTGAGCTAAAGCAGCAGTGGTTGTGGTAGCTACAGCACTTTGAGGAGGGCTGTCCTCCTACCCCCAAGCAGATCATGAGCTCTAGTGTCTGAATCACAGAAGAAAATGCATGATTTGTTTCTGCTCCCAAGACCTTCAGAAGACAATATAACCTCTCAAAAAAAACAAACAAACAAACAAACCCAAAAAACCAAAGAGCCTCAAATATTAAGAAGTAAGAATGAACAAGAGGGTCTTTCTAAAGCTGAGAACAAGACACTGACAGACACATCTGGATCCCATCAAAGGGAGGTTTTCTTTTCACACTATCATTGGGATGGTAAGATTAGGACTCTGAGCTGCTCAAGAATTCTCAAGGATCTAAGGATGCGCTAAAGAAGTTTGGTGTTCAGGGTTGGCAAGATGGCTCAGTGGGTAAAGTACTTGCCACCAAGTTTGATGACCTGAGCTTCACCCCTAGAGTCTAATGGACCTAAGGCACAAATCTGACCCTTACACTAGCCTAGTTGTTGATAGTAAAATAATTTAACCATTCAAGATAAAAAGTAGTATGAAGAGATGTTGTTATTAAATATTTTCTAAATTCAAGATAATAAAAATAACTAACTACTATCAGCAAAGTACATCAACTATACCAGTGTGTCTACAGTTGCTCTTGTCTGCATGCCATATGACTGGACACTATTAAAAAGCATAAGTTGATTTCACATGCCTTACTCCTTCTTGTAAATTGTTCCTTACTACTGCTTGGTCCATAGTGTGGCCAGCTCAAGAATGGTGAATTGCTGGTAGGACAGATCACTCCTGCTGTTTTGTGCTTTACTTAAACATCGCCAGTATGGTGCAGCAGGAGACTACAGCCAACTTCCAGTGTAGCAATGAATGAACAAGAACAAAATTACCAAGCGAATTCAAGTCCCCAGCGTGTGAATGAACCTTTCCAACAGAAATACCTTGGTTACTGAGGATGATACAAATTCTAAACGAGAAAGTCTTACCCAGAATCGGGTCGTACTTGACTTGGGTCCTGCTGCCTTTCCAGGACAGCAGACAGTTGAGGCTGTCCACATCTGCGGATTCTATGTAACCCTTCATTGTTAGCATCATCTGGTGGGCTCTGGCTATCCCATAGTGAACTTTGGTTTCTTCCCTCAGCGCTGGCTTCATGAGCTCCACTGTGGTGCTGAAAGCTTGCTGGAAGTACTCAGAAGCCTTGCTGTACTGCCCCTAGAGAGAGAGAGAGAGAGAGAGAGAGAGAGAGAGAGAGAGAGAGAGAGAGAGAGAGAGAGAGAACATTTTTTATTTCCTACCTCATCCATTTCACAGATTTGCTCATCCCCCCTCTGCACACCCATTTTTGAAGAAAGAGCTGGGAAACCGGCTCTTCATCAGAAAAGGCTGTCTTCTGTGAGCAGTGGTCACTTGGTGATCAGAATCTTGAGATTAATTTGGTTAGAAAGCTGCATCTATGGCTGAAACACGCGAAGTGTGCAACAGCAAGAGGAAGTTGGGGGCGGGGAGTGAACCAGCTGATATGATTTCAACACAATTTTTCTAATTATAGCATTGTATTTATCCAGTGAAATATATTTAACTGTCTTTTGTTTTGATTTGTACCAGGAGGGCATTTGATGCAAAGCCAGTAACAACAGATAAACACATCTTTGCTACTTCAGGTCCCTGTTTCTTTTTTCTTAGACGCATCTGCCACCATTTAGCTAAGAACATGGAAGGATCTAGATTTAAAACCTGTGGATTGTGATATGGCTAAAACAAAGAAAAGGTGAGAGGAATTGAGGAAGACACATGACCTCAATCGCCGACCTCTACACGAATGTGTTCCCACACAGAAGTGAACACTCTTATATATACACAGAAAAAATAGACAGAGATATTGAAAACATGGTTTAGCACTCCTTTTAAAAGAAACTTTCACAGGAGAGATTTTTTTTTCTACAGTAAAATTTTCAGCCATATTTCCATACTTCGGGAAGGAATTGGGAATTCAGAACACTATGAACACATCTCATGGCACACCACACAGAGGGCGTGCAGCTTCAGCTCCATAGCTCTCTGTAATGGAGCTGACGATGAGGGTCACACTGACTGATAAGGAGATACCTGGCAGCGTGGTGAGTGGTTACTCAGACACAGCACATGTGACACTGTGTGTCCCGGGTCCGTCCACAGGGCAGTCCCTATTTAAACTATTCCTCTACCAAATTTGTTGATTGATGTAAAGCTCCCTTATGTTATATAAATAATAATAATTATTTGTTGCTGTAAGCAATAATTCTTTTATCATATGACAAGATTTATAATGAGAAAAGATTATTTGATTAAAGCCATGTGAAAGGTCGTATTTGGGTTTTAATTATATATGATTGAGGACCAAGACAGATAGTAAAGATGATGGAAATAAAGATTTTCTTGATAGATACCAGTGAGAAAGGACAAACTACATGAAAAACACAACTTGGCCATGGATAGTCTTTTTAGAAAAACAGAAATGGAAGCATCTAATTGCTCCTGTTGTATTTTTTGAGTTTTAGGCTATTTATTTATTTAGTTTGAGAGTTTGTTTTGCCAACTAAGGGCTCTAAATAAATTGGTGCATATTTAAACTTCCACAATTATTTAAAAACATATGTTAAAATGAACTTGTGCATTCATCTGCTTAGTCATGGGCCAACCACTATGTATAAGGTAGCAATGGCACTGGTGACTCTCAGCAGCAAGAGGAGGAGAAGGTGGCTTGTTTTTAGAGGAAATAGTAATGCCTGGAATGGTGACTGGGCCTTATTTAACACAAGCACATTTTCTCCCTAAAAGAGGAATATCCTTAGACATTCCTCCCTGCAGACTGGGCCTCTGTCCCATCTTTGGATGCACAAACAACGGTCACAGACTACTGCCAATGAAGGTTTCTCTACAGCACTGTCAAATAAACACCATAGTCATTCTTTTTAGATGCTATCGTTTGGGAATGAGTTGTCTTCCATATTTCCACATTCCCAGTTCTTAAAAAAGCTTACTGTGTAAATATAATCTCTCCTAAAATCCTGTATTCTAGAGTTCATACATTGTTTTCAAATCATCTCTACTACAAATTCTAATAATTCTAGAAATCAGTTCTGACAATCTTAAATATTGAGGTTGTGCAGCAAATTATACATACATCAATCCATCCATGAGAAGGCAACCCCAGCCAGTGCTCTGCAATTCCTGACAGTTCCAGGGTAAGATCTCAGTGACATCACAGACCTTGAAACAAAGCTTGTAATAGAATCTTCATGAGTTCTGTTTCTTGCAGGTCCAATATCGAAATAAATGGATATTTTCTAGGGGTAAGACAGTCTCTCTCTCTCTCTCTCTGATGTGTTTGTGTGTGTGTGTGTGTGTGTGTGTGTGTGTGTGTGTGTGATGTGCTTATGTGTGAGTGAGGGCTTGCACATGCCATGTGCACTTGTGGAAGCCAGAGGACAACTATCAAGAATCAGTTTTCTTCCTCCTTCATGGGTTTGGGGATTGAACCCAAGTCATCAGGCTTGGGTGGCAAGCACTTTGACCCACTGAGCTATCTCACTGGCTTTTTACTTTATTTTGACCTAAGAGTTACCATTCTCTTGACTGTGATTATTGTTTGATCCTATTAAGAAATGAAAACTCTAATCTCATAAAGGACAAATATTGATCATCTCCCCTAAAACTCTGTCATTTGGATACTTAATAGTAAATAGTAATTATATATTCAATTAACATTCTATCAAAATATCACATATACAGAGTGGCATGGGAAGCCCATTCTCCCAGATTTTATAATAAAAGGCAAACTAGACTAAAGATTATTTTTAAGTTGTACTAATTTAAATAATAAAAGTATAATAACATAATCACAGAATATATAATATTGTATTTTGAAACTTACTACTAACAAGACCATTAAAATAAGTGGCCTGAGCAATACCGAGGTAGAAAGGATGGGATGTGGTGGCTGGTGGGGAACTGTCCTGCTTCCGTATACTGCTCTGATTAAACACTATGGCTATAAACGACTTAGGGAGAGAAGCATTTACTTCTCCTTAGAGCTTCCAGGCCATCCTAAAGGGAGGTCATGATGGAGCAGGAACTGGGGCAGAAGACAGGAAGGAGCTCTGTTCACTGGCCTGCTACTCACACCTCACACCTCACTCAGCCTGCCTGGATGTGGCACCGTCCACAGAGGGCAAGCCCACCAATCACACAGACTCACCTACATGCCAGTCTGATGGAGGCAGTCAAGGTTCCCTCTTCCAAGATGGCTCTGATGAAATTGATGAAAAAGTGTAGCCAGCACAAGAGTCTCACAGGGACAGGACTGAGTGCCTGGCATTTGATCTGTTCTTAAGGATTTAGGACAAGTTTTCCAAGTGATATGCTTTAGGAAAAAGAAAGAGTAAAGACTTTCAGAAGTAAGAGGATGCTTTCTCAAATGGTCTGAAACTGGTTCCCAAGTGAGCTCCGTGGACTGACCTGCTTCTGCTTCCCAGTTGAGTCATGCTTATTTCTTAGACAGGGCAATAAAACTAACTGCAGACAGGGTCGGCTCTCTCAAAAGTTATAGTCTGGTCACACAGAACAAAAGCAAGAAAACCACACAATAACTACAGTACAGACTATTAAAATACAGCAGTGATGAAGTTTCCTTGTGGTCACTTTTGTTTGGGTCACTGGCAGGACATGGAACTGTACAGATGGCAAGAATGCGAAATGGCCAGAGACTGGAGAAATTCCATGGAGAGCCTTCAGGTTGAGGCACATGCTCAGTCAGAACTAGAGGAACTATCAAGGAGTCTCTTTGGCTGTGGCAGAGTTAGTGAAGGAGAATATAGGAAGCACTGAGGTCAGAGGTCAGGTGGGGCCAACTCATAATTCAGTACAATACAAGGCAACAATACAACTTATGTCTTCTGCTACGGACAGGCTTATTGTAGAGAATATATTCGGCAGGGGTGAAAATAGCTGATGGACTTTCAGCTTGAACAATTGGGATGACAAACAGGTAGGGTAAGGCAGTGCTTAGTATTATTGTGTTATGTTTGACATGTCTAGTTGGAATCCTGGTGCAGGGACAAAAAGAGCAGCTGGATGCTTAAGCCTAGAAGCTAAGGATGAGGCTTTGGTGACATGAATTTGCCAGAAAAGTAGAATTTAAGGGAGAAGATGAATTGGATTTTCAGTAATAGTTTAAAGAGACCTGGGTGAGTATGTTAAACAGCCAGAGGGCTGTGAGACTGGGCTTGAGGTGGGAGCGGCTTTATATATTAATGAGCAAAGAGTGATTATGCACTCAGTATACAACAGGAGCTCTATCAGGCACTCGCTGCTTATCTTACAATGCCCAACTAGCCATGCATGGTGGCCTATGTCTATGAGGTCAGCAATAGGAGATTAAGACAAGAGGGTTGCATGTGTGAGGTTAACATGGGCTTCATAGAGAATTTCAGGCCAGAAAAAACAGAATGGGAGGAAGGCTAATTTTCTAAATTATTTTTAATTGTGTGTGTGTGTGTGTGTGTGTGTGTGTGTGTGTGTGTGTGTGGTGTGTATGTATGTGGTGTATGTGTGGTGTCTGTGTGTATATGTGATGTATGTGTATGTGTGTGATGTGTGTGTGTATGTGTGTGTGGTGTGTGTATGTATGTGTGTGTTGTGGATATGTGTGTGTGTTGGATATGCACATAAATGCAGATGCCAGAGGCATTGGAATTTAAGCTATATATATATATATATATGTATCTATCTATATATTTATTTATTGTGTACCAACCACAGTTCTCCTTCCCTTCCCTCCTCCCACTCACCCCCAGCTTCCCCCTCCATCCACTCCTCAGAGTCGATAAGGCCTACTATACTCTATACCAAGTTTTGTGGCATATGAAGCTGCAGCAGGATCGAGCCTCACCCCCAACAAGGCCGAGTCCTTCCCAGTCCCCAACACCTGCCCCCATCAAGGCCAAGGCTATCCATCTACAGGGAATGGGCTTTCAAAAGCCAGTTCATGCACTAGTGATAAATCCTGGTCTTACTGCCACAGTCCATAAACTGCCCACCAGCTGTCATCCATATTCAGGGGGCCAAGTTCAGTCCCATGCAGGTTCCCCAGCTGTCAGTCCAGAGTCAGTGAGCTCCCAGTAGCTCAGTTCCGCTGTCTTGGTGGGTTTCCCCATCATGATTTTGACCCCTTTGCTCAGATAATCCCTCCTCCTCCTGACTGAACTGGGAGTTCAGCCCACTGTTTAGCTGTGGATCTCTACATCTGCTTCCATAAATTGCTGGATGAAGGCTCTATGATGACAATTAGGGTGGTCATTATTTGATTACAGGGAAGTCCAGTTCAGGTATCCTCTCCACTATCGCTTGGAGTCCTAGCCGGGTCAGCGTTGTGGGCTCTTGGTGGTTTCCCCAGCACCAGGTTCCTCCCTAATCTCACAAAGCCTCCCTTTGTCCAGATATCTGTTAATTGCCTTTCCTCTGTCACTCTCCCAACTCAACCATCCCATTCCTTCATGCTCTCATCCTGCCTCCCCTTGGCCCCTCCCCAAAGCTCCCAAGTTACTCAGAAGATCTTTTCTATTTCTCTGTCTTAGGGGGATCCCTAGATGTCTCTCTTAAGGTCCTCCTCGTTACCTCGCTTCTCTGGGGCTGTGGACTGTAGCCTTGTCATCCTTTACTTTATGTCTAATATCCTGCTGTGTTTGACTTTCTGGGTCTGAGTCATCTCACTCAGGATTTTTTTTCCAGTTCTATCCATTTGCCTGCAAATTTCAAGATGACATTTTTTTTCTGCTTTGTAATACTCTACTGTGTAAATGTATCACTTTAAAAAAATCATTCTTTGGTTAAGGGGCATTTAGGTTGTCAATCAATACTCAACTTCATCTAGAAAAACAGAACAAACAAACAAAAAAAACCCCCAGAATAGTCCAAACATTCCTGTTCAATAAAGTAACTTCTGTAGGTATTACCATCCTTGACTTTAAGCTTTAGTATAGAGCTATAGTAATGAAAACAGACAGATGAGGCAATGGAATTGAATCAAAGACCCTACATTAACCTGCACAACTATAAACACCTGATTTTTGACAAAGAAGCCAAAAATATACAATTGAAAAAAAGAAAGCATGTGGTGGGATTCGGGTGTCAGCTGATAAGGTCCGAAGACGCCTATCTAGGGTCCCGGGCTCCAGAATAGGGAGCGGCCAACCCTATTCATAAGGGGCAGCTGGGATCTTGGAAAGTCCTGTTTCCTGGTTCCAGACTGCTGGAGAGACTGGTTCGGCATCAATCGTCCACCGCGTGGATAATCCAGTCTATCAGGCGTATATATAAGCTGTTACCTGTATTGTGAGTGTTGGCTTATATTTTAATAAATATTAATCTTGGATTGGTGTATTTAAGAGAATTTCCACCGTCAAAAGCATCTTCAACAAATGGTGCTGACATAACTGGATGGTGTTATGCAGAAGAACGCAAATAGATCCATATCTATCACCCTGCACAAAACTCAAATCCAAGTGGATCAAAGACCTCAACATAAACCCAGTTACACTGAACCCAATAGAAGAGAAAGTGGGAAATAACCTCCAATGCATTGGCACAGGTGACCACTTCCTAAATAAAGCACCAGTAGCACAGAAACTAAGAGCAACAGGTAATAAATGGGACCTCATTACGTTTTCTTGTTACTGACAATTGGAAGGTGAGGAAACTGAGGAGCAGAGAAACAGTTCAATGTCTCAATTAATCAGCAGCTCAGCACTGTTCAAAACCAAGTGGGCAAAACCCAAAGTACTCTGGACAAGGAAAGAAATGGCATTATGGCCAGTCATTGACTAATTCTGGTGTTTCTGTGCTGTGAAAAACACATTCTAAATGTCCCTTGAAAGTTGTTCTTGGGACGGTGCTTTCTTCTCCTGGGTGCTGGGGTAACAACAGCAATCTGACAGAATTGAGCGAACATGATTTGTTTGCAGGAATTTTCCCCATAGCAGAAACAAAACGACACATTACTTTTATTTATTTGTATTAATTTCAAAGCCATTTTCTTAAAATGTATTGTACTGGTTAAAAGTGTGGGTTGGACTGTTACAACTACTTTGAATCTAGAGACTCGAAGTGAGTCAAGGTCTTGGAGGGTCTGGACTAGAGGACTGCTCTGACACGAGTCATAATTGTAATAATACTTATCCTATTTACCCTGCCAGCCCCACAATATTCCAGGTGCTGCCCTTACTATTTCAGTTTCTTTTCTTCTCGGAATCTACACTGTATATGGTTCATGTTTGTGTTCATATGGATTGGGTACCTGATCACGTATGTATACATGCATGTGTATGTAACATATGAACAGAGGCCAGAGGCTAACATGTCAATTCTCCCTTGACATCTCACTATGTTAATTTATTGAGACAGAGTCTCTCTCAGAGCCTAGGGCTCACTGATTTGTCTAGGATGAATTGCCAGTGAGCTCCACCAGTCCTGCCCACCCATTACCAGGGTTATAGTCATGTGCTACACACAGTTTTTGAACGCAGGTGCTGGGGATCTGAAATTAAGACCCTTTGCTTACAAAATTGATACTTATTTTTCCAGCCCAGCTTAGTATTTATTATGGAGAGAGAGAGAGAGAGAGAGAGAGGGAGAGGGGGAGGGGGACAGGGACAGGGACAGGGACAGGGAGACTATGTGAGTTTATGTGTATCACCTGCATGTAGGTGCCTGCATAGGCCTGAAGATGGTGTCATATCCCATGGAGCTGGAGTCACAGATAGTTGCAGGCTGCCTTGTGTGTGTGCTGGGAAGCAAACCTGTGCAAGAGCAGCAAGAACTCTAAACCATTGAGCCATCTTTCAAACCCTCCTGTGGTGATTTTTTTAATTAACATTTAGTGGGTCTATTATTCTGACACTTTCATACACCTATTCACTGCACCCTGTTTCCTGGTTGCTGCCCCTCTACTGCCCACTTTCCCACTCTCTCGGGGCTGTCTTTCTGCTTTCATGATACTTAATTTAATCCTTATAATAACCCTGTGAGAGGAGAAAATCAAAGCACCTAGAAGTGTAAATAACTTGTCCCAGGTCCCAGATCTTACAAGTGAGGGAGCTGGGCTTGTCACCCAAGCAGTGGGTTTCCACAGTAGTGCTTTTAATCACTGAGCACTCAGATTAACACAGAGTGTATGAACACAGTTGGAGAATATAATTACCCTAAAAAATGATGGATCTGATTCATGATCAAAACAGCAATTATACCCAGAGAAACAGCCTTCTTCCATACAATTTCTAAAGGAGACCCTGGGCAACTGAAGATAATAAAATTGGTATTACAACTGGTGTGTTTACTATTCCTGGCTCCTGGGATGCTGTGGAAACCCCACTCTCAATTCCCTTTGGAGCCATTCTTGGGGTTCCCATTTCTTTGCCTTGTGGGGCTTAATAAGGAGCATCTCAACCTGGTTAAAAAGAAATAAGAAATTGGACCAAGAGGGGAAGTGCCTTTGGATTTCAATCTTCCTTTGCTTCTCACACTGGGTCACTTGGAATGTGGAATGGCAGTGGTCACTGCTGGTGGGGCCTGTATGACACCAGGTGATAGAAAGAGGTACTTCTTCTGCTCAAGGTGTCTGTGCTATATTCCACCATCTCAGCCATTTTCCACCCTGACTTGAGATAGCAAGAATAAAGTGAGAGCAGACTTCCAACTCTGCAAGCTTTTCCACAAACAAGGGACACGACACACAACTCACTTTTTCATTGTAGATGTCCCCAAGCATCGTGCACGCTCGTATCACATCAAGGCTCTGGAAGTTGTTTCTTGCAATTTTTACAACCTTTTCCAGGTATTTAATTGCTTCTTCCATTTCCCCTCGGCTAGAATGAAATGGGAAATGGTCAGTGCACATCTTATGGCTGTGAAAAGAAGAAATTTTGTGTCTTTGCTGTAAAAAGTATGAGCTGTTGGTCAGATGGTTAGGCTTACCACATACTGCAGGGGCAGACAGGACTTATCACTCTCTCTCTCTCTCTCTCTCTCTCTCTCTCTCACACACACACACACACACACACACACACACACACACACACAGAGAGAGAGAGAGAGAGAGAGAGAGAGAGAGAGAGAGAGAGAGAGAGCCCCCACTGAGCCCATTTAATGTTGCTCATAAGTATAATTTTTAGGGATGACCACCTGGGATTCAGTAACATAGCTGAGTCTTGCCTCTGGAGAAGATTGAATCCCCCTTTCCCAGTCATTCATTGCCTGTAGCTCTTCATCTAGGGCAGGGCCTTGTGAGATTTCTCTCATTCACAGCAGCACATCAGCTTGTGTTCTCACTCCAGGTATTTCCCTGTCATACTGCCTTCACAGTAGATACTCTAGTCCTCCTGCTCAAGTGGCCCTTCCCATTTTCCATTCTGAGATGCTTTCTGAGCCTTAGGCGCAGATGTGTCAAAAGCTATGACCTGTAATGCCTTGTGGCCTGTTAGTGTGGATGTAAAATGTAGTCTCTGCTTTAGGAAACAAATAGTTCTTCAAAGGCTGTGACACAAGGGTTAATGTGTGGTCACAAGATATACAACCAAGAGAAACAGTTGAATCTCCACACAAAAATCCATACATTAATGTCAGAGCAGCTTGATGAATAACAGCCAATGAGTGGACCCTACTGGAATGTTTATTGGTTCATGAATGACTCAGAATGTGGTATGTCCACATAACGGACTATTACTTTGTCATAAAAATGAAGTGATGATACCTGATAAAAAATTGACAAAATCTTAAAATAGCAGGTGAAAAATTAGACACAAAGATTATATATTGTGTGTTCATTTTATGCAGTGTGAAGGATATACTCTCAGCAATGACAGAAAGTAAGCTGTAACCCAAACTGAATTGTTCTTAATAATAAAAAACCAGAGTCAGACATTGGGGTAAATGCTGAAAGATAGAGGAGCCAGCCACAGCCTCCTATTACCTGGCCAATTCCCCAGCCAAAGAAAGACAGAGCTCTTGTCTCTGCCCTACCTTATCACTTCCTCTCTCCAGCCAGCCATATCACTTCCTGTTTCTCCCAAAGTGCTAGGATTAAAAAATGTGTGCCATCACAGCCTAGCCTCTGTGGTTAACTAATGTCTACTCTGCCCTCTGATCTCCAGGCAAGCTTTATTTGTTAGAGTAGAAACAAAATATCACCACAGTAAGCTAGTGGCTGCCAGAGGCTGAGAGAGGGTGATGAAGGGTAATTAATGATCCATACAGGATTTCTTTCAGGGTAATGAAAGTTTCTTGAAATCAGAGGGTAATCATAGTTATAGATTTTGGTTAAGGTATTAAAATCACTGAGTTGTGGAATTTAACAGAATTTGTACATATTTTTATGAATTTCTCAATAAATCTCTTTTAAAACTTCTAAAGTAATATATAAAAAGTGAAAATGCTAGATGGGCAGTTAGTTGTGTACTCCTTTAATCCCAGCATTTGGGAGGACCTGAATTTGAGGCTAGTCTGGTCTCTACAGTAAGTTAAAGGCCAGTCAGTGTTACATAGTGAGCCAGTGAATGGGAGAGCAAATGAGCGAGTGAGGCAGGCAGTCTGCACCCCACCTCCCTTTCACACACAAACACACACGTGATTACTGTTGCTGTGTCTCTCAGCAGCAAAATTTCAGGTATCACTAAAGTCACACAAATAAATGGTGTGACTTAAAATCGCACATATATTCTAGCAAAATGTTCAAGGACACATGCCCTTCCCAGCAGAACACACAGCATGTGCTGGTCACTTAGATACTTTTGAAGAAGGCATGGCTGAAAGTTGGGTAGGGGATAGATGTGGTCCACAGGAACTGAGCATCAAGGACACTGAGGGAGCCTTAGCCTTGTGGATGTTTGGAGGTCATGACTCATTTCTTTTACCAAGAAAGGAAACCAGCTCAGCTGGAAGGGCATGTGCCTGGTGACCACAAGTCCTGGCTTTGATCCTCAGAACCACGTGAACCATATTTCATCCTAGTACTTAGGAGGCAGAGTCAGTGACTTCAGAAGTTCAAGGTCATCCTTGAGTTATAGGTTAGCTTGAGATATGTACAACCATGTCTCAAAACAAGAAAACAAGCAAACCCAGAACTTTAAAAGCCTAGTGGGTGTCCTGTAATCAGAGAATTTCATTGTCAGTTTGGAGAGATAGGTTTAGAAATCACTATGCAGCTGGGGCTGTGATAGGCACCCACACATTGTCACTAAAATCCTGGAGGAGCACATTGATTTGACAGTCGGTGTAAGAGCAAGGCTGGAATTGGAGGTGGAAACTTGATCTTAAACGGTAACTAGAAGGAACTTGAGATCAAATCTCATGAGCACAGTACTGACCCTGAAGCATTCTTAGAGGTTAGGTAAGCTGTAATACACGCCGAAGGGGCCACCCTTTCGTTTTGAACTGTAGGTGATGTTTAGTGCACTTTTCAGGTCACCATATAGGCTAGGGGCACCACTGTGAATGAACACCAGATTCATTCTCCAAATGTTTGTCCCCCTTCAGTGTCCTGCACATCCCGACAACCTCCTTTTTCCCATGTTTCACTCTTTCTGGATTTCATTCTGAAATTGAGTCCACAGCTCTCTCCTTTGGACTTCCACCCAGGATCTTTCTCTCCCCCTCAAAGAATGACTACCCTGAGTGTGTCTCATACACCAGTTGGTGTGACCTGCTCTGCACCCAGGTTTGGCAGATCTTTATGGGGGAGGGGATGCTCTGATTTTCCTCAGAACTGCAGATCAGCCTTTCCTTCCCAGCTGTGCTTAGTGTAAGGAGGGCAGTTTCCTTCTAGTGGTCTGTCTGGAACAGCACCTGCTGAGAAGCAGGCTATGCTAGTTCTTTAGAAAACTCCGTCACAGCAGAGTGGGGAAAATGTTCATAAACAAGTTAGGGAATTTTTTCCTGAAGTAGGATTATATGTAGAGATTTCACCCTCCCTCCCTGCCTCCCTCTTCTCTCTCTTTCTTTCTCTTTCTCTCTTTCTGTCTTTCTTTTCTTCTTTCTCTATATTTTTCTTTTTAAAAAATAGTTTTATAAGACTGGGTGGTGGTGGCACATGCTTTTAATCCCAGCACTCAGAAGACAGTCAGGCAGATCTCTGTGAGTTGGAGGCCAGCCTGATCTAGAGAGCGAGTTCCAGGACAGCCTCCAAAGCTACACAGAGAAACCCTGTTTTGAAAAAACAAAGCAAAACAAAAAGTTATTTTCTAAGTGTGGGTCTTTTTTTTTTTTTTTTTTTTTTTTTTTGGTTCTTTCAAATGACACTTCAAATCTGCAGTGATGCGCTGCCACAAGGACCATCAGAAGCATTTTTATGGGTGCTTGCTTGGAACAGGATACAGGATAAGAAGGCTATCATCCTGCATGGGTTCTCTAGTGCTGGATGGTGACATTCATTTTATCAATGAGGTTGTTCATAAAGAAGCAGATGACTTTAAAGTCGGCAAGTGGCGGTCAGTAGAAGGAGCCAGGTCACATTTCCTCTTGTTCTTCTTTTGTTCTCTTGGATAAATAATTCTGATAATATTATAGGCCTAGAGAAAACTCCCATTTCTTCATTTTTAACATGACTTTAAATGGCTCTGAAGTGAAAGCTGTATAAATAGCAGCTGGGTACATGGCAGGAATCCAACAATGACCATCAGTAAAGTAACAGGTAACAATGTCCACAGCTCTGCTAGAGACTGTCTACCATGAGAGACAAACTCAGTGTAGCTAAGCATCCACTTTGAAAATCCCCATGGTGAAATAACCTGAATGCTGAGATTTTAGTGAGTAATCTGTACCACAGGCACATGAAGCCCCGAGTGTCAGGGCCAGTCAGATCCATTCTTCCCTCCAGAAGTGAAATGGAATTTCATGTTCCCCAGAGTTGTGACTATCCCCTTTCAAAATTCCATATGCATCATTTTTCATGCCAAAATCATGACTTCTCTTTCCAAGTGAGCTATAGGTCAATTCTCTGGAATTATGCTGCCTATGGAGCCTATATTAAAATTAAAGAGGGGTCACTAACTATTTTAACTTAAATGGTTATCTGTATGTACATATTCTCAGGGAGGATCATTTGGTATTAGATAATCAAATGGGTGTGCTTTTCCCCAAGGGAGACCATTTCTAGAGCTCTCGACATTTCTTACTTACCCATATTTTTTGTTTTTGTTTTTGGTCTGAAATTGCTAACACAAACTGACCAGGTTGTGTTTATGTATTTAGGAATATATATCTACATACACACATGCACACAATGTATACAACAACTAAAGAGACCAAGAATATGAAAGAGCAAGGGCTGATGGTACGTGAGAGGGTTTAGAAGGAGGAAAGAAGAGGTTAAATTATGTAATTCTATCATAATCTCAAAAAAATCTCAGAAAAGTATTCAAAAGTTAACTATTTGTCTACAGCAAAACTAAAATGTATTGAAAATGAGTATTAAATATTGATAAAATAAAGCATATAAGTCAATAAATAAAATACTAACAAATAAAAGTGAAAAATAAAGTATAATAATATTTTGAGGGCTAAGAATATTTTTTATCGAGCTGATGCTAACCTTTCAAGCTCCTGTCTGTACTATAGCATTCCAGGAAAAAAAGGGAACATCCTTACATATCACTTTAAAGCCATAGGGAGAAATTCAGTCTTGATATTTGGCAAAAATAGACTCACCAAAGCTTACTCATAGTTAACTTACTTTTTAAAGTGGGTGTGTTTTAGGTAGATGTGTAGTTTACACTAGGTTTGTCTTGCTGAGGATAGTTAAATCATATCACACTCAAACACTTTGGGAGAAAAACCCCTCAAAATGAGATAAATACGGTGGTTACAGGGTGTTTCAAATTTCTCTCCAGCCAACTCCCCCCCACCCCAAGATTCAACAGATTTCCCAAGCACAGAGAATTATCCTGTGCTTTATGCTTTAGAGCAAGGCTAGAAAGTGTCTTCCCTTCACAAGTTACACGCTCCACTCCCAACTGGAACATACACAACACAGGGTGGGAAGAAAGCTTCAAAATGTGGACGTTAAGGACAGATTTAGAAGCTAGTTTGTCCTTGGGAGAGGGGAGAGAACAATTTTTTTTCCTAGATAAAGGCTACAGATTATTTATATAAGTTCAAAGACAAGGTTAAATGTTAGACAAATATTAATTCTAGTTTTCCTATATGCAGTACACAGGTGCAACTTCAACAGCAGATTATATGGTATAATCATTAGATTCATTCAACCAGACCTTAGAGAGTTAAAAACATATATTCTGAGGACCAGGACTCCTCGGTCCAAAGAATGAGAATGAAGCGGGGCAGAAGATTTGTGTATCAAGGTGATTCCAGTTTCCAACTGGGAAAACAGGACTGTTAACACCCACGTCCCCTGACAACTGTCCAATTATGTAGATCACACTTGGCCCAGTGTTTGCTGAAGAAGTAATCAATAAAGGACATGGTTGGCTGAACATAGGTCTTGGTTGAACCAATGCATGAAAACTTAATCATTTACTCAGAGGGAAGAAATCGAATAGATGGAGCTGGAACCGCCACTGAGGGGTTTGTCTATTGTGCCGCCAAGTTTGTGGGCCACAGATGAAAGCGATAAGGCCAATGGGATCAGTGACAGGAGAAAATATAAAAAGTCATTCTTAATTCCATGAATTAATAGAAACGTTTCTGGTGTGTCCCCCCTTTTGTCATTTTTAGCAAATTTCACATCGAAGCCTGAAGGTTCCATTTTAGAGAATATATGAAAATTACTAGGGCGTGTCATTTCTCTCAAGCAAGAGAAATTAATCTTCGGCAACGACAGAAAGGTAATTTTCACACCAGAAACTTTGTTGGGATTGATTCAAAGATCTCCACTGTGGAAAGTTTTCCAGGAAATCATTTAACTCAAGTGTGTGAGGAAATTTACAACGGGCATGAAGTAAACCCACAGTGGGATGCTGTGACCAGTGCATCATGAACACAGTTCTGTGGGTTCTTTTTCTAGGTTCTTTTAAGTAGTTTTCTTGATGATGTTGAAGAGTTATGGCATTTCAATAAGTGAACTCGTAAACGAGAATATACAAACATATATTCCATGAGGAGAATTGCACACACTTGAGCCATCTCTCTTCAAATTCACCATCATCAGAATAGGAATGTTTACGTGGTAATTTATCAGCTCTCCTTTTCTTTGTAAAGCAAAAGTGACTTTTATAGTAGTTTCATAAGGCTCTTCCAGAATTAATTCTTTTCTTCAGTACTGATTCAAGAAAGGAGAAAATGACGTTGTAAATGCCTATTTTCTTTCATCCTGCTTAAGAAAGCCCTTATTCAGTGTATATAACTTATACTAACAGAAAAACAAAGTTACCCACTACTGAAGCCTCCCTGAATAAGTTACACCAAGTCTGGCCTGAGAAATACCAAAGGGTAACTCCAGCTCACCAAATCTGACAGAATGTGGTGTGTTTCCCAGAGAAAGCTTAGTATAAATTCTTGTAACCATTTTAGAAGTTTCCCACTTATATACCTTCTGTGCACCCTCAGCTGACAGCTGTAGACACACACTTATACCAGACATGGCTACCCCTTTCAATTTCTTCAAGAAGATAAAATATGTTTATAGAGATAGGGCTGCCATTAGCAAAACTGGTGCCATCACACGTTAGGAAGAAGAGATAGAACTTGATTTATTTCCTAGCCAGCACCGCTGTGTGTGTATTTTTCTATTCCGCCTGTATTACCTGTTGTGTGATTAATGTCTGCTAAGCCGGAAGTACAGTTGAGGACTGTGAATGGGGTTGATATGTATGTACTTGTGTGTGTTTGCACATGTGTGGGCACACTTATTAAAGTTAATATCAACCCCTCAAAGCAACATTTTCATATAAGTGACCACAAAATGTGTGAAGGTTTTGACAGTTTAATAGACTTGATTTAAGTCAAAGCTTTTCAAATAGCCGGTGCTGTTGTCCTGAATGTTTTGTTTTGAACACTGCAGAAACGTCAATAGATTATATCCTTGACTGGGCCATGCTCCCCGGATCCTCCTCCAAGCCAATGCTACAAAATGGTGGCTCCACATTGGGAAGCTCATGGCCTGGGGCATTTTCTCCTATGGCTTCAGAGGAAGCATCCCTGTGCTTTCCTGCCTGCTCTATGGCATCACAAAATTAAGGAGCCATGTCTGCAATAGGTACAAATCATTTATAACCTTACTATACTTTTTAGAAGGCAATCTGTATAAATGGAATTAGTTTTATTGACATTAAAGTAAAATATGGGTCTATTTCTCTCTCCCCCCCCTTCTGTCTCTCTCTCTCTGTGCCTATCAGAGGATGATAATAGGAGTCTTTCTTAATTTTTTTCCCTTTGAGCCAATGCTTCTTATAGTAGCCCTGGCTATCCTGGAACTTACTTTGTAGACCAGGCTGGCTTTGAACTCACAGAGATCCTCCTGCCTTTGCCTCCCAGATTAAAGGCATATGCACCATTATTGCTGGTATCTTCACTCTATTTTTTGTTTTGTTTTGTTTTTGAGGCAGGGTCTCTTATAGAACCTGGAGCTCATCAATAATACTAGCTCTCCAGCAAGCCCCAGGGATAGGCCTGTCTTGATCTCCACAGCACCAAGGTTATAGCATGTACAACTATGCCTGGCCTTTATGTGGATACTGGAGATCTGAATATAGGTCTTTGCATTTTCACAACAAGCACTTTCCTGACTAGGCCATTCCCAGGGCTTTGTTAGCAGTGTTGCTGAGAATATTAGAAAATGATTTCTCCATTCATGAGAAGAAGTTACTACCTCTTGGCCCGTTATGCACAGCTACAGACTTTTCCACCTCAGACACATCAGATCATCTGTGTCAGAATTTACCAGATTATTGTTCAACTTTCCCCTTAGTGTTGACTGGACAGATCAAGGACTCAAATTCTGAGGTACAGACTGAAATATCCTAGATGAAACTCATAGTGAACCTTTTTTCAGATAATTTGAAGTCAACCTCAAGTGTCAAGAAGTTTCAAAAATAAATACAAGAACCATCAATAACCAAATGCCACCATGGAATTGATCCTGTGACACAGCAAATGCTAAGGGAAGCCGCTCCCTTAAAAGTTCTGTGTCTTTATCTGTGTGGGAGGCACCGGATGTATCTGATAAGCATGTGAAGTTACCTTAGTGTGAACTTAGATCAGGCTTGTCACTACAAAGTGACATGAGGAATTCAACTATTTTCTAGGAGATGGAGAGACTGTCAGAGGATGCAGGTTCAATTCCCAGTACCCACATGATGATTGACAACCACCTCTAACTCTAATCCCAGGAGATCTGATCTGTGGCATGTACATGATGCAGAGACATACACACATATAGAACATGCATGCATACAAACAAAACAAAAACCAAATAAAATCACCACCAACAACAAACCCCAACTGTTTTCTGCTGATTTGCAGCAATGCTGAAGCAGAGGCCAGTAATTTAGTAGCTGAATAGCGCTGAGTAAAGAGGTGCACAGGGTCCACAAGTCCAAACAGATAGGAAGCTGAATACCAACCAATCTCATCTTAGCTGCTGTTTGGAGAGTAGAGCTTTCAACACACAGCTGGTTGGTCTACTAGGTGCTGGTCACCACGCATATTTGGAGGGTCCACTTACAGGCTGCTTGATTTCCTTATGTGTGACTGGTCTTGTCTCTCTCCAGTGAAGATTACACTTTCATCAGTACAATTTCTCCTAGGTCATTTGTCCAAGGACCAGACTTAAATTAAAACTTAACAGGATACCTTCCATTTCCTTGATATTAGCATTTTAAGTAGTGATTCTTATATTAGTAGTGATATTTATGTAATGGTTCTACATATAAGCATTAAATGCCTTTCAAAAACATTGCCACCTTTACAGACTGCCCTGCCTATTTTTACAAAAAAAGATGAATATGAAGACATTACAATGTAGCACATTTTACATCTCTACTGTTATTATCATTATGAAAAGCTATATTTTGACTCTAAGCTAACATACTGAAAAATAAGACTGTGTTTGATAAATTTTGATATTGTGAGTGGCTTGCCCATAATTATGCCCCATAGTGAATGGTGTACTAGAGCACACAGTAGCTGTGTTCTAGGGGTGGCCACCAAGTTTTCCACCAAAAGGCAGAATCAGAATCTGTTCATAAAATCTGTTTATTAACTTCCCTGTTTCAAAAAGATGTTGGGAATGTTAGTTTGCACCAAACTGTTAATTGAAGCTTTCTTAATGAGAGGTGTGTGTCTGAGGTTTAAATGGAAACTGAAGAGCTCAGGAAAGGCTAGGAGAGGCACAGTGTCCAGGTGCACTGCCTAGTACTGGCCCTCTGCAGCCCTGATCTACGAGATGTGACCTGATTTTTCCCTTCTTGGGTTCATTCAAGGTCATCACTAAAGTTAGGGAAAACAAAAGGGCGCTAACCTAACCGAAGAACAGAGAAAAGCAGCTTTGGATGCATCTTTTAAAAATACCACACTGGTGTGAAGTAACTTAGCATCACAGGGTCACTTAGGAAGGGCACTGCTTACAATTTAAGCCGGCAGTAATGGAAAGCGACAGACCTCAAACAATTTAAGATCTTCACAGCTGGGTGACTCCACAGCGACAGCAGGACAAGGCTGTGATAACTTACCTCTGCAGGACCTTGGCAATGGCCTCATAGGCTCTCCCCAGGTTAAGATCATCATTCATGCTTGCTGCGATCTCGCTGTATCTGTGAAGGACCTATGAAGAGAGAGAGAGAGAGAGAGAGGGAGAGAGAGAGAGAGAGAGAGAGAGAGAGAGAGAGAGAGAGAGAGAGAGAGAGAGAGAGAGAGAGAGAGAGAGATGTGCTGAGTGGATAGCCTGTCCACATGTACGGATGCTGCATTTCATAACAGAGAAGATGAAAATTAATTGCTTTTAAAAGTCTAGTTTTTTATTTATTAAAGATTCACGCTGGCTTGGTTTATTTTTGATTGTACTATGGATTACCTCAAAGCCACCTCTTTGAGCCGTGGCAGTGAATTCTTACTTTTGTAGTTTTTTTTTTTCCCCCTCATACCATGCCAGTTCTCTAAACCTTTCTGTTTAATGTTAGGTGTGAATAAATAATTGAATGGTTTACAGTATTAAAATATGGGGACTATTACCTACGGTAATACAGATTAGAGTGTGCTCTACTATAGCAGTTCAAATATCATGGTTCTTTCTATAAATAGCTGTTTGTAAAGAATGAATTTAGGCGACGGGCCTTTTCTAAATCTGTCATTCTAGGAGAGGCTCGTCTTGCAGTGTTATGTGTATATAGCACACACTAAAAATATTTCTTACAAATGTACTTCATTACCAGCAATCTCCCTGATAATCAAAAGATTACAACTGCCTCAGCCAAACATATGATCTTAATTTAATTTAGCAGTGACATCATGGGTGTACTGTCATTTTAATTCCCCACTCCATTCCCTGGTCAGAGGAGGGAGTACAGAAGCTAGCTGCCCCTCCTCCTCCTTCCTTTATTGCTGTGTGACCCAACCTATTACACACACGAGGACACGGAAAATCTCCAAGGTCCTCTATGAAAATTCTTTTTGCACATTTTCTAGGGAAGAATTAGGAGAAGTCACTTTCTGGCATTTGAGAGAGTGAACTGGTGGGGTGGAACACACACCCGCCTGGTGTGCTCTGCAGTTAGACGCTTGTGTTTGTGTGTGTGGGGGGGGGTGGCTAGGGTAGGGTGCTGCTGGGCTCTATTCTTCCCCATGCCACCTATCACCCTCCCCACAGCCGCTCCCCCATTTCCTTCCCTGAGACAACCCCCTCCCTTATCTGCCTTCGTGTCACATTCATCTTCATGTCTTCAAAGTTAATATCTGGGAAATGATTCCACGAGGTTGTCATGATCCCTCGTTAGAAGCAGCTTTCCTATGGTTTATAAAGGATTTCTCATGTTAAGACCCATCCACGGGTTTGCATCAGGAATGGTGTTTAATTCTTGTTAAGTCTTGAGACACCCTGACTTAAACAACTTTCCTGACTGAAAACTATTCCTTTAGTTTAGGAAAGGCTAATCACATGCTCACCAGAAAGCTCCACAAACAAACTCTAGGTTGAGTTGAGGTAAGCTCTACCTCTCCTACCTGCTATCCAAGATTGTGTCTTGTGGGACAACAAGGTGAATTTGTTCATCTCTATGTAACAGCTTCTAATCCGCAGGCCTAGCTCTTCCCCGACCCAGCTGCTCAGCACACACACAGTCATCAAGGACATTTAGAGACAAGAAAGAACAAACCTGCCACTCTTTAGTCACATTTAAGTGCTTCCTCCTGTTTGAAAACTAGAAGAGTCAGAACAAGCTCACTCAAACCAAGCATTGTCTGGAAAGCCATAAAGGACACCCAACAGATATGTCTGTAAATGAGGAGTTATGAGTCCACTGCCTGGGCACAGTTTTTAAATTCTTCCCCCTTGAATAATATAAAAAAAGGGCAGACCTAGAATTTTGTTAGGCACACACCAGAGAAGCCCCAGACTGCGCCATGTCATAACAAAAGTCCCGGTTTGCTGCTTTGCTTTGAAGAAAAAATAATACAGATTTTTACTGGCATAATAATCAACACAGAAATTGTAAAAAGTCAGGCTTGCCACTGTGAGCTTGAAATCATTGTCAAATCTTATTGAAAATACCTTTATTTTGATTTTTGGCACAAGAGGCACTTTTAGCCATTTCCCAGTTGGCAAGCTGAGAGGACGCTTCTGAGTCATTTGCAGTGTCTGAACCCAATGCAGACAATCAGCTACAACATTAGTCAAAGAAATCAGTGGCTAATGACTTCTGACAGGTGCTGTAGTGACAGGCTGAGACCAGCTAGGGCATCACCAGCATCCAGGGGTACCTTCCTGGAGATGAGGAAAGGCATATGTAGTTTCCATAGAACCCTGTGGGGTAGGGTTTGCATACATTTTTTGAAAAGGCATAACGTCTGATGTGCAATAAGCATAGTGATACTTCCTTACAGCCCTGCTATCTTGAACAGGCCATCGAGTGTGTGACTTTGCAATCTTTGTAGAAGTATCTTCTCCTTTTCTTTTCCTACAGTGCACTGTGTGTTCTGAAATTCTCACTTTCAGTTGAACACAGCGGGCTTTCCTGCTTCTAACACTGATCATTAGGAGGGTACACCAGTTGTCCTTGAAACCCATTACTCATCAATGATCTCATCTGCCACACATTGATGGCTTGCACTGTGTAGCACACAACCTGAGGGCCATGTGATGTAGGGTAGAAAAGATGAGTATGAGGAACATACACTCTGATTTCTCCTATCTGATCAGCTCTCTGTGTGAACTTAGACAAGAAACTTCCTTCCTGTGGATTTCGTGTCTCAGTTCTGGAATATGAAGGTACTGGAACAAGAAGCCTAGAATTTTTCCTTCTAAAGTGTGATTTGGAATTTAGGTCTCTAGGATGATGTGTTTAGTCATTTAAGACATGTTCTGCTTGTTTTTGATAATTTAGCTTTTGCTTAAGAATTCCTGATCAGGGGGCAAGATGACTCAGAGGTTAAAAGTGCCTCCAGATCTCCAGAGGACCCAAGTTTGGTTCCCAGTACCCACAACAGATGGTCTGTAACTCCAGCTCTAGGGAAAACAACACACACACCCACACACACACACATGCCTGAACTCATATAGATACATACACACACAAGTATATAAAATAAATCTTCCAAAATATTCCTGATGGAATTATTTTATTTCTATTTTAAAAGTTTAAAGAAACAAAACAGTGAATTATCTCAGTTCATTTGAAATCTTTATACTTTCTCCTGGTTTGAGGAGTCTTTAAAACTCCTGAACTGACTGTTTGTTAAATTGTCACTCCATTAGAATAGCAGTAAGAAAGAGGTGAGTTTCCAAAGGCAGTTTACAAAGTAATTGGAACATGCTCACTGTTCTTCAGAAGTAGCAAGCATTTGCTTTACAGACCTGATGAGAGTTCAAAGTCATTCTTACCATTCGTAGCCTGCCCCAGAAAGGCCGAGTAATCCCACATGTGCAGTAACTTGACACTATACCCTAAAAAGTCTTGTAAGGATAGAAATATACCCCAGAAAATGTCTAGTCCTTTACCTAAAACTCCCCTTTGCACATCCAAGTTGCATATGATGCTCAACCTCAAGGCAGCGATAACATTTCACATACAAGTAGAATATAAAGCCTTCCTTGGGCATAAACTGAAACATAGTGCTCCCAATTGTTACTTCCAAAGTTGCTCATTATTGTTTTGTGCTATGATAATACTAATACTACATCTAAACATTATTACTGTGATTCTCAGTGTTATTTTAGATCACAGGTCAGAAGGCACAGACATATCTATCAGGTACAGGCCAATCATAGCATGAGTTATATTTGCAGTTCCTCAGAAGAAAATATCTCCCTGCCTTTGACCTCCTGCAGAGGAAACCCATTGGAGGCTTTGTTTTATATTTTATTCAGAGGCCCTTGACCAAAGGGTAGTCAATTTACTGGCAACTGGCCCTCAGTGCAGTAACCTGATATAAAACTTTCTGCTTGGTGGAAGATTAGTGATAACTTAGTTCCATTGCATCCTGGTAGAGTGTTCAGGCTGCTGAGCAGTGAGGCATGGCAGAGGGAGGGGTGTTCAAGGCTCACACATTGAGAGGGCAGACTGGCTGCAGCAGCTGAAAACTCCTCCTTTTTCAAGTGTCTCAGTGGAGCCCACTGTTGACTACTCTTGGGATCCTTGGAACTGCAGTCTGTGCAGAACCCAGGCATTTTACATTCACCTCTCCTACTTGATATAATGAATGGATCCTTCTTGAAATAAAACTGAGAAATACTTCAAGACAAAATAACCATCTAGAGCTGAAGTGACAGGTTAATAATTTTTGCCTTCCCCATTTTGTTTGTCAGTGAAAACACCATGAGAAGATGCTTGCCCTGGTGAGAGACACAGAGCGGCAGACACAGGTAATTTCATTTTCACGAGACTAAAGTATGTAAGGTTGAGGGTTTTGTCCCATTACTGCTTTAACTAAGAAACCACAAACCCACTAGGACGAAGAGTATGGCAGATGATTGCATTATATCTGTGACGACATCAGAAATAATACCAGCTCTCTGTTATTTATGAACACTGGAGATGGTTGTGACAAGCTGAATCATATTTAGTGCCAGTCAGATCTAACCAGATTAGATGCTCATTGCTACTCACTTTGCTCATGCAGAAATGACGGCGTTTAGAGTTGCTGGGATATGCTGGACCGCAGGCCCTTACTCCAGCCGTGCACACATCTGCTTCTCCATCTCAGTACTCTCGTCCTCTGTACTTTGGAAACTTCAAGGTCCTGAGCCTGTACTGTTCTTGATATTCTCTTGACTTTCTAGAGCTTTCTGACAGGACCTGCATGTCTCTGTCCTAGCTGACAGCTGAGCTCCACTCACACTGTCCTGTGCATCTAATTATTATTATTGTGGGGTGGTGTCACAAGGACTTAACCCTTCTGCCTTGTTCTCCTTGGCACTGTTAACTGCTAGCCACGCTGGCACTGGATGTCACTGAATAGCTATGGTGAATCTGAGCAAGGTTTAAAGGGTGGAGTGCCTACTGAGATGCTGATTGAGTTGTGCTAAGATGTGGTCTGCACTGCCATTTGTTTAGCTCCCTGGCAATAAAGGGTAAGCATTGCACTTCATATCTAGGGCCAATGGAAAGAGTGTGAACATTTTAAATTTATAACCAGCCTGGCGAGCTGAAGCATCATCAAGTAAGTTTAAAAGGACATAAATGAACTTCCAAATGACACAAGACCTCTCTATCTAAATGTGTGATTGCTTTATTCAGACATGTTCTCAGACAAACAGATGTTTTCCCAGGATGCTAAGGCAGAGAGTCAGCCTGGAGCTACTGGGGAACAATCATAACAATCTGGCCTTATCCGTGGAACTGATGCCAGGCATTTTCTCCTGCATTTTCCCTATGAATAACGAGACAAACACAGTACTCTCTTCATAGGTGACAAGCCTGAAGTGTGCGCTGTAGAGAACATGGGACAAGCAAGCAGCCAGGGTCCCTGTCCCTCTCCCCAGCAGCTCATCCACATCCCTCTGTCTGGAAGCCTTCAGTGAAACCACATCTGGCTCACAGGAAAGGTTCTGAATGTTCTGCATCTGTCAGAAGGCTTTAACAAGCACTAATACTACAAAGGTTTCCATATTCTTGTCTGAACCTATTACCAGGAGATTCTCTCTCTCCCGACATTGGGAAGTCATCATCTATCCACAATCCCTTACACTGGATTTCCTTCTCATGGAAAGCAAAATTTAATAAAAATCCATTCTCATTTTCCATTTCAAGAATTCCAACGGAGTCTTGTGACTCGAGTACATGCTCTTTGGACAATGCAATGTCCCTCCCGCCACAAGCCATTATCCTGGTAAACTCAGTAAACTCTAATTTATGTTTGCAATGTTACGCTTCTTTGTCAGAATGTGAGAATCCAATCCGTTCTAATAAAGAATGGTAGAAAAGGCTTCATCTGACTGTTTCCACACCAAGGAGGCTTTGTCTATGATCCTTCCTCAGTGGCATAAAAGACAAGGAAACAATTTATGAGCCATTTCCATTCTGATGGGGGACACATGATGCCACCAAGAGCTTTTATCAAGTAGGTTATAACAACTAGTAAGAAGTGTAAATAATAAATGGTTGGACTCCAAGGGGAGATGGTGGCAATAGGAAGCCGTTTTGCGTACTGCTGATGGGGTGGTAGTAGTCTTGGAATTCCCTGGCTCCTCAGTAGAGTTTGGCTTGACAATAAACAACAGTTTAGTACTATATCTAATCTTAGCCAGGAGGGGAACACTGCAGCAAGGTTTTGCAGATGTTCACATCCAATAATCTATCCATAATTGATGAAACAGGGAGGTCAGATGTAATGGCTGCTACTATCTCAGAAACAAATAAATAGTTATTGACAAAATAAGCCAGTGTGGCACAGAGGGGCTGAGCGGCGAGATGAGTGGGCTAGGGCATGGAGGCAGAGGCAGGGGAGCCACAGAGCTCCTCCTTGGCAGAATTCCTCCGTGAGGGTGTGGCGGAGGGACTGCGGTGAAGGGAGCAGGCAGAGGCCGCTGATTGAGGGCCAGCAGAGCCGGAGAACACGGGGAGGAAGCCTGAGACAAGGCCGGGGGCTGGGTAAGTGCAGATGCATGAACAGTTCGAATGCCTTGGAATGTGGTCCAGATGTCTGAGTTGTCCTTATCCCCCACAGCCACAGCCTGTCTCCTCTCATCTGCCATACCGAACAGGCAAGGTGAGTTCAAGTCAGTGCATGATGCATGGGACGTTTGGGATCCCAAACCCCCTGCTGCTAAGGGGCACTCACGGATAGATATTCCATTTGTACTGTGCCCCTCCACTATATCTTTAAAAATCTATAAAAATCACTTTTTGCCATTTTAGGAATATTTCAGATAAGCTCAAGGTACCAAATCGCAAAGTTAGAAAATTTGTTTGAAACTTAAAGGAACCTGAAATACAAGCTGCTTAAAATTGAATTTACTGCAAAGGAATGAGTATGAAGCAAGGATTTTTTAAAAATAATAAAAGGAAAACACTATATTTTATTCACCTCAACTTATGCGAAGAGAATAATAAAGCCCTAATCGTGTGTACTTTTATTGACTGAATAAAATTCAAGATATTTAAACATAAACAAGCAGCTGCAGTTCTCGACTTTTATTCCAAAGCAAAAGAATAAGTTCGCACACAGTTTATTGTGTAATATTATAAAATGAAGAATGGTAGAATCAAACGATGGTTATTATTGCTATAGTTGGTCATAAAGATGCATTGGACACAGAAGTTTTAAATATTAATATTCTTCCAAATTACTTAAATCAATTTAACAGTCTTTAGTGGTTTGTTTAGAAGTGCACTTTATTTTATTCTTTGCAACCAGTGCCTCTGATCAACTTTATAACTGTCATCCTGAGCTTTGATTGCCTAAAGCCCTTCACCCACTGTTGACAGTGACAGCCACAGCCCCAAATCTCCTTAAGCTCTACATGTTAGCTTCCTGCTTTCTGGTCATTGCTTGGCCGACCACCTGCTGCCTCTTTCATCAGCATTGTTGACTTATAACCACCCAAAATAGCCAACCCTGAGAACCTTTATGTCATTCATTTGCCTGTAACCAACACCTTTCACTTATTTATTTATATTAATTAATTAATTAATTAATTAATTAATTTAGTCTTTATTTATTTATTTATTAAAGACTAGGTATCATGTATCCTAGGCTTGAATTCAACCCTCTGTATCTAAGGATAACCTTGAAGTTCTGATTATCCTACCTCTACCTCCCAAATATGTACATCACCACACTTGGTTTTATATGTTGCTGGGGTCGAACCCAGGACGTCGTATATTCTAGGCAAGCTCTCTTCCAACTGAATTGTATTGAAGCCCAATACATTTTTTTTTTTTAAACCAGAAAAAGCCTGACTTTTTATTATGGCCCCACAGTCCTCTCTGGACCCACTTGTGATCTTTCTAACCACATCCTACCTCCTCTTTTGGCTTTGCTGGGGTCCCATTAGCACTAAGTTGATAGAAGTACCTGAGACTTTAAGCTTGCCCATTACCATTGCCTGGGGTGTTCTGCCCACAGCCACTGATGGTTGACTCTTAACTGCTCCCAGTCAATATTCAGGAGGCCTTTTCTCATCATCTGTTTAAAGTTCTCTCAACTCAACTGCTCCCCCAGTATGTGAGCAGCATTCCTTTGGATGGTATCTCCCATTCCATTTCTTTTTTATTTAAGGCTTATCATTGTCTAATATACTTCACGTGTTTATTCAGCTTAATCTTCATTATCTCTTTCCCCATAGAATAGAAATTCCATGAGGATAAAGATTTCTTTCCTCTTTTGTTACTAGTATTATATCCCATGCTCCCAAACAATATGACCACAGGCCATACAGTTTATCTTTATCCATGTGCAGGATAAAGAAGAGAGATGTCAGGTCAACACATTAATTATTTCAGTCTCCTGAAAACACCAGGCTTGATATTGCTGGCTTTTTAATGTGGAGATGAAGCTGGAAATGTGGAAGGATCTTTTAGCTTAGCTAGAGTGGAAGAAGCTGGGGAACTTTGCATGCAAGGGTTTAATTTCAGCCATAACTGTGGAGAGCTGGCATGGATCAAGAGAGAGGTGACAGGGTGGAAGACAGCACATCTGGTGAGAGTCGAGCTGCACAGGCAAGAGAATTGAGTTTGGACCGTCAGCTACAGTGTAAAAGCCTGGCACACAACAAGCACCTTCAAGTCTACTGCTAGTGTGGATCTAGGGCTTGCTGGCCAGCCAGTCTACCCAAACTGGTGAGCTCCAATTTTGGTGAGAGATCCTATATCTCAAAAAATAAAAAGGAAAGTTATGGGGAAGTCACCTGAAGTTGACCTCTGGCCTCCACAAACAAATGCACACTCCCACACACGTATGCACACACAAAAACATGTACACACACACCACACACACACACACACACACACACACACACAGAGAGAGAGAGAGAGAGAGAGAGACAGAGAGACAGAGAGACAGAGAGACAGAGAGACAGAGAGAGAGAGAGAGATTAGGCTTGTTAATAAACAAAAGTTGAAACAGGTCACCAGGCAGGCTAGCATCTAGTGATTTCCCAATGATCATTTATATGACATTTTTAGAGACATTTCTTCCTCAAGCAAGACACAGAGTGGTAACCAGTTTGTTAATGGAGACATTATGATGTCACTCTAGACATTATGATGCATCTGGGTCTAATACTGTAAGAAATGGGTAAGTAAAGACCTGATGTGTACTTTTTAAAAAGGAAAAGTAGGGAACGGTTGCCTGCCTAACCATTTAATGGGTATCAGGTTGTAGGTTAAGGTCCAATAGTTCATCTTTTGCTCCATGGTGGCCACTCACGTGATGGCCATACTCAACAGCATTCCCGTGTAGCACTCTCTGCCTCCCTGACAAGATAGTGCCTGATGCTGCTACTGTGGAGGCTAGGCTCAGGCTTCTGATTTTTCTGATACAAGCTATCTTGTTGTCAACCAATGGTATCATGAAATAATGCCACTTAGAAGACAGAACAGAATCTGGGCCAAAGAGCTTCGTGACAAATCAGAACCAGAATTCCAAATGGCTGAGCCCAATTTGAAAGTTTTTCTGATACTGTAAAAACCAATTTTGAGGATGGCAATGTCGGCAGAGATGGTACAATCCTATTCCCATGCCATCCATTACAGCAAACAATTAAAAAGCAATTTTAGCTTTGAAATCTTGTGACGAATATTAATGTTTATTTACATAATGTTTTTAAAAGAAAACATTGATTTTTAATATCTATGGTATTATAAACATACAAAATGTACATAATAAACACCCACTCTGCTGTAAGCTAATATAAGCTCATAGGGAAAATGAATATGTTTAATTAAATTTGGGAAAAACGTATAGTTAAATCATTTGTGGTACAATAATAACGACCAATAAACCATTATCTCCTTACCGTCCATTGGAATTTCATCAACACACTATATTAATAAACATCATGTTCATTTTACGAAGCTGGGCGCTGGGAAAGCCGCCCAGGATCTCCCAAGAGAGCAGACAATGTGCACAGTGCCCAGCAAGGCTGTCCTTGTGTGTCTGCACACTGCTGGGCGCACTCAGAGCCACAGACGCCTAGCGCTGTCGCTTGCTACTCCATTTCTTCTACTCCACCACGGAGTCAGGCAATTAGATAGCATTCATGCTGAAGGAGGGAAAACCGAGGCACGAGGAAGATTTAGAAGTGGTGGGACCAGCATTTAACGTGCTCTGATTCCAGGGACCAGCCTCTGAATCCCGTCTGTGATTACAGCCGAGGAAGCAATGAGGAAAGTAAGGCCTATGCTAAGGACCGGTTCCTCTTCTCCTGTTTCTGTTTACTGAAAATTCCAAACATTGTCTTCTCTGAGTTTTTCAACTGCAAGTCTAACAGCTGGTACTTTTTAGTAACTCCATCCCTTATGTTTAATGAATCGCTTGCATCCAAAGCAAGGCGAGCCTACTAGGGTTGTAGCAATGTGCTGAAAACATCACTTTTGAAAAAGACTTTAACTGCTTCTTTGCTCTGGATATATATTAACTCAAAGACACACAGAGGTATTGACAAAAAATCAATCAATCAATCAATCAATCAATCAATCAATCAATCAAATAAACAAACAAAAAACCAAAAAGCAAAAAACTGATGAAAAACCAGGGCAGATAAGCTGAAAGAAGATGCCCCGGGAGCCCCATTTTCTACTCGGTGCAGAAGAAGGAGGAGGCAGAAGTGAGGAACAGGAAGTGAGCATGCCTGACTTTCTGTGTCCTCTCTCACGTGTATTGATTCTCAGCCGGCCTACCCGGAGGCGCAGGGGTTTCTGTTTTAAGTTTCAAGTATTATTGGATAATAATTCCTCTTGGGCATAATAACAAGATGTTATCCACACCAGTAAATCGTTCAGTAAGGAGAACAGATGAGGATTTTATTAAAAATTTATATGGGGTCTAGAGAGATGGCTCAGCGTTAATAGTACTAGCTACTCTTTTAGGGGACTTGAGTTTGGTTCCCAGCATCCACGTGGTAACTCTCAACCATCTGTAACTCCGGTTCCAGGGGATCCAACGATATTCTTTTCTGACCTCTTTGGTCACAAGGCTTGCCTGAGGCACACATACACACGTACATGCAACCTCAAAAAACACATATAAAATAAATCTAAATAATCTATATGTGCAATTTGTGATGAGACTCAACAGATGAGTATGATATCATGCCAGTGCCACCTCAGCCAGTAGCGTGGAAGCACTTTCCACCAGTTGAAGGCAGAGACTGCAGATGGCTGTGTGCTTGCTGGCCCTGCTCAGCTTTGCTTTGCAGCCCCTTCCCCAAACAGCCCCACTTCTCTGACATTCTAGCTCCCACCTGAAACCATCTTCAAATTTCTCTTATTAAGAACCTTCTTTTATTAAGAACTCTGGCTAAGCATTTAATGATTTTCTTTAATGCTTTGGGCGGAGATGAGCTGATGTAATAGCTAAGAGCTATGTCACTGAAGAATCTCACTATAGGCAGTCTACACAAACTTATTGAAAGCATCAACTAAGACCGTTGCCTTTCAGTGGAATGCAAAGGAATAATAGCTTACTTTTTACATAGTTTTTTGTTTTTTAAAATATAAAATCAATATGTTAATTGTGTAAAATGTGGCAAATATGCATCCCATTGTCTTTACCCCAATAGAAAATTAAAGTCATTTGTTATTTCTATTTCCACCGATTATCACTGAAAACAACTTGATGTTTCTTGTATTTTTTATATATTTATTGAGTGTGCATGTATGTTTGCATATATACATATGTAAATAGGGTTGTAATGTTCAGTGTTCTGTAACTTGACTCTTTACCTCCATATATCCATAATGTTTCTATTGTTATAAACATGTATTGTGTAATTCCTATTGTCTGTGCAGAATGCTTAGCAGTGCTTTAAACAATTTGTTCTTACTTTACATTTATTTTGTTTATGGATTTTCCATCATGATAAATGGTGCTTATAAAATTGTATATAAAAGGTCACAGCTAAATCTCTGTATACATTAGTTATGCAGATAATATGGTGGTTAAATATTTGTATGCATTAACACTTATTTCCTTCAGATAAATTCTGAATTGTATTCCTGAGCCAAAAGATATACAAATCTGTACACCTCCTTTGAAAAAAGCTAGTATTTGTTGACTGTTCACTAAGTGACAGAAACATTATCTCTTTAGCTCAGTTAGACAAGGTAACTGTCTCTCCATTTTACAGCTATGGAGAATGAATATAGATAGCCTAGGACTCAAGAATTGCACTCTGTGCCCCTTTCAGAATCTCAGCCGACATGGGCTGCTCTGGCCAACCCTTAGGCTTTCTCTATCTCCTGGCTGTGGTCATAGCAACCTAGAATTCCAGTGATGACTGCGGTGGCAGCTTCTACCCAGTGACTGGTGAGCACTGACTGGTGGTGAGCGGCTCCAGCTTTCTATCTCTGGGCTTCTATTGTGCATGGTGCTGAGTATGTGGACAATCCATGCGTAGTCTTCTTTTATTGTGCCTAACTCTGCATATACAATTCCTTCTAGCTAAGGCCCTTGTACTCAGATCTGTGTCTCAAGGCTGGCTCTCAGGAAAACTCAGCCTCACCCCTGTAGTTGTTAGTTTCACACTGCATAAATGCTCTCACTTACTAGGGCCCACAAGTAACACAGAAACATTTAACAAAATGTCTAAAATACTTATTTGGCTAAGGATGATCAGACACATTTAGGTTGCGATTAAAAGTAATCCCGATTAAACTGTCTTGTGTTCATCCTTTATTGTGAGGAGTCAAGTTGAGTTAGCCACAAATTCAAACACTAATCTTTTGCTGTCCCATCTTTCTTACCCATTCTTATCCCTGTCACTGGCTCATTGGCCTTCATATCCCCAAGAATCTTTCTGAGGGGATATACCCAGGAATGGGTTCTGCCAGCACAGGAGGAACAGCACACAGACCATCCCTTTCATCGTTCTCAGAATGTGGACCAGCAGACACTAATTGCATTTCCCACTCTGTTAGACCTTCAACAACCATGCATCCTACTTACATTTCTGATTTTGTGCCTTTAAATCATGATTTTATGGAAAATAATATTAAGCTCCTTCCTTAAAATGCCCGCAAATAAAAGCTACAATATGTTTGCACGATCAACTCTATATGTTTGCATGATCAACTCTATTATATATGTTTGCACGATCAGCTCTACAATATATGTTTGCACGATCAGCTCTACAATATATGTTTGCACGATCAACTCTACAATATATGTTTGCACGATCAACTCTACAATATATGTTTGCACAATCAGGTCTATAATATATGTTTGCATGACCAGCTCTACAATATATGTTTGCATGATCGACTCTATAATATATGTTTGCACAATCAGGTCTATAATATGTTTGCATGACCAGCTCTACAATATATGTTTGCATGATCGACTCTATAATATATGTTTGCACAATCAGGTCTATAATATATGTTTGCATGACCAGCTCTACAATATATGTTTGCATGATCAGCTCTACAATATATGTTTGCACGATCAGCTCTATAATATATGTTTGCACAATCAGGTCTATAATATATGTTTGCATGATCAGCTCTACAATATATGTTTGCACGATCAACTCTACAATATATGTTTGCACGATCAACTCTACAATATATGTTTGCACAATCAGGTCTATAATATATGTTTGCATGACCAGCTCTACAATATATGTTTGCATGATCGACTCTATAATATATGTTTGCACAATCAGGTCTATAATATGTTTGCATGACCAGCTCTACAATATATGTTTGCATGATCGACTCTATAATATATGTTTGCACAATCAGGTCTATAATATATGTTTGCATGACCAGCTCTACAATATATGTTTGCATGATCAGCTCTACAATATATGTTTGCACGATCAGCTCTATAATATATGTTTGCACAATCAGCTCTATAATATATGTTTGCATGATTGACTCTATATGTTTGCACGATCAGCTCTATAATATATGTTTGCACGATCAGCTTTATAATATATGTTTGCATGACCAGCTCTGCCATTTAGGAACAGGACACTGTTTCGTGATTGAATGTGTTCATTATTTTCTTTTCCTTTTCTGGCTATTCCTGGCTGCCATCATTAAAACACACACAAAGAAAACCAATAAGATGTTTAGGAGAAAAATAAAAGCTCAGTTTCAAGTACATTTTATTAGTTATTAATTAAAATTAAAATAATGAGCTTATGAATGAATGTAGAAAGTCTAAGGTATTGGGTAAAATAAATTTTTACAAATCTATGAATTGAATATTAGAAGTATAGAATGGATGTTCCATTCAAATCTTAATATAAATTATTTTATTGAACATAAATTGTTCTGAATATCTAAACTCAATATTGCTATTAAGTAAAAAAAACAACCAATTTCCTATGTTCAGATACATTTGAGAATACTTTGCATATTTTCCTTGCACTCTGAATCAAATTTAGGTCTCTTGGGTGTTAGACAAATAATTTAGCTCTGAGCTTTACCCCTAATTCTGGGTAACTGTTGATCCCAGGGGGATTGAGAGTTTGAGACCAGACTGGCTCTATGGCCAGTTCCAAGCTGCCTCCTCTACACAGCAAGACCCTGTATTGAAAGAAATGTTCAGTTGTCTTGAGAAAATGTATACAATCTGTACAGCTTTAAAATGGCGTGGCATGAGCCATACAGTATTTCTCTTTGCCCACCTAACACCATAAGCATCCCTTGGATCCTCCAGGTGTGGAGCCTCTTTATTTCAGCCCTTAGATCAGTGTGCACTAACAGCTCTGTCTGTGCCTCCAGGTCTTCACACAATGTGTCTGGTGATGAACATGCAGGCCGCTTTCTTGCTGCAGACAACATTTTCACATGTGAGTCTCTTGAATTTTAAGGAATGTGCATGCACCACACACCACGGGCCACTGTTCAGAACAGGTGCTTAGAGACCTTTATTTTTATTTTTTTTATTTTTAAGAGACAAATGAAAATTGTCATCCGTATATTCATCTGCTTTTGTAATTAGTATCAGAATTTTTTTGTACTATTTTGTAAAGTGGGAATGCCCAGAAGCTAATAACGCAGCTATTCTATAAAGACCCTGTAGCAGCAATTGCAAAAAAGTGAACATGTAAGACAAGCACAAGGTATTGGTGAGTGTGGTATGTTAGATATCAAGGGAATCTGAAACTAGATTTACATTAAAAACAGTGTGTTATCACCAGAAAACTGATTTTTATTGTAATTTAGATCATAAACTTTTTCTGACATAAACACATTTCACAGTTTTGATGAAAATGTGAGATCTTAGTTTACTAATTCCTAATTTCTATTTCAAAAGTTCAGTTTCTGAAGATTCTCGAGATGATGGCCCAGTGGGGAAAGTGCTCGCTGCCCAACTGTAGGCCAGCTGTCCTTTCAGACCCAGCACACAAGGGAAAAAAAGTTAGACATGAAAGGACTGCCTGTAACCTTAGTGCTGGAGAGCAGAGATGGATAGATTCCCAGGCTTGCTGACCTGCTAGCCAGGTAAAATTAAAGAAAGCCAGACTCAGTGAAAGGCTGTGTCTAAAAAACCAAGTTGGTGAGCTACAGAGAAAGACACTTAACACAAGTTTCCAGCCTCTATGTGCACACTCACAGGTAGCTACACACACATACACACACACACACACACAAATAATAAATAATACAAATTTTTATTTTCTCCTTGGAGCTTCTGAATTGTGACTTACATCACATTGTCATCATTTAGATTA
Organism: Phyllotis vaccarum; assembly: GCA_033318265.1. NCBI lineage: Eukaryota > Metazoa > Chordata > Mammalia > Rodentia > Cricetidae > Phyllotis > Phyllotis vaccarum. Next base: position 79,610,608 of record JARWLC010000008.1, read on the forward strand.
CAGATATGGCTTTTTATGTATTACGCAGTTTAAAAGAAGATAAAAATAGCAGGCTGAGGCAAAAGGATTTTTGAATTATTACAGATTTTAGGCCAGGCAAGTCTGGGATACAGAGTGAGAACTTGCCCCCTTTAGATCTCAAACTCAGGACCAATCTCCCTCTGTACTGGTGGCTTCTCCTAACACTTTCACCCTGCCCCTACCATAATCCCTCCCTCCAAGGGGCGGGGCTCCCACTCCCCTTCCACACCCCTATTTACAACTCTTGGCCCAAGTCTTCACCAGGGTCTCCCCTCTGCCTTCCTTCTCCCTCCCCCTCCCACAGGAAGAACTGTGCCACTGTTCTTCCTGATAGCTACAATAGAAACCCTCTCCATACTTTAGGACTCATCTATCTCCTCCTTTGACTTCATTCATTTTTCTTTAATCTTCAAAAACATAAAATAAAAGCCAAGAAAAGGAAAACATAAATGCACACATTATTTTATAAAACTATACCAGTATTGGAAACCACTATAGAACTTCATTCAAGGAAAAAAGTTCCCAGGGTTATACAGTTCATTAATTGAGAAATTAAAAATCCTATGGCTTGATATGATTTATTCTTCTGTGCCACAGAAACGTCAGTAATTACTACAAAGTTATGTGGCTTAATGTTTCAGGAAGGTTATAACTTAAATACAAAGACAAGAACAAAATTATTCATAAACAATTGCTTCTCCATCTTTCAAATTACTGACATATTTTTCTATACTCCTTAAAAAGCCATTTCCATGTAAAGCTGACTGTCCAGGAGGCATTGCATTTACACACTAAGCTCATATTTGAGATCACTGCTAAGTAATTTTGAACCATGTTCTTTCTTTGTGCTTTGAAAATGAACCCATTTTTTTAAATAAGGAAGTTTCACTACTTTGTTCTAACACTGCCTTTGGCAAGTCCTTTCTTAGGCTTGTTTGATACTGAGTTTTCTGGACCTTTTTCTAGCACCGAGAATGAAGTGAAGGTGATGTGCTGTTTGCATACTGTCAGGTGTGTACGTGTGTGTGTGTCTCTGTCTGTCTGTCTTTCTCTGTATCTGTGTGTCTTTGTCTCTCTGTGTGCCTCTGTGTATCTGTGTGTGTGTCTGTGTGTCTCTGTGTATGTGTGTGTATCTGTGTGTGTGTGTGTCTGTGTGTCTCGTTGTGTGTGTATCTGTCTGTGTGTATATCTGTGTGTGTGTCCGTGTGTGTGTGTGCCTGTGTATATATATCTGTGTGTATTTCTGTGTATGTGTGTATGTGTGTGTGTATATCTGTGTATTTCTGTGTCTGTGTGGATGTGTGTGTGTTCTGGCAGGTGGGCTGCTAACAGAAAGACTGCACAGTGGTAGCTGCTGGAACTCTGTGAGTCTGTTAGAACTGCTCCTTGTAGAGTTCTCAAGAAGGCTGAGGCTGGAGCAGGGAGAGAGAAATTCACTGTGGGAACAAAGTGCTGAAACCTTCCACATCAAGTGGCGGGACGGCCTCTGGGACCTGAGCTCACACAGGCACAGCTTCAAGCTGCAAGGTGAGCCTGAGTTCGTATTTCTCAACTTTAGAAATTTCTAATGAGAAGTAAAGGCAAATTCTGCTTCAGGGGTAATGAAAGATTTAATTGAAGACATAGCTCATATCCTTTTTGGGAGATGCCCCCTACCCCCCTTAAATACAAATGATGCAATCAGCTTTCTACAAAATGTTGTCATTATAAAAATGAATGTCAATTAAAAGACAAATTTAAGTATTGTGTAAATGCATAATGAGAAGATTGGTAAACAGTAGTTAAGAAAAAAAATAAGAATAGGGCCGATGTGACAGGGCTGGTGTCACAGCACAACGTGTAAGGAGACTTGCCACCAAGGCTGGACTGAACTCTGAACTCATCCCTGGGACCCATAAAGTGGAAGGAGAGAATTCACTCCTTCAGGCTCTTCTTTGACCTCCACACTCATGAGGTGCACACACTCACTCACACACTCACACACATGCACACACGCACACATACACACTCACTCACACACACAATACACATATACACACTCATAAACACACTCACACACACTCACATACACACACTTACATCCACAGACACACACTCACACATACACACTCACTCTCAAACACACTCACTTACACACTCACACACAATACACATATACACTCACACATATACTCACACACACATACACACTCACATATACACACTTACATCTACAGACACACACTCACACACCCACACACACTCACAGACACATACACACACACACACACACACACACACACACACATGCTCCCCTATGAGAGATAATGACACAAAGTATCTGATGAGGAACTTTGTTGTATGTGTGTTGCTCCAGAGTCAGCAGGACTGGGGAGAGCTCACCGCTCTGGACTTGGAAGGGAAGGAACTCTTTAGAGAAAGAAGTAGGAACAATCAGTAGGAGTTAGTTAACTTCTCATGCCCAGTTTTCTATCAGTGAAGTGCCAAAGAAAGAAGCCATTCTTTGTGAGAATTGACTTTTTTATATACTTTGCATCTGTTATGTTGAAAGGATAAATAAAATTTCACTACAGTTTCTTAATGAAACTCTAAGAATGCTTTATAAATATGATTAATATCCTCCATTGTTAATGGATATATATCAAGCAAGTTGTAGGTTGTCAGAATATTAATGTCAGTATTTTTTTCTGACATATAATATTTACTCGCACTCCTTCTATGTAATACTACTGGGTAATGACAGAGATATAGGTCAGCCATGCATACAAGTTAATAGCTATATTGGAAGCTTTCTCATGGCTACACTGGGCATATGGAATAATTAAACAATAATACATGTGATGAATCCTGTTCTGTAAAAGCAAATAAAACAAAAATCTTATAGATTTTTGCTTTCCTTGTACACATTTTAAATGACTTTATTTTATTATATTTGTAATTTATGTGTGTGTGTATGTGAACATACAATTGCGCATGAGAGTACAGCACCTGCAAAGGCCAGAAAATGTCCAATTCCCTGGAGTTGGAGTTATAGGTGGTTGTGAGCCACACATTGTAGGTGCTTGGAACAAAACTCAGGTCCCCCAAAAAGAACAGCAAGCTTTTCTCAACCACTGAACTATCTCTCTAGCTCCTTGTATAAATTTTGATTAAACTATATTACTGGTGAATAATGGAAACCAGATTGTTCACAGAATGAACAACTGAATAAAGTTGATTTTTGGAAACTGTTTTGGAGAATGAGGTGTTAGGAGGGAACATGAACAGCCAGACAAAAGGCTGAGGGAGATATTGTCTGCCTTTTGGTTTGCAATATGATCAGAACTTCTCACTGGACAACAGGTGGAGAGCTGTACACAGTAAGGCAGAGAAAACGTGCCACCTGGGGTATACCCTCCTATATCTGCACTTTTGCCATCATGGGAACCCCACCTCATGACTTCATCTAATCCCAATTACCCACCAAAACCCTCACCATCAAAAACTAACAGCACATGACTTTGGGGATTAAATCACCAAAAAATTAATTGTAGAGACACACCTAAACCACAATCACTAGCAAGGGGTTGACCACTAAACTTTTATTCTTTTTCTTGCTAGCATATTCTTTTATTAAATATATTAATAATTTATTAATAAAAGTCCTTAAGTAATGGCACATTAATACAAATTTAAAATGCCTCTTTCTGGTCAATAGAACTATTGAGTAGAAATTTTTCTTTAAAGAGATATGGTGGAATCATTAAATGGATGACTAGCATTAATGAAAGGGAGAAACGTGAGAGGTGGAGGTTGAGTTCAGAGAAAAGATACTTAAAATTGGATATTTTCATTTATGTACTTAAAGCACAAGGGACTACATAAAGTCTATAGCTTTAATAGTACCAGTAAGCAGTAGTTATCTCTTAGGAACTTCAAGATGATGGAGCTGATAGGGCCATCTTATTCCCACACAGAACAGACACTCTGACATTGCTTTAAAACACAAAGATAATATTGAGATGCTACTGATGACACTGTCAGTATATGATTAGAAAAGGACAGAGGCATTAGAAAATGCCTCACAGGAATCTAGCTATCAATCATCTATCTATCACCTGCCTATCATTATCATCTATCAATCATCTGTCAATCATCTATCTATCTATCTATCTATCTATCTATCTATCTATCTATCTATCTATCTATGGCTTGAAAGAATCAGGGGACAATGTCAGCGGAAGGGGAAGGGTAGGATTGGGGAGAGCAGCAGGAAACACATGTAATTGAGGCTAACCCACTATCTTGCGTGCTAACTGTCAACTTGACTCCACCTAGACACACTTGGGAAGAGAGTCTTAAAGAGGTCATAGCCAGATCAGACTAGCCTGTGAGTCTATCTGTGGGGACTTCCTTGCTGTTCTTGGAGGGGAAGATCCAGGCTGTGGCAACAGCATCATACAGGTTGGGCCCAGGACTTGGTAGAGAAAAAGCAGCTAGAGAGCACTTCAAAAGCAAGCAGAATAACCCAGATTTTAATTTCCTTTGCTCTTCTATGGACATGACTCTTGAAGGTCCTGCCTGCATTTCCTCTCAATAATGAACTGTAGCCTGGAATTAGACCCTCTTCTCCCGCATCGTGCTTCCTTTTCAGGATATTTTTATAAAACCATCAGCAATGAAACTAGCACTCTAAGAATATAAAGCAAGAATCAAAGAACCTTTATATGTATATCGATTATTTGATTTGCAATTAGATGACTATTTACATGTCCAATCAATTAAGGAATCACCTTGCATATTTAATTTTATCCAGTTACTGTGCCTCTAGTACACCCAGTGAACACATAGGGTCATGTCCTGTTGCGGACTCTCTAGCAGCCAAGCAGACACTCTTTCAGAGCTTTATAAGAAACCCTTCTCATCTCCTTAGGAGTAGTTTCTTGAAGCTAACATGATGAAGTGTGTCCTTTTGCAGCTTTGAAGGACAGAAGTTTGAAATCAGGTGTCAAGTAGCATCATATCACTGATGGGTCTTGGAGGGATGCTCGCCTGCCTCTTACCCCTCTGATGGCTCTGGGGGGAGGGGGGCGGGGATGCTCGCCTGCTGACTAGGGTTTACACTCTTCCATCTCAGTCCTTCATCCTCTCAGGGTCCTTTTATCCCTGTGCTTCTGTTCTTCTTCTGTCTGTTTCATAACCTTGTCTATCCTTTTCTTAGACCAACGTTTGACTTTGGAATTGGAGCCTATGCCATCAATCCAAGACAATCACCTTATCTCAAGGTCCTTACACTAACCACACCTGAGTTCACTGGTTCCCGGGGTTAGGAAGCAGCTGGCAAGTCACCACTTAACTCATTGCACTCAGTGGAATGCATCTGCTTATACTCTCACTGGGTACTTGAAATGGGTGTGGAGGTGTGGAGAACTCAAGAGACTGCTCTCCAGAATTTTCCATTTGGATATCAAAGATGATTTCTGTGATCCATTCTTTACTGGACTATCTTATACCACTGACAACACAGGATGCAGCAAAATCCCCACTTCTTGTGACCACTCTATAGTAAAATCAGTCATATCTGATAAGGCTGTTTGCTACACGCTGTATTAGTTTGCTTTTCCCCCCACAGCTGTGACAAATGAAGAAAACAGAAGGGGATGAAAGGTGTTCCTTGGCTCTAAGTTTCAGAGATCTGAGTCTATGGCACTTTGCTCCATTGCTTCTGGGATTATGCACAGAAAGGCAGAACATCACAGTAGAGGGAATGAACAGACATCTCATCTCGTAAGGAACAGTAGGTGGAGAGACAAGGATGGAGCCTGGAGACAACAGCAGGACATGGGCCTCAAGAGTACAGCTCCACATCCGGAGATACCCTCTTCTTCCTTTCTCTTCTCTTTTCTTTTTCTTCCACATATTGGCTTATTGTGTATCTGTATGTGAGGGCACATGTACCATAGCACACATGTGACATTCAAATGACAACTCTGGAAGTCACTGATTTCCTACCCTATGGGTTCCGGGGATCAAACTGGGGTCTTCAGGCTTGGCAGCAAGGGCCTTTGCCTGGACCCAACTCAAGAGCCATTGTGCTGGTCTGTATTTTATTTTAATCATTGTTAAGCTTTTCCTTTTCTTCCCTGCTTTGTTGTTGTTTTGAAAAAAAGGTCTTACTCATAACCCAGGCTGTCCTGGAACTCATGGCAATCCTCCAGCTGTAGAATTTCAAGTATTAGCATCACAAAGAAGAGTGTCTTGGTTAGAGTTGCTGTTGCCGAGATGAAACACCATGACCAAAAGCAAGTTGGGGAGGAGAGGGTTCATTTGGCTCACACTTCCATTTTACCATTCAGCATTGAAGGAAGTCAGGACAGGAACTTAAACAAGCTAGGAACCAGAAGGCAGGAGCTGATGCAGAGGCTATGGAGGTGAGCTGCTTACTGGCTTGCTTCACATGGCTTGCTCAGCCTGCTTTCTTATAGACCCCAGGATTCCCAGAACAGGGGTGGCTTTGCCCATAATGGGCTGGGCCCTCCCCTATCTATCACTATTTAAGAAATGCCCTATAGGCCTGCCTATCATCAGATCTTACAGAGACATTTTCTCAATTGACATTCCCTCCCCTCCAGATGACTTTTGCTTACAAAAAACTACTCAGCATGGTGAGTCACCATGACTGATTCAATCTAATTCTTCAAAGTTCCTATTTGTAAAGTTTCTGCCACCTCCCAAGTCTGCCACCAGATCATCCATAAGTAGATTTAGTCTATCAGTGAGGGAAGTGTATTCATGGTCCCTTCACAAATTAAACCCTTATCTCCAAACATTGTACTGGGGACCAAAACATAGGAGTCTTTATCGCACGAAATAATGAGACTCAGGGATAGATCTCTGAAGAAGTTGGAGATACTAGAGGGAATAAACACCACAGTCAAATCTTACCCAGCTGTCTTCTAGCTTCCTCAGCCTCGATTACCTTGGAGTGGTTTTCTCTGTGTTTGAATCCCGATTTAAGTATTCTTTTGGTAATTAAGGGGTGGCCCCACCACACCTGCTTGGGAGCCTGGAATTCCTTCTATAATCTGAAGTGACCTTGACTCAGTTAGGATTAAGGGTGTAGGTCACCACTCCCAAAATACTCCCTGTGCTGGGATTAAAGGTTTGAATCACCACTCTGATTTTCCTAGATTGACTGTGGTTAGAGCTCTGGGACTTCTGGAGCTTTTACTAAACCCTAGACTGACTATGGTTAGAGCTCTGGGACTTCTGGAGCTTTTACTAACCCCCTACATAGACTGTGGGTAGATTCCCTCTGATATCTCCAAAACTTCTGAAACTTTATTAAATCCCCACAAGTCTTTTAAGGGGTTATTTCATATTCAAACCATAACACATAGAACCTGTAATAAAAAAATTATTGACAATAAACTTAATGTCCTTTCATAGGAGGCTAAAGAATTCATGGTCCAGCCCTATGAATCTCATGTAGGTCTTTGTAAATGAACCATATCTATAATTACACATAAAATTTTCTAAGAGAGTAGATCTTGAGTATTTTCAGAAAAATAAGGCAAGCTATGAAATGAATAATAAGCTTGATTTTGATAACCATGCTCCAGTCTGCACCCATTTCAAAACAGCATGTAGCATGTTTCGCATACTGAATATTCATCTTTATCTTTTAGCCATCCCTTGATAAACCTATAAAATGGAAGACTTGGATTGGTGTGGAAGAAGTTCACTCAAGCCACAGGGCTGTGTGTGCAAAATACAGGCGTTTCATACTTAACAAAAGATACCCATTTACATACACTTAAATGTGGCTCATATACTGAGTGTTTTAGAAAGATAAGTCATAAATTTGTTACTGTATTTGCCTTTGAGAAAAAGAATTGTGGAGCTAAGTATGGGGTGGAAGGGAGCTTTCTGCTCTAAATGCTACTGTGTTACTTGAAGTTACCTTGCTATAGGTATGGAGCAAGAGAGCAGGGCGGGGAAGGGAAAGATGGGGTGAGAATCTACAAGCTAGTTTTCACCTAATTTAATTTTTATTTTACTTTTTGTTTCTCTTCCTTTCTTTTTTCTTTTCCTTTCTTTTTTTTGTTTTTGTTTTTGTTTTTGTTTTTTTGAGACAATCTTGCTATATAACTCAGGCTGACTTCAACTCAAATAATCCTCTCACTTCAGGTTCTTTATAATTTTTTACCTTCATCTCTTAATACATTTTTGTTTTCCCTCAGACCATTTATTGCTTCTGAATGACGCGTGCATGTATGTGTGTGTGTGCATGTGTGTGTATGTGTACTACTTCATAGTCATCTTTGTGTGTTTTCTGCATATAGAAACCCCACTAGTCCACTGTTATCCTGTGTACATCCCTGGTTTTCAGTGTTGGAACCTCCCACCTCCTCTCTTCACTCAGAAGCTCTGAGCTTATGCTCTGAATCATGGTCCTGTTTCTCAGTAGGTCACTTCATTAAATTAGCTCCTGTGGGAAAGTATGTGTCTTGGTCATTTGTATGCTTTCCAAGCACCAAGAACAGAGCTTTGCTGAATGCATAACACTGACCACAAAATTTAAACAGAAGAGTCATCTAGGAAAAGCTATGTTTTCTATGAGGACCAGTTTCAAGAGAGCTAGAAAAATAACATGTAACCCAAATACGTGAATCTTATTTAACATAAATATCTGAAGGAGCCAATGAGATCTGCATTAAACCTGTACTATACAAAGTAAGGTATGTACATGAGATAAAAAGGGTTAGGAAGCTATTTGGTAAACATTGCAGATAGCATAAGGAAAGAAAACTAATTTCAATTATAATAAAGAAAACACAGCTCTTGCTGTTTGTACTTATTTGTATCCCATTCAAACAGATCAGGCCCAGCCACAAACTATACAAGACTAATTCTGTCATGGAATAAGGCTTGTGAAGGATTGGGACTATCAGCCTCTCACCACCCTGCCTCCCTCCTCAGACTCACATCTATGGAAAATCTCTCTGATGTTTAACAGACACATTCTTTAAAAGCAAATTGTCCCAAACAACATTACATAATCACCACACTTTCACGGATTAGTCTTCTTTCATTTGAAACTATTTTCTGCTGTGGGCCTATGCTCTCGGACAATGTCAATATTTGTCACTGTAAATATTGGTTTAATAAAATTCTGATTGGTTAAGAGATAGATAGGAAGTAGAGGTGGGGCAACCACACTAGGAGAATTCTGGGAAGCAGAAGAGCAGAATACTGCACTGAGCACAAAGGTACCAAGCCACATGGCTAAACATAAGTAGAAATATGAATTAATTTAAAGTATAAAAGTTAGCAAGTAATAAGGCTGAGCCATAGGTCAAACATTTTGTAATTAATATAAGCCTTTGTATAATTATTTGGGACTTAATGACTGCAGGTCCAGACCTAAGGCTAGGATGGGCCAGAAACTTCTGACTACAATTTTCCTCTGTACTGGAGGAAAGAGGGTCATATTACTCAATGTATGTAACTTCCCTATATCTTAAAGTGCTTCATAGTAGCTGAGCATAACTAACCTTTAAGGACCAATAGAGCCCACTTTTTTATGCTTCTAGGAGACTGATATTCAGTTTGGATCTCCATGAATCATAAGTCAGACCCACCTATGTCTTCTGACCTTGTGATAACGTCAAATTATGAAGTTCACTTGGACTTACTTTGAGTGCAGTTTCATATTCTCCAGCAGCCAAGTAGGCTGAGCCCAGGTAGAGAGCAGCTTCTCCTTCCATGCTTCTGTCACTTCCTGAAGTGAGGACGTACAGAAGTCACCATGATGTTAGCAAACAGATTCACCACACAGACAAAAGTCCTCATCAGTCAAGACAATAAACAGTCACTTTAAAAACTTATACACACACCAATGATTCTTAAAACTAACCTGCATTAAAACAAGCAGTGTGTGTGTGTGTGTGTGTGTGAGAGAGAGAGAGAGAGAGAGAGAGAGAGAGAGAGAGAGAGAGAAAGAGAGAGAGGGGGGAGGGAGAGAGGGAGGGAGAGGGAGAAGGGAGACAGAGAGTCTGAGAGAGAGGGAGCAAGATAAATAAAACTTATCTGGATCTCAAATGATAGGTTAAAATACATTAGAAATATAATCGTAAGGAGTGCCCTCTATATATACAGCCTCAGGTACTTTCCGCACATCACAGAATGTTTACATTGGTCTACCGTGTGTAGAACTACAATTGTCCAGCATGTCTGTGACAGCTTACATGAAACCAGCAGCAACATGTAACAGCTTCACTGGTTGCACACTCATGCCAGTCATCTAAATTGCATGATTAACAAATTAACAGTGTTAGCCACTTCACAATTGCTGACTCAATCTTATGTGACAATGACCAGCAAAGTTCTGCTTCTTGGTACAGAAGTCCACACACTGAAATGGAATAATGCTTTTCTTTGCCAATCACACGTTCTCCTTTTTAATTTTGTGATGAGTTTATTTCAGCAATGATCCAGTTCTTTCCAAAGGCAGAGTGTAAAGGTGCAATGTGGGGATCATAAGAGGTATGGCATAAACTGATGAATGCACAGCTAACTTACATTGCTATGGAAATGTAATGTGTAAATTTTATGTATTAGAAACAACCATTAAAAGTTCTCTTTAAGATAAGGACACTATTCTTTCTCTGCCTTTAGGTCACTGGCTTCCACAGTCATCTGAACCCTGGAAATGCAGACACTGATAAATCCGGTTGGCTTAGGTTTCTGTGCAGTGTCTTTAGGCATCTGAATCTGGATTCTAATCACAAATGATTTCAAGAGTTAGCAGTGGTCCTTCCTGTGTTCAGTCTCTCCACTCATCACTGCTGATGAGGATGTAAGAGGCCAAGGAAGACAGACAGCAAATGCCTCAGAAGGTACCTGGTTTTATTCTCTAGCTATTTCACTGGCTACAGAAAACTACACTACAAAATCTCACACTTCAGCACACCTGATGATCTGGGACCCAGCCAGGTGATTTTTAACTTATAGTCCAGCAGGGTCCTAATAAAGATTCATGGGTGATGGGATAGGTGAGTCTAGGGAAGGAAAGATAAGGTAGGAGAAGGGGGCAGCTGTGGAAGCTGGCTCCCTGGATAAGTACAAGTTGATTGTGTGTGCTTTGTATTTGCTGATATAAATGACTGGTGTGGGAGGCACAAAAGACTGCACATTCTCCTCATATCTGCAATTTAGATTTAGCAACATACACATATGCATACACACACACACATACACAAATATGTATACACATGTACACATACACACATACAGATACACACATACACACATACACATTATATACACACATAGACATACACATACACATATGCACACATATATACACACACACTACATACACACAGACACATACATACATACACACACACATACACACATACATATACACATGTACACACATACACACATACATACACACTCACATACACATGCACACACATACACATACACATACGCACACTTGCACACAAACACAGGATATAAAAATAGAAGGGGAGATGTCTGAGGTAAGGATGGGGATCTGTGAGGGATGAGAAGGAAAATGGATTAGGGAGCAGACATAAACAAACTAAAATTATGGATATGTATAAAATTATCATAATAAAATTTAAATGGCATAATCATACTACAATGTTATCAACTACCCAATGTGCTATGACATGGTCACTCGTATCTCACTCTGGTGGGGTGGGTGTGGACTCACCAAAGAGGAGGCAAGAAAGGGAAATCTACCAATGATGGCACATTTTGGAACAACTACTCCAAACAGTTAGGGAGCACAAGTATCAGCTTTAAGAAATAGTGGGCTGATGACATGATTTCACAGTGGGATGCTCCTGTGGGATGCTCAGATGCCTGCACCCATCCCTGGCACAATGAATAAATAAGTAAAGGAGGAAATAAACATTAAATAGCCCCAAGGCATAGAACATGGTGACTTTTCCTGTTTATTAATTGAGTCTGAGCTGTGACAAAGTGACAGCTCTGAAGGAACAGAAATACCAGTTACAACAAAACACAAGTCATATTGGCTGTTTTTGCACTATTAAAATGGAGTAATAAATGAGTAAAAACTTTTAATTTGTAGAGGAGATGGAGACAGAAAGTGGGTCTGTTTGGTGAGACACTTGGTGATAAGTGTCCTGGGGAGCACAGCAGGGGGGGGGGAGCCCCAAGGTGAGAGGGAAGCAGACTGACTGGGCTTGTTAGGGAAGACCTTGGAAGACAGCATCTACAGAAAGTAGAATTAGCAGCATGGAGAGAAACAATCTCTTGGTCGATGTGAATATTAACAGCACTGCCAAGTAATCAGGAAAGAAAAGCATAGAAACTGTGACATGGATGACAATGAAAATATAACAAACAGAGCTGGATACAGCAACACACAAGGGCCTTCATGGATGCTTCCAGTGTCTGTGATAAAATACCGTGACCATAGTTCATCACGAAGGGAAGTCAGGGCAGGATCCTGGAGGCAGGAGCTGACGCAGAGACCATGGAGGATCACTGCTGATTGGCTTGTCCCCTGGCTTTCTCAGGACACCTACCCTGAGGTGGCACTGCCCACACTGAACTGGGGCCTCTCACATCAACTGAGAAAATGCCCTGCAGAGTTGTCTCAATTGAGGTCCTTCTCTCTTCCCAGAGTTCCATGTCAATAATAACATCAAAAGCCAAACAGGACAATGGGCATTATGTATCTACACTTAAAAATAAGGAGTCCAAAGAACATTGGACTAAGTGCAAAACAAAGAGAAATAAAATAATCATTATCAACAACAATCCCAGCAATTAAATAAAATTAAAACATTAGCTCCACTGACCAAGGCATATAAAGAAGAAACACTCAAATTCCTGGGACCAGAAACGAAAGAGGCAAAATGACTACAGATCTGGTGGGCGGTTTTATAATAACAACTTACATAAACTAATTCAGGATTTCGTAGGGAGATACAAACTCTAAAATTAACCCAAAAAGAGGAGGAAGAGGAGGAGGAAGAAGAAGAAATCTCTGATACAGCAAATGAAGCAACTCAATAGATTGTGACTGAAAACACCCTACAAAGAAAAGTTCAGTCCTGGTGCCTTCCGTGGAAATCTCAGCCAACACTGAAGGAAGCATTAGCAGCAGTCCCCCACAACTTGTTAAGAGTTGACCACAGAGAACATTTCTGAAAGCGTTCTGTAAGGTCAGCAGAACTTTGAGACAAATATACTAGTAAAGACCAAATCAAGAAACCCTAAAAACAAGTTGATTTTCCCCCCTGTGTGATGGTGGGAAAATCATACACAACACACACACACACACACACACACACACACACACACACAAACCTAGCAAAGAAAATCTAGTAACTTAAGAAAGACTGCACACCGTGATCAAGTGTGTTTTACTCCAGGAGCCCAAAGTTAGTTCAAAATATATAAATCAGTATTATCACATTAATAAAACAATGAAAATGCATGATTATCTCAAAAGATGCAAAAATGTTCTCTTAGTAAAATCCAGTGCCTTTCACCCTAAAAATATAAGCAAACCTGAAATAGTGGGAAACTTCCTTAATGTGTGAACGGACACCTGCGAAATCCTCATAGCCAATATCTTGTTTAGTGTGAGGGCGAAAACTTGGCCCTAAGAGCAGGAAGAGGGCAAGAATGTCCCCTGCCACCATTTCCAGGTTTTAGCCAGGGAAACTAGTAAAAACAAAGCCATCAGATCGAAAGGGAGGGAATGCTGTGCTTAGATCTGTGGTCTATTTGTGAGAAAAGGCATGTGTATCTATGTAAATAGAACGTGTGTTTGTGTGAGCAGGCATGTGTGTTTGTGTGAGCAGGTGCATGTGTTTGTGTGAGCAGGCATGTGTTTGTGTGAGCAGGCATGAGTGTTGAAATCTTCAAAATATTAGGTTAGACTCTCTTCATGACACACAAATAATTAGACTATGGATCTAAATATGTTCAAACCACTAATGCTCATAGATCAACTGCAGTAAATCACTGGGACCTTGGATTAGTCAGTCTTCTTAGTTACAATACTAAATCTCTCTCTCTCACCCACACCCCCCCACACGCACGTGTGTGCAAGGGAGAGCATATTTTCAAATCAGACATCTCATGAAAGGCTCACATTACAAATACATAGGAATTTTAACAACTCAATAATAGACCAATAACACGCCTGAAATGAAAGAAGATGGTAGAAATAGCCAGTGAGATCACTTTGCAAGTTAGAGCGCCCCAGAAAGTAAGCATGGAGCTATCACGTAATCCAACAATTCTTCTCCTCGGTATGCACCAAAGACTTCAAAATGTACAAATGGCTCTACTGTGGCAATGAAGCAGCTCACATGTCTATCAAAATGAAGAGCAGATAAAGAAAGTGTGAGAAAACCACACAGTGACGAGTCACTTGGGTGTATAAAGGAAGAAAGCCATGATACATGCTGCAAGTTGGATGTCCCTTAAAATGCCGTACTTCTCAGATGCTGTCAGGCTGATGCTCGACCTAAATGCTCCACTGGATGCCCTGGAGACCGATTATGGCCCCGTGGATGTTAGTGTCTCTTAAATACTATCTAAAGCGACAGAGGAAGGCATGTACTTTCTGACTACTCATTAATTTCTCTGTGAGCTATGTTACCACACAGAAATGCAGATTTAAAGTGTAATATGTTCTCCTGGTGCACATCTCTGTCCATTGTGATTCTCATAGAACTTTCTGTGTGATGAAAATTTGCTGTTGATATGGATTCAAGGATTTGTGTGTCCCCTTTACTCCTCTCAGAGATGACATGGACCATCATTTATGCACAAGCAACTAATTTGATCAAATTTATCTTTTAGGAATAAGAATTTCATTTAAATATTTCAACTAAGTTATTTTAAAAAAAAACTACAGAAAAAACCAAGCTCTCCACCATTTACATTTCCTCCATAATAAATTAAAATCACACCAGTCCTATTTACCCTAAATTTTCTATCAGCTACTTAACAAATGAATTCATTAAATATGTCTATGAATCAAAAAACTTTAGTTCAAGACTATAACTTCCTTTGACCCCCTTCACTGAAAAACAAAGCTATTAGAAAATTACTGTGTGGTGATGTAGTAATGAAAGAGGTATTTTTTCTTTGCATCTTATAAATGAAAAGTTTCTAAGAATATGCTCCGTTTTCATTATGTTTTATACAGATAAAAATGCTGTAAGATATTAAGGGTATAAGCAGCTTTCCCAAAAGCATTTTACTGCTCAGTGTATGAATGAGAAACATATGAGCCTCCTGCCAGCCTGGGGGGTGGGGCAGAATGTGACTTTTATAGTCTCCCGGTGATGTTGATAATGCTAGTCCAAAGGCCAAGCTTTGAGAGGGGCAAAGGTCTAAAGTACATTGCAGTATTGTTTCCTTGTTACTTCTAACTAAACATTTACCACAATTTCCCAAACTGAAGGGGTTTATAAACAGTAGGAGGTTTCTCAGATTGCAAAAAAATACAACCTACACACACACACACACACACACACACACACATACTTGCAGATGACCTTATCTCCTCTTTGTGGGTTCCTTGTTTTACAGCAGTACCCCCAGTGGATTGTAATTTTGGAAATAAAGCTTTCAAGAAACTAATGGATTTCTCATTGTCAGCACTAAAGCCCTACCTCTGCCTTACAGCAAAATCTGAAAGCATATTGATGGCATTTATCTTTGCATTTCATAGGAAATAATTACCCTAACACTTGACAATTTTTACTCCTCCTTTGAGAGACCCTCTGTCTGCCCATTAGAGAAAACAGTGTGATAGTACTGTCCTCCACCCACCTTCTTTGGCTATTTCAGAAGCTTTCATTAGAATTTTGATGCCCTGTTTGTATTCTTTGTTTTCCAGCATTCTGTCTGATAACAATCTGTAGGTCCTCACGAGACTTTCACAGGCCAGTACGTTGAGAAGTTGACCCATCTCATCCTTCCATACCCGCCCCTGGGTTAATTCATGGAATGCTTCATAATGCTGGGCAGCTTCCAGAAGCTCACCTGAAAAATAAAGGACATTTATAAGTATAAAGCACAAGCCAGAAACTTGTTTTCAAAAATTTGCATGTGGGTTAGCATTAGTCATAAATGAGGAGAGACACAGTGGATAGGGAGCTAGCATTGCTCATAAGGTGTGGGGACAGAAGCAGGAAATGTGGTTCAAAGGAGTTGAAGTGAATCAGGGCCCACCTCTAATGGGGCCTTGGATTCAGTGGTGAATTCTGGTTAGACATATGGGAGGGGCATGGACCTCAGCTAGTAGAAATGACTGCCATTGTGTAAGCTGAGAGACAGTGGGAGGGTCCACCAGTGGCTACTAGTCTGATCTCATTGTCTAGTGTCTCTGTAAGAGTGTGCATGCTCCAGTTAACCCGAAAAGTCTGATAACACGGAATTCACATGGTTCCATTGCACAGAGGGGAGCGTGGAGGCTCAGCTCAACAGTGTGTGCTTACAGTGCAGGACTGTGAAGACGTTCAGAGCCTGTGCTGGCCACCATTGTGCTCATTGCTTTCTGGAGATGGCAACTGCCTCACTCATTTAGGGACTGTGAGAGAAATGCACCAGCTATAAATTTCAGATGAACACAGTGGGTTTTAAACATGCTTCTCAGAGTCTGAAGGAGGCAGCTCCATTGTCTCCCTAGTTCTGTGTGATGAGAACCTTGCTGAGTTGTTGTTTGGAGTCTCTTATCAGTCACTCCTAGATGTCTTAAATTAGCCTTAAACCATTTAATTTCTTAAACCCTGTTTCTGGAGGGGAAGTTTGCATCTAATACTGCAGATTGTATTTCACATGTTCATTACCTTCAGAAACACTTCTGCTCTCCTACAGCAGCATTTGAGTGACACCCTCTCCTTAACTAGACAAACACGCAGGCCTTTTGCTGTAACAGTTAAAAGTGAGTAAAGGTTTCGAGCAGACAGCCTGTTGATATTTCAGTTTTATTTCTTTTTGTTTATTTGGTTGGTTAGGCTAATTTGTGTCCACTCTATGCCTCAGTTTGCTGTTTTGTAAAATAGGCATATAGTGAAACTATTCAGAATGAATTAATTCACATTCAATGTATTATGGAGTTAGCATAAAATAAACGTAGTGTTATCTATTGGCGAAGTAATAGCATTGCTGCATCTTGACAATCAGTTGCAATAGTTACTATATTTATACCTTAATTTACCTTATCCTGCAAAATATAAGAATCAGTCCTTCTAAAAATAATACCATGACAGTTTAAATTAACCCTCACAGTTCATATTAGGAACACTACATTTCCACAAGTTGTTTCATTGGATAGTATAGGCAGAGATGATGCTAGCTTGACCATTTATATAACTCTGTAACTGAGACACTATTAGTGAGTACACAGACAAACTTGGAGTTATTGGGACACATATGAAACCACAGCACTTGGGGAGCTGCTGTGAAAGGACTCGGATTATAAACAGAAGACTATCTTAGGCAGCAAGAGAAGACAGGGTCCCCCAAAATACATAGAGCTTCATACTGATAGTTCCAAAAAAGGTAAACAAGGTGGAAAGTCACTAGAAAATAAGTATTAGCAAAAGAGAGTAAAATCATAGCCAGGATGGGTTGTAGTCAGAAGTTTTTCTCTGTCTTGCCCCAGGAGTCTCAGAGCCACTTAGTCCAAATAAACATACAGAGGCTTATATTAATTACAAACTGTTTGGTCTATGGTTCAGGCTTTTTGTTAACATATTCTTTCATCTTCAATTAATCCATTTCTATTAATCTATTTATTGTCAGATGGCTAGTGGCTTATTGCTAGTCACATCTCCCCACCTCCACCCTTCTCCTGTATTTACATTTGTCTCCTTTCTTACCATAGACTTCTTTATTAACCAATGGTAGGAACACATACCCACAGCATCCAGAAAGACATCCTACACCACTTACCCTTTCTGTCTAATCAAAATGGAAGGTTTTCATTTTAAAATAGTAAAACTACATATATCAAAACAGTTATCAAGCAAGAATTACAGTTACAATGTCTAGTCTACTTGTGTTTGGCAAAACTGTAGAAAACATTCTATCATCTATCCCATTTTTGTGAGTCTAAAGTTTCATATGTAATTTATATTTTATCATAACTATCTAGTCATTAACTACATCAAAGACCACATAAGGGTATAATATCACCTGAGTAGACAGAAAGTGCATTGTTAGCTTCCACAATTCTAGAAATGACAGAGACAGCTAAATGCCTGGACAGTCACCCAATGTTCCTCTGCAACATTGGGGCATCCATCTTCAGCCTACAGGCCTAGAGTCTCTGGCATACCTTTCAGTGGAGCAGAACATTTGAATGACTATTCTGCTCATTATAGCAAGTTCATCAGTTGCTTCTCCCTGTGTTCTACAGAATGTCTGTCAGCTTCTTCTATGAACCTGTAGAGTGACAAATCTTGCCTTGATTTGTCAAAGTTCAGTGGTCACTTTCCTATGGGTCCTGCATGTCTGTTTTACTGTCAAGAAGGCCAAGCAAGAACAAGTTTCTTGTCTAAATGGCTAGCCTTTTCATAAGCAAACTCCATAACAAGTTTCTTTGATGCTCATCATCCTCTTGGATGTAGCTGGTACTGCCAAGAGCAGACATGTCTCACTGTCCAGAAAATTTTAAATTTTTAAAATATTTTAAATGCCATATTCTGTAGGTCTTTGAAGTGTTCCATGATTTCTTATCTGAAATATATTTTTGTATACCTTAAATACATAACTAACATGACTATAGGTTTGATTATGACAGATGTCTATTAATCTGTATTTCTTAATGAAACATTACAATTTTAAATGAACTGCATAAACAAAATACTTTAAGAGCAGAAATGTACATATACTATAACAAAACTAAACTTAAATTAGTATCAACAAACCAAAATCCACAGCAATATAAAGTATTTTGAGATTAACAATTGTATTTTGGATTAAAGTAGATTCAATAATCTACCTTTTAAAAAATTATTTCTGTATCAATGAGTTCTACACTCTGTGTGGGGGCTAAGAGTAAACAAAGATACTTAAACCAAAAGGCAAGGAGTCCTACAGAACTGTTTAGAACCCATCACACAGCTTTGGAAGAGAGGAGAGAACATAGATATAAATTGATATCACTGAAGAATACTTCATTTCATAGGTTTTACAATGAACGAAATATTGGAAAACATCTAAAAAGCGCTCTCTGGGAGAAGGGCTATGTTGATAGGTGGCTTCATTTTTTTTTTTTTATTTTCCTTTTTCTTATTTCCTTTTCTTTCTGTTTCTAGTCCATTTTGATAATTCCTATCATCAAAATATGTTTATGTAGTACTAAGAAATTCACAATGGAAGCCATTTAAAAAATAATGCCCAGTCCCTTTTGCCTTGGTACAGATGTAGACAGTGGACACTCTGCTTCCACCTGTCTTTCCTTGGGGCTGATGCCTTTGTACCTCCTGGAAAAGCCAGGGCAGGTTTTCTTCAATACCTAAAGCATCTCTCACCTCTTACCTTCCTCAAATACCCATGCACTCACTTTGGAACTTCAATAGAGCACTGGTGTCTCTGTGTGTTACCTGTACTTCTGCCCATAAAACTAGAGCTTCGTGATTCTGCACTTTTTTTTCTTCTTTATTATTCAACTAAGTGAAGACACATTTTTCTTTTGGACCATGTGAACAGGGAGCAGTGGATGCAGAAAACTGAGAAAATCAGGAAGTTTCAGCCCTCCCCTACCAAAAAATAAAACCTCTGTAAAATAGATGGTGCCCTAGATAGCACAATTAATTTAAATTATTTGTAAATGAGGCATAATGGTTCAAATAATGAGTGAGGTATCCTTGTGCAAATTTGGGGATAAAAGTTGAAGGCAGGAAGAAAAGGAGGGAATGGAGGTGAACCTGAGGGCAGGGAGGGTGAGTCTCTGTATTCCAGTAAGCCACACTTCCCTCCTTGCTACTGATTCTTGAGGGCTGTAGGTTTTATGGACAGATTCAGATGTGTAAGAAGGAACAAAATAGGAGAAGCTTTGGGTTACTGGCCACTATGAAAGACTATCTTGGAGTAATCAGAAATGGTCTTTTAGTATGAATGTGGGGTTTTCTAGAACTCTGGGTTAGTATCAGTGGACTGCCTAGTTCAGGACTATCTAGGATATTCAGGTCTCAGAAGGGTAGGCTTGTGACCTCCATGGGAAAGGGGCCTAAGACACTTAGGTGAGAAAAAAAGAACCTCTTCTTTCCTGGTGAGGTAAGATATTAATCAAAATGAATGTTTTCTTCCTCACACATTATCTTTTAAATGTCCCTCAGACTGATAAAGTAGATAAAATTTTTAATTTTTCACAAATGGGGAAACTGAGGCTAACTTTTTTTTTTATGATTAGAGGTTGAATTCCTGATCATCAAAGCCCCATATAACCATCCCCTACCTCATCATCAGTTATGGTGCAGTAGACTGTCAGGAACCTGAGTTGCCTCACTTAAAATTGTGGGCGTTCAAATCTCTTATGTTTAAAGCAATGCTCGAGTTAATGTTCACTGGCATCTTCTAGGCATATATTGTCACTCTACCCAGCTGTCTCTTGCAACCATTAATAAAAAAGGAAATGCCAACCCCTCATGTGCTTCTGGCTGGTCCTTCTGAATATTCAGATTTATAATCAGCTCCATTCAAACTCCTGTCTTCTCCTTAACCATGTGGGGATACTCTGAATGCTTTGGATATCCCAAACGTAGTGACTTCAGCCAGCCAGTCACAGCTTCAATCCCACCTGTCCCTGCTTTGCCAGTGATGAGGTTGGTCCCTAGGGTTCTGACTGGCTTCAGTTCTTCAAGCTTGTACAGAGGAGAGCTTTTCAGTCCTTCTCAAAGGGAAGGTTTTAAATTTCAATGGAGATAAACAAGGCAGTAAGGATTTGATTCAAAGGACCACAAGTACACATACGACTCAACCACACTGTCTAAAGGCTGCTCAGAACTCAAAAGCAGACATTATAATTCAGTATAGGCTTGCCTTAGGATACTAATTGATATTCCTATGCCATGATGAGAGAATAGTAACTTAAATGCACTTCCTTCTTTAAAGCGGGATCAACAATGGTATAATTATTGTCCATCCATCTTCAACAGCAACAAGGACCTTAGTAACTATTTTATTTTACATCATGAGTAAGTGTTCTGATGCCAGTTGAATAGGTATCTATTGCAATATAATACATACTGCTTTTATCTGAAAACCTTCACAATGTTACTAAAGTTTTGGAAAAAGCCATAAACAAAACTCATTTTGACCAAGCTAAGTGCAAATCCCACTGAAGATGAAAAGCTAGTGGATTGGTTACTTTTCACTGCAGTGATAAACACCACGACCCTGGAGAGTTAGAGAAGGGGGATATCCCATTGAAACCACTACAGATAGATTTTCAAATCTGGCCCGTAACATTCTTTATTACTCCTTTGAAATCTTCATCCACCCTTCATTTCCAAATAAAATGTAGCACATCAGGATCTGGAGAGATTGTCCTAACCTCCACTATCGAGTCATTAGAAGGGTAAGGGTGAGTGAAGGATGTGAGTGTCTGAGGTTTGCTATCCTTGGCATTATTTTCCACAGAGGAACAGGAGCAGAGGAAGAAGGGACAACTGAACCTGATAGCATAAAAGCAAGACTTAGTAGAAACCTCATATCTGTTAAGTCTCCTGGGGGGAGGGTGGGAGTTTTGATCACATGGGCAGCAGGATCATTAGCAATTCTTCAGCACTGTAAAGTCAGGGTAGCAGTCAGTGAGAGATAACTGAGCTGCATGCCTCCAGGCCATGGCTCTATGTCACTTGGAAATGGGCCACGTTCCTTCACGTGAGTCAGAGAAGAAATCGGGGCCAAGCTGTGTCATTGGAGGGATGAATGGCAGCCAGCCCTCCATAGATACTACCAGTGGTCCATTTATTTCCAAACCATGAAATGACATTGAAAAATCACATCTAAGGTGAACCTTGTGTGGGACAGAAATATCTAGGTAAAGACAGAAGATGGTCCATGCCTCGATTTTATTTCATTTTGCTTTTTAACAATTATATGACATCTACATAAGTAAAGTATGCTTCTAAAATAAATGTTCCTATTGTATCTAAGGCTCACACAGACGAGAAATCCATGCACTTGTTTAAAAACACAAACAAAAGCCAAACAATGCTGCAGTAAACTGCAAAATGCTTAGTAGGATGTTAAGACAAACACAATGTGGAGAAAATACAATTTTATATATTTGGATATTACCCAAATTGTGGCTTCCCCTTCTCTGCACACCATCTCTGAAAGTTTATAGATATTTGTTGCCTCACAGCAGATGTCTAGAACAAATATTAAGTAAAGGGAAATGTATATGATCTCCCCCGTTTTAGTTTTTTTTTTAAAGTAGGAAGATTGACTAGATATTAACACAAATGGGTTTAAATGTGAAGCTGCCATAAAGGCAGGGACATAAATGTAATTCTCCCAGCCGCTATTTTGATGCACATTTTTGATTCCATGAATATTTTATGAAATGGCCCAAACTAAAGCCATATAACATTCCTGCATTACTGATGCTTGCGCCCGTAAGCTACGAACATTAGAGGCATGATTGAATGCATTAAAATGAACTCGTTCAGCAGTGCATTGATTACTTGAAGGGGGAGGGAAACAAGAGAGAAAGAAGGAGGAGGAGAGGAAGAAAAGGAAGTTGCACCACTTCAGGAAAACAGCAGACACAGGCGTGTGAACGATAGTGGGGTGAGTGCACGTATGAATCCAAGAACGTTTCGTGAATGCTACTTATGCTACCCTGACATTAATTAGGCAAGGTGTTAATTATGTCCAAAGATGGCTGCTGGTATTGTTCAAATAATTTAAAATGTCACATTCCCTAAGATGCAGAGGCCTGGCCTGCTTTTCATCAACAAGTCTGAGAGTAACTAATTATTTCTTTTTCTATCAACTTGTACATTTGCCAGTAAAAACAACAGTGTAGAAACACTTGCATGAAAATAATTTGACAGGTCCACGAGGCCCATTTCCTCAGCAGCTTGGGCATATGTTGGAAGCATATTTAGTTCTAAATTGTGCACGTTTGTTGAAGACTTTAGGGAAATATTCCACTTTAGTTTAAAACAACAACCTAAGGAACAATAAAGCTTTATGTATATTATGTTGCATTGTAATCTGGAGCTACTGGCCATCGTTGGCATAAGTTACTATCCTGTATAATGTAGATACAGAATGTGCTGGAAGCAACATTGAGCAGTAGCAAAAAGAGAAAAATGTTACCGCCCTGGTGTAAAAACAAAAGACATTGCTTTCCATTTGGCTTTAACTGCAGAAGCAATTTACATCATCTTTCCATATTTACATCCAATTATGATCATTATAGCGGCACTACACATGCTGACGTAGCTGGCTCACCGTCCTGCCAATGGGAAGGACGCATTTTCATCATTACTCTCCTGTTAGGGGAGATCTGCTATTTAGTCTGCTGTCCACCATGGTAAAATGGAATGCCAGAAGACAAAGGTCTGCTTCCACAACTAGTAACATCCCTAATAAAGAGGACAGAAAATGTGCCCACAACTTTCAAGGAGCTACTGTGAGATGCACAGAGGAAACTTAGCTGATTCTCTCCAACATAGATTTCAGGTGGGCTGCAGGAAAGGTGTGTGTGTGTGTGTGTGTGTGTGTGTGTGTGTGTGTGTGTGTGTGTGTGTGTGTGTTTATCTATGCATGTGTGTGTGTGTGTCTGTGTGATGTCTCTCTGTGTGTGTGAGTTTACGTCTATATCTATGTATGTATGTGTACACGTCTCTGTGTGATATCTCTCTCTCTCTCTCTCGTGTGTGTGTGTGTGTGTGTGTGTGTGTGTGTGTGTGTGTGTGTGTGTGAGAGAGAGAGAGAGAGAGAGAGAGAGAGAGTTTATGTCTGTATATCTATGTATGTGTGTACGTGTCTCTGTATAATGTTTCTCTCTCTCTCTCTCTCTCTCTCTCGTCTCTCTCTCTCTCTCTCTCTCTCTCTCGTGTGTGTGTGTGTGTGTGTGTGTGTGTGTGTGTGTGTGTGTGTGTGTGTGTGTGTTGAAGACTGAGAGAGGAGACTCACAAATGCTTTATTATTATGGTGGCAAAACTGGATCATGTAAGCCTGCCTTGATCTTCTAAGCTCCTGAAGGAGGTGTTGTTAGCTGTTTGTTATTTAAGTAGCCCGGCTGTAGTCACTGCACAAGCATAACTAACTGCTAGATGCCAACAATTGCTTTATGAGTCAGGGATTTGAGGTTAGGGGTTGGATATGTAGTGCTCCCCTCCAAGTCTTGCTTATTAACTGTTGACCTTGGGGGAAGAGATCCTTTGGAATTTGTCCCAACTAAAGGATTGTTCCCTTGGTAGACTCACACTATGATAGTATTATTTGGAGGTGGGGTCTAATTGTAGAAATCAGGGCTGCAGAGCCACTGAAAAGATACATCTTGTCCTTGGTCCCTACTGTCTCCCTCTCTGCTTCCTAGCTTCCACCTCAGCTCTAACAAGAGACCCTACCTTACCTCAGGCCCAAAGCAGAGAAACTTTTGAAACCATGACCCAAAACAAGCCATTACTCTTAAACTATTTCTTTGAGGTATTTGTCTTGGCTGTAAGAAGTCCGACTAATACATTTTCTTTGGTCTTAAAAGAAACGCATAGGTTGAATATATCAGATTGTCTCAAAACTAAAAAAATAAATAAAAACCTATAAAACACTGGGTTCAACCCCTAGTACCACCAATCTCTGGTATGATGGTACACAGCTGTAATTCTAGCTCTTGGAAGGTGGAGGCAGGAAGATCAGGAGTTCAAAGTCAGTCTTAGCGACACAATTCAGGGCCAACCTGGGTTATATAGTCTCCATCTCAAAAACAAAGGTAAAACATTTATAGAATTTGTATGCATGAAATTAGTATGTCTCATTAATAAACTCTGTAAAATTTCCAGTTTTCTTCATATAACATATTATTTTACTTTCATTTTTTTTTTTTCATACTAGGCCAGCACTGTACCAGCCATTGAGCTACACATGCTCAGGCACTCAAACATTCTGAGCAAATGAGTCTGCAGATACAGGTCTCACACTGACTTCAGCTCTAATGTGTAGTATTTCATAGGCTAATAGTATTACTCTTACTTGCAATCCATGTTGCTTATGACTTAAAATAAATTTCCTTCAATCTTGTTTGAACAAGTCTTATGAGCAAAGAAAAAGGTGTGGAAGGCTCTCTGCCAGACTCATTATCAACTCGTGGGTGAGGAGAGAGGTCAAGATGAACTCCACACCTTCCTTAGGTAGATAATGATCATGCTGATTGAGATATTGCAAAGGAAGAGCCAATGAACAGACTGAAAATACTTGACTCAAATGAGCATGATGGGTCTTCACTCTCCCCCCTTCCTTCCTCTTCCCACCCTTCTCTACCCTTCCTCCCTTTGTCCTCATTGACCTGAGTCATTAAGATCTACTTCACACCTTAGAGCTATAGTAACAGCCTTAGTGACTGCCTTGCTTGCTGCTCATGGACACAGGCCCCTGTGGAGGACAGATTTTGGATTTGAACTTCATCATCAGGATGAGGATCACCCTTTCATGGAGGCTGCTGAGCTCCAGCCACACTAAAAGACGGTATCAACCCCGTGCTGGTGATCTGCTCTTCACAGATGCCCAGTAACTTCTGATACAAGATTGCCTGAGTTCTATTGTGTTCTCCCCTCCCTGCTGTCTACCCCTTCTCTCTCTCTTTCTCCAATCCTTTTCTCTTCCTTGCTATGATATGGAACGGTGTCCCTCATCCCACTGAATGCTGTTGAAGACACTGACTCGGAAGTATTTGCTCTCTTCTGCTCTTCGGTAGGAATACCTCTGCAGTCACTGTTTAGGGGACTTGCTTCTCAGTGGCAGAGCAGCTATCCACCGCAGAGATGGCTGCAGGCTTGGTGCAGCCAGCCAAGGCCTCCTTGAAGCTTTCAGCCAGACAGCCCTGTCACAGAGCCAGCACCCTGAACCACGCAGGGCTTCCTTTCTGTGCTACTCATTAGGCAGTGAATAATTAAAACACGCTGAGAAAGACAGGTAAAATACAAGCCACAGTGTCAGCAACACAGACATGAAAGAGAAAGGGAAGAAAATGAATAAAAAAAAAAGCAATGAAATAATTCATTTGAAGCTTTAATAAAGTTTCATTTGCAGTCTTGTTTAAAGATATATCAGACTTCGGGGATGTAACCTAATTACATTTTTATTCTAAGTTTCATTCAAAGATCTTGGACTTTGATTCTTTAACACAGATCAAACATGGCATAATTTTCTCTTGGCTATCAATACTTAAAAAGAAGCTCTTCATTAAATACGGTAAGGTCTTACGAGTGTGTACACAGAGTAGACGGATAATAAACTGACACAGCCCCAAAAGGGGACAATTCATTTGTATAGAGCAGCAGTGTGAATCCATTTGGTTTCTTTAGAAGAGTTTGAGTGACTGAGTTCACACTTATGGAACTGTGAAGTGCCTCAGTTTCCAGCAATACCTGGTTGGGTGGATCCTGGAAAATGTATGGTAGTAGTTACACTCCCAATTAACTCCTGAGGTTTCCTGCAAAATGAAAGAGCTGGCAGTCTTGAGTCTGTCAGTGACACAACCACCTCAGGGAGAGGATTTAGACACTCCTGCCATTGCCTCTCTCCCACCCCTGCCCTACCATGTACTGTCTTCCCCACCATGTACTGTGGGTCTCTGATAGTTTGGAGTCCTGGGGGTTCATTTCAGATGCCTGTTTGCATGCTTTTGTGCCTCCTCACACCTCCCCACTAGGAAACAGACTCTCCTGGGATACTTTCCTCTAGAAGACATTTACCATGCACTTTCAAAAAAAAACCTTATAGACAGATGCCTGTATTTACTTATTTTACTTATCTGGAGATTGGGGTTGAACCCCGGGCTTCATGCATGCTAGGCAAGCACTCTGAGAACTGAACTACTTCTTCAGTCCTGAGGTTCAATTTTAAACTATGAAGCAGAAAGGAAAATTCTCCAGGAGCTGGTTTAGTTGTGCAACAGGTGTGGCTAGGACTCAGCTACAGTGACAGAAAAACCTACAGAGAGCTTGGCAAGGTATGCTGGGAGATTGTTTTGTTTCTGCTCCCCCCCCCCCCCCCCCGCCTCTTTTAGATACCTGCAGTGCCTGGCCATCCTACCAAAAGCAATCTACAGATTCAATGCAATGCCCATCAAAATTTCAACACAATTCTTTACAGATCTTGAAAGGACAGTCTGTAATTTCATATGGACAAACAAAAGTCCCAGGATAGCTAAAACAATCAGAGGTATCACCATCCCTGATTTTAAACTGTACTGAGCTATAGTAACAAAAACTATATAGTATTGACATGAAACACAGGTAAATGAGTGGAATGGAATTGAAAAACCAGCTCTAAATCTACACACCTATGGACACCTGATTTTTGATGAAGTCAGAAATACACAATGGAAAGCAACTTCAGCAAATGGTGTTGATCTAATTGGACATGTGCATGCAGAAGAATGCAAATAGATCCATATTTATCACCCTGAACAAAACTTAAGTCCAAATGGATCAAAGACCTCAACATAAAACCAGTTACGCTGAACTTGATAGAAGAGAAAGTAGGGAATAGCCTTGAACACATTGGCACAGGGGATAATTTGCTGCATAGAACACTGATAGTGCAGACACTAAGATTAACAATTAATAAGTGAGACTTTGCAAAACTGAGAAGCTTCTGTATGACAAAGGACATCAGCAATAGGACAAAATGGCAGGCAACAGGTTGGAAAAAGATCTTCACTATCTCCATGTTGGTCAGAGAGCTGAGCTCCAAAATATATTAAAAAAAAAAAAAAAAAACAACTCAAGAAACTAGACATCAAAACCCCAAGTAATATAATTTAAAAATGTAGTACAGATCTAATCAAGAGTGCTCAACAGAAGAATCTTCAACGATTAAGAAGTATTTAAAGAAATGTTCAGCATCCTTAGCCATCAAGGAAATGCAAATCAAAGTGACTTTGAGATCCTATCTTTTATCTGCCAGAATGGCTAAGATCAATAACACAATATCTCACGCTGGTGAGGATGTGGAGTAAGGGGAACACTCCTCCTTTGCTGGTGGGAATGCACACTTTTACAGCCACTATGGAAATCAATACGGCAGTTCCTTAGAAAATTGGTAATCTGTCAATCCTAAAACCCAGCAATACCACTCTTGGGTATCCAAAAGAGGCTCCACCATACTACAAGGACTTGCTCAATTATGTTCACAGTGTCTTAAGTCATAATAGCTAGAAACTCCAAACAACTAAGATGTCCCTCACCTGAAGAATGGATAAAGAAAATGTTGTACATTTACCCAGTGAAGTATTATTCAGCTGTTAAAATCAATGATAATAGAAAATTTGCAAGCAAATGGATGAAACAAAACAACAAACAAACAAAAACAAAACAAACAAACAAAAGATCACCCTGAGTGAGGCAACCTAGCCACAGAAAGATAAACATGGCACGTACTCACTCATAAGTGGACACTAGCTGTTAAGTAAAGGATAATCATCTACAATCCACAGATCCAGAAAGGCTAAGTAATAAGAAGGGTGGCAGGGTAGGAGGGGAGCAAGGATTAGAGAAGAAAGAATAGGTTTTGTTTGTGGCCTGGGGGCAGGTGGGAATGAGAACAGGAGGGTGCAGGGTGGGGAGGGACATAGAGAGGAAATGTAATTGAAGGGCATTGGATGAGGATCCCTAGTGATGAAGGACACAAAGCTTAAATCAACCATCTTCTATAACCAGGTCAGGCTTCCAGTGGTGGGATAGGGATACCAACCAAGTGACAAAACCTTCAATCTACAACCTCACGTGCTGGGCCAATCAATGGTGGCTCAGAGTTTATGGGAGTAGCCAAGTAATGACTGATTTAACTTGAGGCTCACACCAAAGAGACAGCCCATGCCTGACACTGCCTGGATAGCCAGGAACTGGAAGCTGGATGGCCCAGAGACCTAGGGTAGAATGGACATGACTGGAAAAAAATGTCAATGAAAATAATTCCTAATTAAATGAATTCTGTTATACTCATAGATGGGTGTCCAGCCCAGTTGTCATTAGAGAAGCTTCCTCCAGCAACCGATGGTAGCAGATACATATACCCACAGCCAAATATTAGGTAGATCTTGAGCAATCCCACAGAAGTGTGTGTGTGTGTGTGTGTGTGTGTGTGTGTGTGTGTGTGTGTGTGTGTATGAGGGACGATTACAGGAGCCAGAGGGGTGGAGGAACAGAGCCCACAGGATCAACTAAGCAGAGTTCAGAGGGTCTCACAGAGACTGAAGCAGCAATTATGGAGCCTACATGGGTCTAAGCTAGGTCCTTTACATATACATCATTGTTGTTTAGCTTGGAATTTGGAGGGGACTCCTAACCGGGGTAGTGGGGTTGTCTCTGACTCTTTTGCCTGCTCTTGGGACCCTTTTTCTCCTACTGGGTTGCCTCAAGGTTTGTGCCTTGTCTTACTACATCATGTTATACCATGTGTGGTTGATATTCCTGGGAGATCTGCTCTTTACTGAAAGGAAGCAGAGTAGGAATGGATTCAGGGAAGAGGGGAGGTTGGGCAGGGGTTGAGAGGCCTTCAGGGGAGGGAGAGCTCCAGTAAAGATGTATTGTACAGAGAATGATAAAGAAAAAACCGAATGCTTTGGTCAAAAGGCCTTTGCTATTCTAAGTGCCATTTTCTCTTGTATGTAAGGGAGGCTTCATTGTAACAAATTTTAAAATTGATGTCAATTTAGATGGAGAATGAAGTTTTGTAAAGCCCCAAATTATCTATAATGCTTGTCAACAATCTATTAACAGCAAATAACAAAGACACTGTTGTTCTTACTACTGTTAGCACATGAATACAATGTGTAACACTCTTCTTAGGGTGACCAGTGACAGGGTCTGGAGAGGTAGCTCAGGGGTTAGGAGCACTGGTTGCTCTTCCAGAGGTCCCAGGTTCAATTCCCAGCAACCACATGGTGGCTCACAACTATCTATAATGAGTCATGGCACCTTCTTCCAGCTGTAGGTAGAACACTATATAATAATAACCTTTTTTTTTAATGTTTCCAGTGACTTGCCTGATTCTAACACCTAGGGACTTCACATCTAGATGGTGACAATTCTCCTATCTGTGGCTCAAGATACAAAAGAACTTTGAAAATAGAACCCAATAAAACAGAAAAGCAGCTTCCAGAAGGACACATTGGTGCAAAATATATCAGTAGAACTGAAAATCGTAGAGAAAAATCTTAAAATATTTCCTAGCAACAATACCATCCATCACTCAAAACTGACTTATTTTGCTCAACTTTCACTTGGAACTTTTCTATATGCATTCATATTTTTTACACAGCTGTAAAGAATAAATGCTGTTTTATTTTGATTCCCATTATTTTATAAGAATTCCTTTACATGTTGTGTTTTCATAACAGCATCTGAAATACTGTATATTATCATATTACATTCCAAAACCATTTCAGCAATTATCAGTATCACCACCAATACATGCAAATAATACCTCAATGAATCACAATTGATTTTTCTTTTTTAAATTTTAAGAAGTATTCAATGAAATTTCACAATTACTCAAATGAGTTCTTAAGCCACTGATTCTCCTCTAAACTTGCTCTATTTCCTCTTCAGTTATTAGCCTTTCCTACAAAGTTAAACCATCAGAAAATTTTCTTGGGTGATACACTGCTTGCATGGAATACATCTGCCTCTTCTTCCTCACGTGTATGTGCAACATGCTTATACAAATAAAAAGTTCATATTTATATACAAATATTAATTTTTAATGGACTTTTCGTACCCTGCCTGACATCTGGAGACTAATTTGCTCCTCCCATGTAGTGATCACATAGAATCTTTGCATTTATCTGTCCCACAGTCCCATGCCTTGTCAGCCTCTCCACCCCTCTTTCCTTGTTCTGAGTGATCCATCCTCAGTGAGGGAGCAGCCTAATCCCCAGTTGTGTTTGAGAGCAGGACAGGAAGCCTTGCCTTTTGTAGGAGGCCATCGATCCTCCTGTTCCCATTGACTTGCTTTCTGGTCTTTGTCTTCCTCCATGTCTGGAAGGGCTGTGCTGCACTAGCTTTCAGGGAGCTAGCTTTTGTAAAGAACCATTTTTTTAAAAATTAGATTTATTTATCTTATTTTTATGGGTACAAGTTTTGCCTGTATGTATGTATCTGTTCCACATGTGCATGCAGAGGTCAAAGGAGGCATCAACATCTCAGAACTGACATTAAAGATAATTATGAACTACCATGTGGGTGCTGGAAACCAAACCCAGGTTTGGACCTCTGCAAGATCAACAAGTGTTTTGGACACAGAACTCTCTCTCAAGCCAAAAACAAAAACAAACAAAAACACCCCAAAGCTACCTTTCTAATGTGCCATCTGGGTAGCCCAAAGGGTAGCATGGGTTGGGAAATTAGAGAGGTTAGCATTAGTGTTTACTGGGGCATGGCATATTTGCTAATTCTACACTGGATTCCTGGGCTGGGTTAGGGCTGAGCACAGAAGCAAGACGACCAATTGTTTGACCAGTCCATGAATGAAAAACGACTTGAAAAGTGAGACAAAACATTTATATCCTTTCTGGGCAGTGGTGGTACATGCCTTTAATACCAGCACTAAGGAGGCAGAGGCACTGAATCTCTGTGAGTTCAAGGCCAGCTTAGTCTACAGAGTGAGTTACAAGACAGTTAGGATTGTCTTGAAAAAACCAAAAATGAACAATTATAATAACCTCCAAAACATTAACATCTTTAATTTTATTTGAGCCCGTCCTCTTTCTGTCCTCTTCTTTTGTTATAATCTTTATAAACATAAATCAAGGACAAAATACAGCCAAAGGGAACTTTGCAAGATGGCTATTGAACATCTGCACAGGGAGATGGTGGAGGGTGGGGAAGGAACACTGAGCCTGGTGCCTGAATACACAGGTCCCCTTCTGCTCAGACAGCTTTAATGTCTGCTAACATTACTCAAGCAACCCTTAGTGTGTGGGATAGATGAGCCTTGAGGACATCATACCACGGGAAGCACACTAGTCAGAGACTAACAGGACAAACTTCTGGAAGAAAGAGCAGAATGGAGTTGGGGAAGTAGGGAACCAGGGGGTCACCAACCAACAGACAAAGTCTCAGTCACAGGAGACCAACACTCCTGGACACTCCAGGTCATTGTGGCTATACCTTACAACGCTGTTTTATAAACTTATCTGTTAAGAAAAAAATCTCATATTTGGTATTAACTATAATAAGATAAAACGAGAAATATATTTTTGAAAAGAAAAACCTCAAGCTCTTGGTTTATGTGTCTTTATAATGGGAATGGTATCACCTACCTTGTAAGTGAGGGGAAACATGGCATATTTACATACCAAATGTCTTTGCTTCTGTCATTGTGTTTACTGAAGAAACATCTGACTTATTCTGTTTGTGAATATTCTATTCTTTCTCTCTTTTTATTAATCTAATATTTTTATTGATTATTTGAAAATATCACATAATGCATCCTAATCACTCTTACTTCCCAGATCCAACCCCCCCCCCCCCCCCCCGCAGCCCCTTTTCTGACCTCTCCACAAAAAAAGGATTGAAAAAAAACACAAGTCTAGTCTGTATTGTTCATGTAGTCACTGAGCATGGTCAAATTCGCAGTGGCCAGCCCCTTAAAGAAAGGTGAGTTCTTCTTCACCTCAAGCAATTTTCTTCTATGACAGAGAGGTACACTTCATTATCCTTGTCACAGTTTTTAATGGGAGAGAACTTTCTGTCTGGGTTTTTAGTTTTTGGGGTGGAGGTGGGGATGTCACAGAAGATTTTTATGTCTCTCATTTCCCATGGAACACCTGCTGTTATCCATACCAGAGCAGAAGCAGCTTCTTTGTCCTTGTCCTTGATAGTCAGCAGGAACAACGTTTGTGGACCTCCACATGGTATCTGGCCACAGCATTAACCACAGACATCCACCTAGTGTCCATCACAGGTGCCAGAGACTTCAACATGGTTACTGGTGGCAGTACAGGCCACAGATTTCAAGATAGCTTTTGGTGGTAACATGGGCCATGAGTATCAACACAGCCCCTGGCTTCAGCACAAACATGGACCAAGACACGGCTCTGATGTGGGAATGTCTTTCTGTATGCTATGAGTATCAATCTTTAAATAAAGGAGCTGTTTTGGCCCATGACAGGCACTGTAGAAGAAGTAGGTGGGGAATTAGAACAGTTAGAAGGAAGGCAGGGCCAGAAAGATCAAGCTGCAAAAGGAGCAACATGCAAGGAACACAGGTGAGCCACAGACCATGTGGCAGGATAGATTAACAGAAATGAGATGAAAGAGTTAGCTAGCAAGGTGCTTGAGCCATAGTCCAAACAGCATGAATTTAATATAAGCGTCTGAGTCATTTTGGGGGGACTAAGCAGCAGCAGGCAGCTAAGGGGTCTGGGACCACAGGTCTGGGGTCTGGACCTCCGGCCACCTGGGGCCAGAAAGCTTATTGTAACAGATGGCATCCTTACATGGGCCAAACACCCACATAAGTCCTGAGGAAGTTTAAAAAGGATTTTAGCACAGAAACTGAGCCAAAGCAGCTTTCAAATTGTGTATCTGAAGAGGGTCATTGTACAGAAATAGTGTGGTATTCAGGCCACATTCAAAATGCTGACAGCAGACTGGTGGTAGGGAGTGTAAGTGCAATCAGGCCGGTTCCTAAAGTCTCAAAGAAGACTCAGTAGTATGTGATTTATTTAAGGTTTCTGTTTATTTGAATAAAAGGGAAACATAGTCAAAGACAGTTTTTTAGCAGCATCATTTCTTGGGTCTGCTCTGTTTGCTAGCAGTGAACAGAGACGTGGCCCCTTTAAGAGAACTTACTGATTCAGCTTTATCTGCAAAAAACGATGTGGCTCTTTAAGAGAGTATGAGGATTTTAAAAGCTCTTCTGGTTGGAAAATGATTAAGGATTCACCATAAAACAGATTCAGATGAAAAAAAAACCTGTAAATGGGTTACAATGTGTGTAAAATGTACATAGGCTTCAGAGAGAAAAGAAGATAGAGAAAGCCCATAAAAAAGAGAAATAGAGTAATAAAAATATAATAAGCCACGTTAAGATGGAAAATAAACACAGAATCTGGATTATGGTTATTATTGTGTTTTCTTTTAATTTTTTAACTATTAATGAGCTAACTGCAGAAAGACAATGGATTACAAAGGCTGATAAGTTAAACAAAATAGAGATTTTAAAAATATCTTAACTTTGAAATTTGTGTCTAAGGATATGTTGCTTTGAAAGAGAGGTTCTGCTTTTGTTTCCACAGACGATAAGAACCTGTGGATTGCTTCCAGGTTCTTATGGTTTCATCAACCAAGACCACCTGGAAATTCTCTGATGGGAAGAGATGATATATTAGCTTCAGGGCTGCAGACTAAGATGATCCAGTCTAAAGAACCATGAGATTGCCAACGCCCATAATCAGCAAGAAGTAGCAATGGAAAACTATGCCTAAATTCCCAAAATAATGTTTATAAATATTTGCTTTCATTATAAATGGTTAATGGTCATAGTTAATCTCTTTCTAAGAAGAAAAAAGGGATATGGTATATGAGTGTTTTTTTTTAAAATTAGATTGTTGAATTTACTTTGATCAGAAAATCAGCTGTTAATCTCAAAATGTTTTATATTGGTATGGATTTTGGTTTATTTATACAAATTTCAGGTCAATTTTGTTATGCTGTATGTATTTTCTACTCTTGTTTAAGGTATGATGTTTATGTAATTCATTTAAAATTGTAATGTATAATTAAGAAATGCAGATTAATAGTCATCTATGATAACCAAACTTATAGTTACGTTAGCTAGAGTTTTTTTAGGTATACAAAGATATATTTCAATTAGGTAGGTAATCTTCAAATACTTCTAAGACCTACAGAATATGGTATTTACAATATTTTAATAACTTAAGACTTTTTCGGATAGTGAGATAGATCTGCTCCTGGCAGCACCAATCTACTTCAAGAGAAAAATGGGCATCGAAGTAAACTATATGGAGTTTACTTTCTTTGTGGCAACTGTTAGCCACTGGACAAGAACCTGTTCTTGTATTGACTGATGTGAGAATGTCTTTCTGTATTCTGTGAATATCAATCTTTAAATAAAGGAGCTGTTTTGGCCCATGACAGGCACCATAGAAAAGTAGGAGGGGAATTTACAACATAGGTAGGAGAAGCAGGGCAGAGTCGGAAAGACAGAGCCAGCTGCCCAAGAAGAAACGTGTGAGGATCCCAGGTAAGCCACAGGCCATGTGGCAGACAGATTGATGAAAATGGGTTGAGTTAAGATGAAAGAGAAAGCTAGAAAGGGGCCTAATAGGCCAAGAAGCATGAAATTAATATAAGCATCTGAGTCATTACTTGGGGCCTGACCAGCTGCGGGCAGCTAAGGGGTCTGGCATGGCAGGTCTGTGGGTCTGGACCTCTGGCCACACTGGGCCAAGAAACTGTATTGTTACAATTGACTGCTTGACAGGATGCTGTTTAAACTGGACATGTAGGTTCCATAGGAAAGTAAGTCTGAAACTTAGCAGAACAAGCTGAGATTGTCCTTCAGGTTCCTGCTTTGCAGAGAAAACTGCCAGACATTCTTCAGGACTCAAGGAGAAGCGATTAATGAACTGTACCAGAATGGGCAGAGCAGATTTCCTGCTTCACTGAAATGAAAAGAGACCTGTGGCTGTAGGCTGAAGATGGATGCCCCAATTTTGTAAAGGAATTTTGGGTGACTGTCCAGGCAGATAGGTGTCATCTCTGTCATTTCTAAATTTTGGAAGTTGCTTGTACTTCTGGTTTACTTGGGTAAATATATCCTTCTGTGGCCTTTGATGTAGTTGAAGACTAGATAGTTATAGGTATAGTTTTTCTTAGCTATTTTAAAAGGAATATTGTATATGAAACTTTATAGATTCACAAGGATAAGGTAGATGATGAAGTATTTTCTTTAATTTTGCTAAATACAAATAAACTAGATATTGTAATTTTAATTCTTGCTTGATAGCTATCTTGTTATATGTAATTTTGTTATTTTAAAATTGAAGCCTTCCTTTTTATTAGGCAGAATTGGGAGATGATGTGGGAATGTCTTTCTTTGTGCTGTGAATATCAATCTTTAAATAAAGGAGCTGTTTTGGCATGACAGGCACTGTAGAAGAAGTAGGTGGAGAATCAGAATAGTTAGGAGAAGGAGGGCAGAGTCAGAGAGATCAAGCCAGCTGCAAAAGGAGCAACATATAAGGAACACAGGTGAGCCATGGGCCATGTGTCAAGATAGATTAATGGAAATGGGTTGAGTTAAGATGAAAGAGCTAGCTATCAAGGTGCCTAAGCCATAGGCCAAACAGCATGAAGTTAATATAAGTGTCTGAATCATTTTTTGGAGGACTAAATAGCAGCAGACAGCTAAGGGGTCTAGGGCAGCAGGTATGTATGTAACATGGCTCCCTTTGGCAATGTGAACCATAGACATCAACATGGCCTCAGGTGGCAACATATCTGCATAGCCCCAGCCCCATCACAGCCCATGGACATCAACATGGCCTCATGCATTGGTGGTACACACCACGGTATCAGCATGGCTTTTGGTAGTAACATGGCTCAGCATGGTCTATGGACATCAACACGGTCTCAAGCAGTAGCTCAAGGCCTTGGACACCTGTATGGTTCAGGCTCTTTGCACACAGTAAACGCTCCTTTGTTCCTCCATTCTCCTCATCCCTTCCATCACAAATACATTAGTCATTGGGGCATTGGAAATTGCAGCCTGTCACTCAGTAAATGTTTTTGCCCACACAGCTCTACATACAAATACTCAATGCCCTGAGTCATTGACTCAAGGCCTCTGGTCTCTGAATCACCATCGCAGAGACATTTTTTGATCACAGCTGTGCTTCAGGTTTTTGTCTTCAGTGACAATGACATGCTCACATGGATATGGTTCTGTAGCTCTGGTTCCTCCTTGAGGTCTAGCAGCTGGTATATGGAGCAAGTGTTGGGGCTGACCAACATGCCTGAGAGCAGCAAGCTATGGGTTGGTCAGGTTGCCATAGGCAGCAGGTTCTCCTTCGCAGGCAACCCGGGGACCCAAATTCTATTCTTATATCACGTGGAGGAAGCAGTATGTGTTTAGTTCCACTGTGTGTGACACAGAGAAAGGAAAAGGAATGAAGAATATTTTGGATTCCAGTTGGTGACCAACTACTTCCACACCACATGGTGGTGACTACACTGTTCACTTATCTGTTTGTATCATATTGGCCTTAGGGCTAGATTGCTGTGAGAGTGTTGTATGACACTAAGATAAACTTATCCTAAGGAACATACACAGCTATTTTCAGCTCAGTTTTAAGCAGTCAAACACCATTTAAAGTTTACTACATTCATATCACTGCTCTTCTCTAGGAACAGGTCTCCTGACCCCTGCTACTCACATCATGCCTCTTCTTGGACATCAGCTTTTGGGAATCCCAACTCATGAAAAGTGGCTTTTATAAACAATTTTTGCTTTTCCCACTCCAACCCAAGAACGGTTCTTATACATGCTGGATCATTTGCAAGCAATGGCCTAATACTTGCAAGAAAGCTAGTGAACTTCTGAGGCACAGACAACTGCTCTATGTGCCTCCTGCCCAAGGAAAGCCATTAACAAGCTGCTCTGTTGCACATGTATGTGATGCTTTCAGGAAAAGATAAAATTATTTTGAATACAAGGTGTAGCAGATTTTTGCATCTTCATGGGAGACATAAGCCCCCAACGTGGTTCATGAAGTCATTTCTACAACTTGTCAGTCCTTTCATGTAGATGAACACCGTCTATGTAGACCTATAGCAGGTACTCGGAGCACTTGACAATGAAACAGAAGACTCAAGGACAGAGATGGAAATCAGGAGATGTCATAGAGATGCCATGGGCAAGCATAGCAGACCACACTGGAGAGCAGGGTTCTTGAAGACACCTCCTGCTGCCCTTGATCTGTTTCTCAAATTCCAAACACATTAACTAGAGCTGGGGTGTGTAAGTCTGATACTGTTTTTTTCCAGCTCTGTGCATTCTTCACAGCCTTACTTTAAGTGACAGGTTCTCCAGGAAGCACAGAAATTACCTTATAAATGGTAATGTGAAAAGTAGAGCACCCATTTCACTAACACTGTTTACTCTCAAAATAATATTTCAAATACTTAATTTTGACAATTAAGAAGACATTAAGTGTTGGAGAGATGGCTCTACAATTAACAGTGCTTGCTACTCTTCTAGGAGACTCAAGTCTCAACTCCATACCAGGTGGTTGGTAACCATGTCTAACTCCAACTCCAGGGGATCCAGTGCCCACCTCTCCCATCATGGCTATCTGCACACACACATAGACATAATAAACAACATGGATCTTTCCAAGATCACTTGCACAGATGTCAAAACTACCCTGCTTCTGTCTTTACTGCGACACTGATCACTCTCACGGCCACACCACCACAGAACAACTGCCGTATGCATCAATGATGCTTTCCTCATTTTATAAGACTTCTAAAGTCATGCTTATTGTAGGTCTGTGGCAAAATCAACAAGAAAGTCACTTTAAAAGGAGGAGAGGTTACTTTTGCTTCTGGTTTCAGTTGACTCTTGGCTTTGGATTCTGTAGCGTGAGACAGAAGGGCAAGAGGACTTGCTGAAGCAGAACTGCTTATCTCACAGTACAGAAAGCGGGATACAGAGGAAGAGCCAGACTGCTGAAGAACTTCACTTCTCTGCTAGGCCCAGCCCTAATGCTTCTCCACCACATCCCAATAACGTCAACATCACGTGCTGATAACCAAGTCTCTGACACTTGCTTTCCAAGGATTGCTTGGTGGGGTTGAAGGTTTAATCCTCGTACCTGTGAATGTGACTGCAGTGGGAGGGTCTTTGTTTAGTTCCCATGGGACATTGTGGCATCCCAAACTAAACATGACAGCTACATATAGGAGGGTGATGACATGGAGAAAGGGCACAGTCTACACACCAAGAAATGCCTTGGCCCACCAGAGGCTGGGGAGGGCCTGAAACAGGCCTTTCTTCACAGATCCCAGAGGAGCCAAACTCTGAGGTCATCTTTATTTTGGACTCCTAGCTTCTAAAAGCATGAGCTCACACACTTCCATTGTTTAGTTATCTAGTTAGAAGTATTTTGCTATGGAAGCCCCAGAAAACCAATATAGCACAGTGACAAAGAGTTCTTTAAGTAACAAAAGATATTTCTTCAGGGAAAACAACATGTCAAGGGTCTACTCAGTGTATATGAAGAATGTGATGTTCATTTTAGACATACCATATAGTACAATCATGTGGGGAGTTGTCAATTGAATGGTATCTAAAACAATACAAGATGACTTTCAAAAACTCTTTAGTGTCTCATATAAATAATCCCTTCCTAGCATTTGGCTTTTTATTTTATTACATATTCTGTTATAAATGTAATTTTATTTTTATTCTTTAGCATTTGAAGTGGAAGTTGATTATAATGGTATTCTGCTCTCTTTTGAAAAAAAAAGGTAAAAATATAATCATTTAATATAACCAAAGATGCCACATCAAAATTGATAGAAATTTCATTGTAATTCCTTATTTGTCATGGGATAACATTTGCCATTTTATTAGAAAAACAACCTTAATAACTGAAAGACACTCAAAGGATATATCAGTTTTTAGTGTGGTATTTTATTTTCTCTTTCATTTTATTAAAAATTAATAGAGATGTAAGCGCTGTTGAGAGGATTTAAAACCCTTCAAATGTACAAGATCTCAACTGGGGAGCCTCTGGAGAAGGGCACTGAAGCGGAACGATGGGGAACTCACTTGGCAGGGTGAGCCCTTTGTCGTGTTAGAATGGATTTCTCTCTCTCTCTCTCTCTCTCTCTCTCTCTCTCTCTCTCTCTCTCTCTCTCTCTCTCTCTGTGTGTGTGTGTGTGTGTGTGTGTGTGTTGTTCTTTAGTTAGAGCGAAAGCAGACAGCTGGAAACTCTCAGAGACACTAAGGAAAAGGAAAAAGAAGGTTCCAAGAGTGAATGAAGGAGTCTGAGGAAGCACTAGAGTCTGAACCCAGATCAGAAAGCAGGGCAGTGTGAGACTGAGGTGCCATAGCAAAGGATGCCATCTTGAGAGGCCTTAAATGCCAGATGAAAATTTGAAATAAAAATAATCATGGGGGGGGGGGCGCAGCTCAGAGGGTAAAAGCACTTGTCACCAAGACTGGTGACTGATCATCCCAAGGGCCCAAGTGTGGGAAGAACCAACTCTTCTAAGCTGACCCCTGACCACCATGCATGTGATATGACCTGTGCATACTCACACACATAAAGGATGTTTAAAAATTTCAGTGGAAACCTGCTGATTCATACATGGAAGTTTAAATTAGTGATAGTTGACACCGACTGGATGCCTTGGTTCTATGGTAACTTGGCATCAAACTGAAAACCACAGCACCTGGAAAGAGGCTTCTAAGAGGCTGTAAGTCAAACACACTGAGATGAACTGCTGTACTCCACTTACTAACCAGGTCTGGAAAGTGGAGAAATCATTTCCTCACTGCACTTGTTTCTAAATGGGAGGTTAGAGCATGCAGTATCCTCCTTGTTTTCTGATTTCTATGGACACATATACCATCTTATTCACCTATTAAGGGGAAAAAAATTTTCATGATAAGTGAAGATGGAGCTTTATATTAGCTTCTTTGTGCTGTTCTTAGCTTTGACATTTTAAGATTTAAAAATTTTTATTTATGTGTATGTGTCATTGTGGACACAGGCCACAGCTTTAAATATCCACCCACAGGAACTGGAAGTTAGGATCAATCCCTAAGAGGCTGGAGAGATGAGTCACCAGTTAGGAGTACTTGCTGCTCCTGTGTAGGTCCCAACACCCATATGGTGGCTCACAGCTGTAGTAGGAGGTTTCTGGCCTAGCCTCAAGGTTTAGGCCCACAGACCTGCAGAGACACAGATTCTTAAAACAGTTTTAGGCTGATCGGCCTAAGGCCCAGGCATATAACTTGCTAACTCTTTACCCTTAATCTAACCCATGACTCTTATCCTGTTCAGCCATGCGGCTTGGTACCTTTTCTCAGAGCAGTATAGTTGTCCTTTGCTTCTTCTGGCTTCTCTTTGGCTTTCTGTTCTGTTTCTTCCTGTTCCTAGAGTCTCCTTTGTCTGCTAGCCCCGCCCACACTTCCTGTCTGCCTTTGGCCAATCAGAGCTTTTTATTAAACTCATAGGCGGGGACAATTATTTACAATGGGACAACCTAATCCCCCTACACACAACCATCTTAAACTCTAGTTCCATAGGATCTGATATACTTTTCTGGATTCCATGGCCACCAGGCATGCATGTGGTACATATACATACATGAAGATAAACATACATACACATAAAATAAAAGAAATCTATTTTTAAAAGAAAAAGTTTATTTATTTTGTATACAATGTTCTGCAAGCACACCAGAAGAGGGAACCCGATCCCATTATAGATGGTTGTGAGCCACCATGTGGGGGCTGGGAATTGAGCTCAGGACCTCTGGGAGAGCAGTCAATGCTCTTAAGCTCTGAGCCATCTCTCCATCCCCACATAAAGTTATCTTTAAAGATAAAAAAAAAAAAAAAAAAAAACCCAAACCCAAGATTAATCCCCAAGGAGACAGAATCTGACACATCTGAACTCTGCTGTCAGGCGTCTCCTGAGTGCAGTCCTGCATTCTCTCTCTGAGTCCATCCTCTTTGGCAGAGGGCACGTAAATCAAGTCATCATTTTCCCTTGTTTGTTTTTTGTTTCAAAGGTTTATCTCACGGAAGACAATAAATATGTAGCCACATATCCTATCTATTCTTTACAATTCTTAAAAATGTTTCTCATGCAATTTCATTTTAAAATAATCTAAGGATGTATGTCA
Organism: Phyllotis vaccarum; assembly: GCA_033318265.1. Taxonomy (NCBI): domain Eukaryota; kingdom Metazoa; phylum Chordata; class Mammalia; order Rodentia; family Cricetidae; genus Phyllotis; species Phyllotis vaccarum. Next base: position 79,652,790 of record JARWLC010000008.1, read on the forward strand.
GGACTACATCTATTGACTCACACTCCTTTTGTGTGATATTTAGGGTAAACTGAATTTCTGGTGTGTGTGGGTTGATTGTGTGTGTGTTATACGCACATGCTTGTGTGGGCACATGTGGGCATGTAGAGGTCAGAGACTGACATTGTATAACTTGCTGGATCCTTGGATCACTCTTCATCTTGGTTTTTGAGAGAGTCTCTCAGTGACCCTGAGTCTTATCAATTCAGCTGTGCTGGCTGGCCATGCACTCCAGGCATCCAACTGTTGATACCTCCCCCAGTGTGGGCTTACAAACTGCCGTGCCCAGCTTTTGTACAGGTGCTGGGAATCTGAACTCAGGTCCCCATGCATGCCCTGTAGGCACTTTCACCCACTCAGCCACTCTCCCAGCCCCATTTAAACGGATTTAACATAATGCTGGCAATGAACCTTTGGAATACACCTATGATTCTGTTTGAGAGAGATGCACAGGAGGCCTCACTGATACCCAAGGAACTATTGGCTGCTGGGGGGTGGCTTCTGGGGGATTTGAGAGTGTGGGCACTGGTTTATTGTCCCACACCCATGAATACACAGGCGGTGACACTAAATGAATTCAGTGTGTTATTTAAAAAGGAAGAGAAGCCCATAGCATACAGAGAGAGACACGCTGGGGGTGACCTGGCAAGTTAGAGTGCTGGGTATGATTGAAACACATTGGACATGTATGAAATTCTCAACGAGTAAATAAGACTATATTAAAATGGCTCAGTTCATATTTGTAACATTCAAAGGTTTTTTGTTTTATTTGCAAGACTAAATACATGTTAAAATAAATTAGAAAAAGCAAGCTAATGTTTACTTTCCCATTTGTACTTTATTTATATTCTCTTTTTCATAGATGCTGTTTAAAAAAATTTTGAAATAATTTTCACTCTGGTAAAGACAATAATAAGTATGTTTTATAAGTATTAAAAATAAAATAAGCTAGATGAGTAATCAACACTACTTCTAAAGGTTTGGTAAATATGGAAAATCATAAAGTGAAAATTAAAATTATTTTATTTTATTACACTAAATTTTTGTATCATTTACTGAAAGCATTTAATTTCTTTTTGGTAAATACAACTTTGTAGACACTTGGTTTGAATGTTTACAGCTAGTTCTTTCGCGCGAGGCTTTCCCTTGTCGTGAATTTTTCATTTTGACCTGCTCAGTTCTAGACTACAGTGCACATGGGAACTATGTTCATGGTGCTTTTAACTGGTGGCTTTGTGGGGAAATCAGGAAGGAGCCTGCACGCTCCTCCTCCACTCATCTCAGGCTCCCATCTCTTTTCCTCCCACTAAACTCTACAGAGTCTGCTTGTTTGTCTTTTGGAATTTGTTGGCTGAAATAAGAAAACTAAAGCCTTGTTTACTTCTTGTCTCAGTGCAGTCTGTGGCTTCTCTTTGCACGCAGAGTTCTCTCTTCATAAAGTATTCAAAAGACTTCCAAAGAGTTTTCAAAATACGGCCCATCATCATCATCATCATCATCATCATCATCATCATCATCATCATCATCACTATTGACTTTGACTGGAGCAGAAAAGCTATTTTAACTTTAAGATACTTGTAAGGTTAAAGTTTTCTTGAAACAATTCTGACTTTCGCTTTCCTTCCAATCATGGTGTCTTCTTCCCTAGATTCTGTCTTCACCACTGTCCTGCTGCCTTTGTCTCTCAGTCTTCTTCTGCAGTTTGAAGCATTTATTCAAGTTTGTTACAGACATCACAGATGCATACTTGCATTGGGCCAATCTCTTTAAGGAGATCAGTCCTTATGCAGAATCTCTAGATCTAGTCATGGTCCTTTGGACACTCCATGGCAGCCCATCAGGTAGGTGTTAGAGGCAACTGATCTTCAACTTCATCCTGCTATTCTCTGATGACAAGGAGGGGTTGGTGTCTTCAAAACTCTGAAAGCTTCTACAGCTAGTCTTTCCTATCTAGATGTTGTCCCTCTAAGAGTTAAGTGCGGTCCTCTGCCCCAACCCCTTCCCCAGTCCTCCTGCTCTTTCTAGTCATGGCAGGGGGCACACATCCTGAGTGCTCAGCTAGCCCGTCATGTCAGTTTGCTACTGTGTTGGGTTGATCAGACCATCAGGGTAATTAGACTTCCCAAATCATCCTATAAAATGGAGGGTCTTGAGCATGAGCTGCCCTTCCTGCCTATATGAGTCCCCTCTGAGGGCTGTAACACACTAGTGAGCTGCTATCAGAATGGTTTGCCTTGGTCTCTTGCTAGCTGGACAGCTGTCCCAGCAAACTAATCACCCATGCAGCAGGCATATGCAAATAAATCCAAACTAGCATCAGCTCAGTGGCCCAAACTGGAGTGACAAGTGTCCACTTGCCTTCAGGAGTCAATGACTCTTAGCTGGAATCAGCAGGAGGTTAAGGATCTCAGTGGATTCTTTGTGTATGAGATAAGAAGGATGAGAGAGAGGAATGGAGGGAGAGATGCTGAGATAGGAAGAGGGAGAGAAGGGGAGGGTAAGGAAGGTTACATACACAGACAGACAGACAGACAGACAGAGACTAGACTGACAGGCTGAGGGAAGTTACTTAGGATATGAGATACTTTAATGACAGGAAGTTGAACCACACTACTCCCAATAAAATTCATAATTGTCAATACTCATAGTTAGGGGCACATTCCTCATGACCATTAAAGAATAAGACTCTTAGAGATGTCTCGGGCAGTAAAGTGCTACCACACAAGCCTAAGGACTCAACTTTGATCCTCAGAGCCCATGTAAAAAGGTTGGCTATGGGTTCTGGGGAGACAGGTCAGTGGGTAAACTGATTGCCCCCAAATGGGAAGACCAAAGTTAGGATTTCCAGCATTCAAGTAAATGCCAGGTAGCCATGGGGCTCCTGTGACACTGCTGCTTGTGAGGCTGATACAGAGTGTCTTGGGTAAGATGGCTAAGTAGACTATCTGAATCAGTGAGTTCTGGGCTCTAGAATAATCAAAGCTCAGACAAAAATGCACGTGCACACACACACACACACACACACACACACACACACACACACAAGCCCACACACATATGAACATGCACACAGACCACACACACACACACATACACACACATGAAAAAACAAAACACTGAGCATAGTGGGACATGCCTGCAATCTCTCAGCATTGTGGACCCTGAGACAGGGGGATCCAAGTTTTACTGCCTAGTCAGTATAACTTAATGATCAAGTTCCAAGACAATGAGAGACAGTCTCCACAACCCAAGTGGAAGGAACCTGAGGAATAACACCCAGGGTTGACCTCTGGTCTCCACATGCATGAGCACATGCACACACACATATGTGCATCTTCCCAAACACACTCACAAATTAAAAAACAATGGATAGAGGAGATAAGGAGAGATCACTGACTTCTCACCACAGTGTACAAGAATAAGAGAGAGTGGAAATTCTATCTCTTCTCAATGAAATCAAAATAGTAAAGGGACAGTCCCTTGGCAGCCCTCCTCTACCACTCTTGCCAGAACTGCCTCCACTTCTGGATGAGACAGGAATGGGCTGGTGGTCATCCGAGTGTGTTTTGGAGATGGTCCTGGAGATGTCTGGCCTTTAGGTAATCTGTACTGAGACATTATCTAGTATCCATCCAGTAGATTGATAGCTAGTAATCAATTCTAGAACTGAGGTGAGCCAAGAATCAAGGCCTGCTCTTCCTTCCAAAGTTTCTCGGTCACTGGAAGAGTTTAGAGTATATGTTGTAAAGCTCAATTAACCATAACTTAGTCCCTCTGTTGATGTCATGATAGTGGGCTCTCTGGACTTGAAAATACGCCTTTCTTAAGCTCTTATTCCAAGTCTCTGTGTACGTGCTCGGCACCAACATTTACCACTCAGAGAACATTGCCTTTCTCATCTACAGCAGTCAGTAGGTGACTCAGAGTCTGGGGTAAAGTGGAGTGGACGATTGAATGCTAGGAAATGGTGTTAGAAATCTACAAACTACAAACTGGAGAGGAGCAGAACATGGAAAGGTAAGGTGCGCTGAAGGGAAGGGTGAAGTTGTCCAACACTGACCCTCCTAACCTAGTCCATCAAAAAAGAGGCTGGCTGGATGGCTCCGTGGAAATAGGCTAGTCTTCTTGCTTATGTTGAGTGGCTGATAGAGCAAGGCTTGGGTCAGTTACTAAGTCACTGAAAATGGGAACGGGAAAGAGCTGCTGTCTCCCCCACTGCCTCTCCAATAATGCTACTGAAACTGAAGGCAGGACCAGTTATCTTATGGTGACAGGGAAAAGGCTGATGTTACCAAGCTGGGGGTGGACCCTAAGGATATGTTGCTCCATCTTGCTTTGTGTCTTGGCTTCAGCTCATCCAAAGAAAGAGATGGCACTTTCCTCTGGTGACCCGTTCTCCCAGGTCTGACTGGTGGCTTCTTCTGGCCCTCCATGAACTGCTCCAGAGTTAATTAGCATAATTCCTATTGCTCCGGTACCTGGTATCTCTGTAATGCCCACCAGACGCAGCATACAGTAAGATCCATACAAATAAAATCATGATTCTAAAAGAAGATGCCGCCAGTTACTCGCTATAAGAAGTAGCTGGCAGGCACCTGTCCTCCATGCCTACGACTCTGCTATAAGTCTGCTGATATTTGCACTAAAGAAAGCCTGCCTGCCCTTGAGTCAGTGGGAGCCAGGGTGCACTTCAGCCATCCTTAGCAGCAGCGGGGACTTGAGTCTCTGTTGTGTTTGACTTGGCCAAGTGACTCTGGATGAGAACTGGTCACATTTGTGCCTGTGGGCTGCACATTACCCCTGACTGCAACCATGTGCCCAGTCTCTGACAATGGCATCTGCTTTTTTTCCTCATTTGCTCTACAGTTCCCTGAGGGAGCTGGAGTCCTGCCCTGAACCATAGCCTGCTTGGTTGGGCCCTGACAACCTGCCATTGCCATCTGCTGGCTAACATCCTCTTTAAACCTGAATGGGGCACCCATGGAATCAGAAGGCTGCCACCTGCCCCAGAGCACAGCTGCTGCCTAGATGTTGCTGTGGGGCCTCCATTTGCCTGTCTGGACCGATCAGGCCAGATGAGTGGAAGGGACAGCACGATGGGCTCAGCAGGAACCCTACAGCCAGGTGAACCCCCTCCTTTCTAGCTGCATATATTGACACTCTATGAGTTTACTTTCCTTATGAAAAAATGCTCCCCCAGGCTGCAGGATCTGCACAGACAGTTCTCGTCACAGGCACTCAATCACTAGGTGCCTACCAATACTGGTGTGGGTGTTTGCTCATACTGCAATAAAAGTGTTGTTCTAGGACTTGAGTATCATTTAAGGGCACAGATCACATAATTTTACATTTGACAAAAGGCAGTTCCAAAGTAAACCAATAGACTCTAACTTTAACATAGCTTTGAAGGCAAAGTATTTAAAAGAAAATGAACTTTGCTACAGGCACTAGTACATTTTACCATGACACAAGGGTGGGACATCTAAGTGTGAGCTAAAGACCTGCAAATGTGAGCTTGCAGCAGTCCCCTGGGGTTATACTTTCTACACTCATCTTGGCTCAGCCCCTATGTCTGTCATCACATGAGATGACCAACCACAGAGCTGCTTCATATAGAGTTAAGGGACACTCCCAAGAGTTGCAGAATGAATGAACGGATGACCAAACAAAACAGTAATGTCAGTGATGCACAAATATGGTCGTCAAAACTTGCTTGAAGATTCGAAAATCCCAGAAGGAGGGAGAATTGGTGCAGAGAATCTGTTTGGCAAGGTGAAGGGCTGATGATTGGTCACACAACAGTGTGAATTTACTCAACATACTGGACTATCCACTTAGAAACAGTTGGGGTACATGTGGACCAGGCCTTGCTCTTGTTGTGCAGGGTACTAGGCTCTAAACCAGTATTCGATAAATGCCCTGGAACAGTGAATACTGAAGGAATTTCGCTCAATTGGAAGTTCATGACCACATGGAGTTTGTAGCACAGAGTCGCTTATTTAACTAACCCTCTATTTGGGGATATTATAAACTGTAATTGTAATGGAATGGTATAATTTATCCTCTTAGATACCCCTATCTGCTTCTTCTGAGTTTTTAGCCACACCCTGTTTCCTTTCCCCTTCCTCCCATAGCTGCCATCTCAGGACTGCTTGAAAGCCACGCCTTTCCTTGTCAGAATGCACAGAGGCTCAACTTCAAATGACACACGCTGCCATTTCTGTCTCTCTTCTCCACTGTGCTTTCCACTCAAAGCTGGGTGCTCCTTCTGCTCTCCTGCAGTGTGCAGCTGTCTCTCCTCTTTTGGAGGATGGCACTATTAGCAATCTCCAAGTCCTATCAGTACCCCTGAGCATCACCATGCATTGCCTGAGTCCGTACCACAGTTGATGTTTCCCTGCATCTTGTGTTGTTCACATTACATAGTCCCTGGTCACTCTGCAGTGTCTGCCATGCTCTACGGGACAACACAACATAGCCATTGCTTCCCAGAACACAGAAACTAATTTTCAATTTAATTTTGTTTCAAAGTCCGATATCATCCTAGACACAAAATTCTATATTACACATATTTTATTATATATAATATATAGTCAATTTGACCACCTCTCCAAAGGACCATAGAGTTATAATAGCAGGCTCATAGATTATTTTCATCTTCCATATACTTTTTTGCATGTTAGCTGCATCCTCCTTTCATACATCTTTTAAGTGTCTATGTGAAATTATACATCAGTCACTATTTAACAGCTTCCTTGCCAATTTGTTATTTGGTTTGGATTTTGGGCTGTCTTATTATAACATTAAATACAAGTTTGTTTGTTTTTTAAAGAAGCATCTCCTTTGCAATTACTGTAAAATCTAAAATCTCAAGATAGAATCTGATTTATTCAGTTTTTTATACTTTGATCCAAGGAAGAGCACAAGGAAATTCACAAGGAAGCCTTTCGTTTTTCCAACAGTTCTGTAAGTGAAAATTCTATCACAAAATAGACAAAGAGAGGTGCTATAAAAACAAAGCAAAACCACCACAAACATAAAGAGGATGCAAGATGTGGCCCCATAAAGGTGGTGGGGGACGCAGGAAAGATGTGGGAATGATTCCGGACGATCAGCTTGCTGCTCTAGAATGTTCTTCAAAGAACAATGAAGCTGATTTGGTTAGACTCGCTCTTGCTTTCTGACTGCAAATTTGCCTCCTTACATTTCTTAACTTTCACTTTGGTTTTGGTCTCAGGACCACCACTCCCTGTTCCTCCCACCTCCAGAGAGTACCCGCCCACTCACCTCCCCCATCCCCAGAGAGTACCCGCCCACTCACCTCCCCCATCCCCAGAGAGTACCCGCCCACTCACCTCCCCCATCCCCAGAGAGTACCTGCCCACTCACCTCCCCCTTCCTCACCCCCAGAGAGTACCTGCCCACTCACCTCCCCCTTCCTCACCCCCAGAGAGTACCCGCCCACTCACCTCCCCCATCCCCAGAGAGTACCTGCCCACTCACCTCCCCCTTCCTCACCCCCCAGAGAGTACCTGCCCACTCACCTTCCTCCTCAAAAAGAAGGCCCATGTGCGCCTGCGCCTCTGCTTCTTTTTTACCGCCGTCAACTTTGATCAGCTGAGCAATATTAAAACATCGCTCATAGAAGTGATTCCTCACCCACTTGTCTTCAGAGTTATCGAAGTAACAGGCCAGAGCGTACAAGTTGTTATACACGTCTTCATAGTATTCTTTACAAAGAGGAAAGACCATATTATTCATCAGAAACAGCTTAGGACACACATAATCCTGAAAATTACTTCTATAGTTTTTTTAGATGCATGATCATTGTCTTGAAAATTAAATCTAATGCAAAACATCATTTATTTTAACTCTCAAAATAATCACATTAATCAGAGGACGTGTGCATGAGGCAAGCAACAGGTATCTTTTAAAAAATGCAGGCACACTAGAAATTGAGAGGTACTTGGTTGAAGACTTATTTTTATAACACAGCTGGATCATATCTGTTAGGAATGTGCTTCTCTTGGAAGAGATAGCGGTATCAATGGACTCAAATATTTAAATGGAGAGGGGATTATTCCATATCCCAGTGATGCATCAAAATGCATCACTAAGCCTGGTGAAGTCAATGTTTCTAAATCATGGCAAAATAAAAGCACATACAAAAGCAAAAACAGAAAATGGAAGCCTGTGGTGATATATTTTATATTTAATATTCAGCCTGGGATATTAGACAACAGACCCACCCACAGTAAAGTCAGAGAGTGGTAGCTCATGCCTTTAATCCCAGCAGGGGAAAGACCCAGTGGTGACCTATGCCTTCAGTCCCATAACTCGAGACAGATCTTCCTGTGTTTCTGTGAGTTCAAGGTCTAACTACCAAACAGTAATAACTCAGACCTTTAATCTTAACTCTAGAACTATGATGCAGAGTTGAATCTGGAAGTGAAACAACTGGGTTCACTCAGAAGGTTTCAGAGGAGAAGAATTTTAGTATATTGCCTAGATACTGTTCTTGTGATATTTTGGTGAAGAAAGTGGCTGCTTTTCTCCCTTGTCCAAAGAGTCTGCCTGGGGCTAAGGTTAAGAGTTTTGGATTAAGTCCATTGACAGAAGACACTTTAAAACAGCCGAGTATAGACTCTATTTTTGGCTTTTAGTAGCAACTCTAATAAAGAGGAGCAAGTTGAGTGCTGTGAATTACAAAATGAAAATTCTGAGGCAAAAAAAAGAGCTCCAGGAAGTGGGATGGAGCTAAATCCTGTGTTTAAAGAGATAAACAGATTAAGAAATGGAATAAAGGGCGTGGTGACCTCGGGGCAAGATCTCATTTAGCCAACCCTCCAACTAGTGAGTAGGCACTATAGAAAAGCTTAGAGCCAGGTGTGGTGGAACACACCTTTACCCTCAACACTGGGAAGGCAGAGAGGCTGGCAGAGCTCTGAGGCAGTGAGGGAAGGAAAGCCGGGGAAGTGAAAAACGAGGGGCCATGTTCCAGTCCCAGCAAGCAGCAGAGCTTGGCAGTTTTAGCCATGTGGTTCTGACTTTAGAGTTAAGGACATAAGAAAGGAGTTATGGAATAAAGTCAGGGAATGACTTGAATCTCCCTGGATGGAGGCCTAGCAGAGAGGCCATTGTATGAAGCTAGCCCAAGATGTTAGAGACACCAGAGTTGTGGGATACCTGCCAAGGAGATATGCTAACAGGAAGTGAAACCAGCCCAAGAGAAGAGTGGCACTGTTAGGAGGTGAGGCTTTGTCAGGTGGGGATAGATCTGGCCTTGTTGGAGGAAGTATGATACTACGGGGTGGGCTTTGAGATTTCCTATGGTCAGGATACTGCACAGTGAGTCAGTAGATGTAGATGTAGCCAACAAAATGTCTGCCTGTATGTTACCGTGCTCCCCATCATGATGACAATAGACTGTAAGTGAGCCACTTCAACTAAATGTTTTCTTTATAAGAGTTGCCGGAGTCATGGTGTCTCCTCACAGCAGAAAAACTCTATGTAAGATGCACATGTGCATCCATGTGCATGTCTACAGAAGTGTTCTACCACAGGAGCTGTCTTTCTCTGTTGCTTGCTGCCTTATTTCCATGAGGTGGGTCTCTCACTGAACCTGGCTGTCCTGACCCACGGGAACAGATCCTGTGCTCATTTGGGGACAAGGTTCAGCTTGCATCTTGGATAAAATCCAATCAGCCCCAAGATGGCTGCCAGAGCGATGGTCAGGCAAATAAGCTGCTCACCTGCACCCAGGAGTGATTCATTTCCCCCTGAGGATGATCTCTCTCTTTCAACAGATGCTGCCACTCTGGCCAAAGAAGATGCTGAGATTCCTGAGGCTGCTCCTCCTGATGTCACCCCTCAAGACAGCGTGGATTCAATGCTCTCTTAACACCCATTAGCCCCTCAATCATACCTGGCAGATTATCACGGGGAGAGGGGACATAATTTGGTCTACATTTAAAGTCACCCATCAAGGATGGTGGCCAGACCTTTATCCTGACTTATGTGTCTTTGTGCTGTCCTTAAGGAAGAGTGTTGTTTTTATACAGACCATACAGGAATTGCAAGAGATAGCATACCAAGGTCAGAGAAAGCCCAAAGAAAAGGGAAAGAGAAAAGGAAATTGGATGGTTTAAAACCTGGTTCTCCACTTCCCCCTGTGCCAGACTTATCTTCCTCCTGATCCTTGCAGGTTAGGCGTGAGCACATTCAGGTCCCCAAAGAGCTGCGGTCCCTAGATGCAGAGCTCCTCAGCCTAGCCCTAGAAGGAACAGCAGACACTATCCAGAAAACAAACTAAAAATTAAGTCCTGCCCGGCTAGCTCAGTTGGTAGAGCATGAGACTCTTAATCTCAGGGTTGTGGGTTTGAGCCCCACTTTCGGTGCCAATGTGTCCTGACCGGCGGGACTTCAGTGGGGTCCCTGTCACCTGTAGGGAGAGAATGATGGGGGGAGGAGGTGCAGAAGAAGGACCACAGGACAAGCTGTTCGAGTGGTCTGTCTTTATTATTTCCAGGCTGCTTATATATGCTTCTGCAGGGCTATAGCGAGAAGGGAGGGCTAGTGAGGGGGTAAAGCTGTGAGCCGAGGTCAGTGTGATAGACAATTATGAGCAGTGGTCAGTGAGTAATCATGAGCCAAGGTCAGTGTGTTCCCTTGTGGCTTTTCCAAGGACTGCCTTGATCTAAAGAATGCTGTCCTATCTGAAGAATGAAGAAGAAGGGAATTCTTTAGTTGACTCTTGGCTAGTGAATTGGCTCCTGACACCTGGCTAGGCTTTACTGTTTTGTTTTGAGTAGGCTGGCTAGCCACACAGTGATCCTCCTGCCTCTGCCCCACACAGTGCTGGGGTTACAGACACAAGCAGCCACACCCAGTGTCTTAGGGCTTCTATTGCTGTGAGGAAACACCATGTCCAAAGCAGTTTGAGGACAAGAGTGTTTATTTGTCTCACACTTCCACATCCCTGTTTATCATCAAAGGAAGTCAGGACAGAAACCAGCAGTGCAGGAACCTGGAGGCAGGACCTGATGCAGAGATCATGAAAAAGTGCTGCTTAGTGACTTGCTCAGTTTGCTTTCTTATAGAACCAGGGCCATCAGCCCACAATGGGCTGGGCCCTCCCTCATTAATCACTAATTAAGAAAATTCCTTACAGCTGGATCTCACGGAGGCATCTTCTCAACTGAAGTTCCCTTCTTTAGCTAACTCTAGATTGTGTGTCAGGCTGACATAGACCAACAGCACACACAGCTTTTCCTTTGGTTCTGGGGTCTAATTCAGATCTTTATGCTGCGTAGTAAAGAGCTATCCATAGAGCCATTGTCTCAGCCCTTCAAAAGAATTTCTAAACCCCATATGTTCTTCACAGAAACATGCTACATGTTTATTTCTCACCTAGTGTGAATAGTCCACTAAAGTGTATTTTATGAAATGTTTCATATTTACTGATTAGAGTGTCTGTTTACAGCTGCCAGTATGTAAAATATCTCAACTTTCTATTTTAACAAATGTATAATATGTAAGCATTTCCTTCTTTTTTGTAAATTAAACTATAATTTAAAGTACTTTCATCATTATATACACAGTGCTTTTTAAAGTGTAAGGGCTTAATTATGGAAGCTCCCAGAATTCCACATTTAAAGACTGACTATCAGTTAAGCCGTTTTTCTGTAACCATATCTGTATTCTTTATATTCTAAGTAGCCTATTCTCCTGAAGTGGACTGCCAGCAGGCATCACCAGAAGATGAAATTCCATCGGGGAGGGGGGTTTAATTTATTGTTATTTATCAGATGCTATGCTCTCTACCTTAAAGTAAATTCAAGAAATACTTTTGATAACTTTCTGTACTGGTGAATTAACACAATACACAGAAGCATACATGATGCTCTGATAAGCATGAACTAACTTGGGTCTCCTAAACTTACAATGTTTTCCTCTCTTCTACTTGGCATGACTTATATTATGTGACTGTGCATTGTAAGTTGTACCCAACAGTTTTTGTGTGTATTTAGATGCAAGTTACAAGAAGCAGAGAAGCTACTCAACCTTTGACCAAAATTTACAAGTCATATCTAAGACACTTTAAAATTATCTCCATCTTCAGTTTGAATTATCATTATAGACATTTCTTCCTCAGCTTCATACAGCTCAAGACAATAAGATTAACATTTCATGCTGAAGAATGTGAGATCTGAGTCAGAGATGGGTACTTTGGTTAAGGTAAGATAACCCCAAAAGATTGTCTAGATTGCTTTAAAACAATTTTGCTATAAAGCAGCAAGTGGTATTTGGTGATTTAAATAGCTGAGGGTAGGTACTGTTGTGCACATCTAAAGAGGCTGAAATGACAGTAACTTCATGTATTTAAACACTTCCTGCCACAGATGACAATGCTGTTCCTGCCACAGATGATACTGTTCCTGCCATAGATGATGCTGTTCCTGCCACAGATGACAATGCTGTTCCTGCCACAGATGATGCTGTTCCTGCCATAGATGATGCTGTTCCTGCCACAGATGACAATGCTGTTCCTGTCACAGATGACACTGTTCCTACCACAGTTGATGCTGTTCCTGCCACAGATAACAATGCTGTTCCTGTTACAGTTGATGCTGTTCCTGCCACAGATGACAATGCTGTTCCTGTTACAGTTAATGCTGTTCCTGCCACAGATGACAATGCTGTTCCTGTCACAGATGACACTGTTCCTGCCACAGATTTGATGAAATGAACTTAACTATCTCCCTAGACCTCAGTGGCCTTTGTGAGGAAGCAATGGAAATGCTCAGAGACACATTATTTCAAGGTAACTGTCTTGAGCCCTGAGATGACAGTCCATCTGAATGTGCGTGTACACACCTTAAAATATACACGTATATTTTTAGATTTAAGATTCGCTTAAGTTAATAGAAACAAACGTGCAGATTTCCTTTTTTCTTTAGGTCAATTTTTATTCAGATCATAATTTTTCTCTGAGAAATTTTATGTGTGGAGGGTGAAAAAATTACACAAAGTTCTAAGTAATGATTATATAAATGCTTATATGACACTTTCTGCAACAATTCTAATTTTCTATATTTTGCAAGGCAGAAGCCATGCCATCTTGTAGGAGATAATCCTATGGGCGTTTTGAACAAAGGTGACTTTGTGCTATTTAATACCTGCAACTTCATTTTTTAAACATATGTAAATGGAACTTTACCTGTCATAAGATGGGGTTTGTCATTTGTTTTTTAGGTTAGAAAAGTACTTTCCTTTCCATACAGTTACTTTTCTTTAGCTTGAGCATCTTATGGTCCATCATCCTGCAGATGCTCCATGATAGAATGGTGTGTTAATGGCACATCATGGCAGCCAGAAACTTGCCTCACGTTTATGCTACTCAAATAAAAGCCCCCAATTTAAGCTGATGATGAAATTGGACTTTATAAAGTAAATAACAGGCATACTTTATCCTGGCTACTTCTGGTGTAAATATCAGTTCAAGATTTTGTTCTGATAGTGGAATCTGGGGGTTGAGTTTTGTTTGTTTTGTAATAATATGGAATATTTATTCGTAGTGCTTGATTTCTTATTTTTAAATTGTATTTTTAAAGATCATCAAAAGGCTTTTCCATGTTGATTCTTCTGTTTTGGAATGCTTTCCATAACACAGACGACACTCTTATTGCATAGCAGTGGCTGCCATTCAGCTTCTTGTGCCAGATTTCCTGCATTTTACAGTTTGATTCCATTGAGCTCCTGATGGCTAGGACTCAGCTCTGTGCCCTTTCCATGGTCCACAGTAGCTAGCAGGGAGTAGACAGAATTGCCTGCTGACCGTGCTAAGGCAGGTGAGAGGCCACGAGGTCACATGCAGCACCGGCTTTTCCTGTCATCATGAATCCATTTGTGTTTTCAGTGAGAATGTTGAGAAAAAAATAATTTATAATGCCAAATTCTAGAGTCTCCTTTTTACTTTGCCAATGAAAACAACAAATTCTTAATGCAGATCTAAAAACATTCAATGATAAAATCAAATTCGTGACACAGAACTAAAAATGTTAAATGACAAAGTCCATATATTGTATCTGAGATTAAGTACTTAATTCTTAAATACTTTAAAGTACTTAATACTTTAAACATACAGTACCAGCTTTCTGAGAAATACTAAAATATGGCAAAGGAATACAGTAAAATCATTTTGTGGGAAAATAGGAAATTAACTATTGAAACCACAATCATAGATTGTGGATAGTTTTCCCTTTTCTTCTGAGAAAGTGTCTCCTTCCCAATGTAGCTGAGGCTAACCTCAAACTCACAGTAACCCTCCTGTCTTCATCACCCATCCCTCCGTGTGCTTGGAGTTCAGCCTAACAGTACCCTCGGAATTAAAGACTTTTCATGTCTTTTAACTAATATCATTTTGTGATCCAAACCAACAGGATCTTATGAGGAAAACTTTTAAAAGTCGTTATGTAAATGCTAAGATTAAACAAACAGAATCCAAGCAGGTTCACCTGTCGGTGCTATGAAAACTCCTGATGAGAGACAAGAAAGATCAGGATATGATATGTTCTGGACAACAGGACACTTCTGGGGATGTCTGGTAGTTTACTATCTTCCCTGGCTTCCGGTGACATCGCCACGGTGTCTTTGTACCTAGCGAGCCAGGTACCTAGTTATTTACTCCTTGCATTCAGTGGACCAGCTTGACTTGTACAATTTGTCTTAACATATCAAATTCACAGGGCAACAGTTTGGAATCTTCCCTGGGGTGCATCTCCCCCAGCCCAGCACCTACCTTGCCTCTCTGCGGCCTCAGCCCTGGTCAGGTAGTGGTAGAAATTGTCCAGCTTGTGTGGCTGCTCCTCCAGTGGCTTCTGTAGCCAGAAGAGCGAGCGCACCTTGGCAATGTGCCTCAGCGCATCCCACTGTTCCATCAGGGCAAAGAGCTCCGTGAAGGACTTGTGGTAACCATCACGCAGCATGTCCACACAGATGCTCTTCTTGTACGAGTTCCTGTGCCTGGGAACATGAGCAGAGTACGGGCTGCTTTAGACCCCAGAAGGGTTTCCATCCTCTGAAAACCAGGATCAAATCAGGCTCTCTTAAATGTCAAGAGATCTTTGTGGCAAATCAAGCCACTTCAGTTTAACCATGGATGCCAGGTGCTTACCTAACATAGTTATGTTAATGTAATCACATTACAAATATGTCACTTCCAGAGCCAAGGTCTCTTTCAATAAGACAAATAAGCTACTTGACTATTCAAAAGTTCTCCATACACCATCTCAGCTCTACACTACCCCCAAACCAACCCACCAGCCAAGCCCGAAGGACAAAAGGCAACCAATAAACCAGGCAATAGTGAAACTTGTTACTGAATATTGTAAAAACTTAATTTTAATTTAATCTATTATCAGAACTTGGCCAACTTCAGTCAATCATGCTTCTAAATTTAATGTTTTAAAAATTACTTAAATATACTAAATATATATTAAATATTAGATAATAATCATTTACATGTAAGATTAATGTTTTGATAATGCAATTGATAATAAGTAGATAATAAAAAAGAAATTCACTGCCTAGTTCTTCACTTGGAAAACTGAGGAATGAAGATTATTTGTTTAAGTTCAGCCTGGGCTACATAGTATGAGCCTGTTTCAAAAGATAAAACCCAATTAAAATGTCCCCAAATGTACTCTGTGATCCGTATGTAGAGACAAAAGGGCAGAAGTATGTGTTTACGTAGCAGATCCCTATTGGGATTCTTATGATGGACTATTTCCTTCATTTTCATTTTCTTGTGTGTGTGATATGCATATATGTGTCTATTGCATGCTTTTTGAAGGTGTGGGCATGTATGTATAGGCACAAAGGCATGTGTGTACCTGAGGGTGACATCAGGAGTCAGCCTTCTTCTTTGAGGCAGAGTCTCACAGGCTCGCAGACATGGCAGCTTGCTGTAGAGACTCTGAGCCGGAGTTAAAAAGCTTAATTGGCATGCATGTGGGTTCCAGGAATCCGAACTGTAGTCCTACTGATTTCATGACAAATGATGTAACTACTGAGCCATCTCCACAGTTCCTGCCCCTCCCCCAGTGGACTGTTCTAGACCAAGCAGATTCAGTGCCTGTGTGAAATCTCTGTCTCTGCTTGAGGAGGACACAGAGAGCAACTAAGTAGATACATAATAAACAATGCCCGAAAATGTCTATTTAAGAAATATGTGTGCTGCCAGGTGGTGGACACGACATTAATCCCAGGGCTCAGGAGGCAGAGGCAGGTGGATCTCTTTGAGTTATCTGTCAGCCTGATCTAAGGCTAGTTAGAGCTATGTAGAGAAACTCTGTCTCAAAGAGAAGGAAAGGAAGGAAGGAAGGGAGGGAGGAAGGAAGGGAGGGAGGAAGGGAGGAAGGGAGGAAGGAAGGGAGGGAGGAAGGAGGGAAAAAAGGAAGGAGGGAAGAAGGAGGGAGGGAAGGAAGGTAAAAGGAAAAAGATATACATGTGCTTATGGAGAATGGCCATGTGGTGGTAAGAATAATTAGATGCTGAAAAATACAGTTTTATGTTAATTACTTTATGTTCTTCCTTTTAAAAGAAGCATTTTTAGACATGTTCCTAACAATTGACCTGCTGGTCATACAGATTTGAAAGACAATGGGATCTGTCTGGCCTATCAGAATCAAAAGTCCTGAGGTGGAGGCAGGCATGAGCTGACTTCTTTGTATTCCATTTCTTTCCTTGTGTAAATAAAGCCCATAAAGTTGACCCTAACTTCATTGCTGATCCTCTAGGACCCCATGAGGTGAAGTATGTGCAAACACTCTGAGAAACACAAAACCAGTATGTTTGGTTCTGGCCTCTTAGCTATGCCTTAGATTCACCTGTGGAGGTAGAGGTTCAAAAACAAAACACAGCAATCAAGATCTTATTCTGTGGTGCTCCTTAGGCCTGGAGAAAACTGTGGTGAGGCAGTGTCGTTGCTGAAGCAATTGTGAAGTTTGGACTCCAAGCCAGTAGTGCTAGAGTTAGCTACTGAGCAGTATGGATTGGGCCATGTTAATAATGTGCAGCTACAGGTGGTTCCTATTATTGTGGTGCTAGGGATGGAATGTACAGTATGAGCATGCTAGGCAAGCATTACACCATTGCCATACACACAATACATTTGAAAAGTGTCTGGAAGGAGCATCCCATCTGATAGCCTGACCATTTTAGAGCTAGCTGACAAAGAAGATAAAGAAACCATTTCTCTAAACCAACAGATTGAGTCACCATGTGATAGGGACTAAAAGATACCCAACAGGTGGCAGACAAGAACAGCACGGGAATTCTTTTTCCTGCCCTGTCCTCTGATCCAGTGAGAAAGTCACAAGCTGGAAGGGTTAACTATGAGGCTGTGAACAGGCCAGGTCCCCTTCCCTTCCCTGCTCTCCCTCAAATAGAAAAGCTGGAAATGGAATTCAATTCCTGCAACATCCAGTAGAACACACTGTGGATGACTGTACCCATCTGTCTTGTCAGGGGCTTGAGCATACAAAGTTGACCATTGTCCTCTACCCTACCTCCCAGAGCACAGTGTGTGAGGGAATGGCCAACTGTCAGAAGGTTCTGGGCAGAAGGCAGCTGGATTTTTAATTTCTCAAAGACCTAGACTAATATGGGAAGGGCACCATAACATCTTAGGGGCCTCTTGTGCCACCCTGGAAAGAGATGGCCACCATTCCTATTACCATATTTTTTGGGCAGTAGCAAGGCTTGTATGCAGAAAGGCTGTTTATGGGCTGCTTGTGGGGACAGATGTGACATAGGAAGCAGTAGAGAGATTGTCACCTCTGCAGGACCTCCTGTCTTAGGAATATGTTCATCAAAAGAATCTACCTCCCAGTGTCTTAGAAAACCAAAGCTTCTGACTGTTGCTAATGGCACATAGCTGAAGGTCTGGTTGAGTAGCTGGGTAGACAGATGGATTCAAGGCTCACTTCTCTTGTTTGTTTGCTCCCCTGATGAGCATGATAGGCTGCTGCAACCCAGGCATCCTGTTTGCTGTTATTTTTAAGAAGGGCAGAAAGGAAAAGGTGGTGGCATGGCTATGCCTTTCCTTGTGTGTGGGGAAAAGAAGGCATTTCTGAAAATATCAAATCCCTGTTTATATCTCATTGGCGAAACTGTGTCAAACACCACCCTGCTATGATGCAAGAGGCCTGGGGACAAATGCTGCCTTGGCTTGGGCAATCCTGTGAGAGAGCAAAAGTGGGAACTGGGTAGCCCTGACCAAAACCTGAGTACATACTCTCACACCCTGTCCCTCACTTGCCCAGGTTGCCAGATAATATCCAGTTCAAACTGAATGTCAGACAAATAAGTGATTTTTAAAAAGTATTAGAATGTCCTAGATATTACATCAGATAGACTAAAAGATAAGTTTCTGACTTTTTGAAAACAAACTAAACTTTTATATACTCTTGTTGTTTGGACTCTATAATTCTATTCTCTTTTGACCTACGCAGAGCAACTTTTTTTTTTTTCCATTATAGGGCATAGAATGAGGGTACATGGCTTTTGAATTTTGAGCAATTTGAAAGGTCACCACATTGGTTTGGCTTCATCGGAGTGACAGGATTCCATTTTGACAAGTGGGAGGATCAAAGCTCAGGGCCAGGAATTAAAATGAAGTTATAAAATAATAAAGACTTCCAATTTAGCACTCTTGAGTTTGTGACTGTGAACTTCACACCTGATCCAAGAGAAGGAATGGAGGAGGGTGAGCCCGGAAGCAGCCAGGGGAAGAAGAAGGCTGGGAGTGAGGAAGGCTGTGGGGCTGGAGCCAGGCAGAGGTGGTGGGCTGCTTAGTAGAGTCTGTCGGCTCCAAAACATATTTAGGTGGTAAAATGTGGGTGGCTTGGTGACAAGATGTTATGGGGATAGGAATGGTGAAGAAATACAGGATGGTGACCATATTTAGAGTGGTCATTTTCCAAAGAGAACAAATGGTTGAAGAGGATTAACTGGAGTTTGGGAAACCTGAGGGCACATGTGATTGGCAATCCAGAATGCAATATTGGGAGACCTCAGAGGCAGGAATAAGAGATTCCTGCTTTGTGAGTTGGCAGCTCTCATCACCTGGGGGAGCAAGACTTCCCGAGTCAAAAAATAAAGAAAAGTGAAATGCTGGCTTTAAACACTAGGTGGGGCATTTGGGAAGGCAACTCATCCAAGGTCAGATGAGACACAATGCCTGCTTGATAGATGGAAGCTCCTTTCCTTCAAGTGGCCTGTTTGGCAGTAAGCTCCCCCCAAATCTTTGCGGGTCAAGAATTTAGGGCCTTTTTAAAAAAGTAGTGACCTGTAGATATTCTCTAAGAAACTTAAGGTGTAGGTGGGATTGGGACTCAGTCAAGGTGGCAGGGGCTTCTCAGAAAGACCGCTGGCTGTTCTTGCTATCCATCGCCTGTTTCAAGGTCTCTGATTTGGCCTTTCCTTTTGGACCAGGTTCTCTACTAATTACCACCTAATTAGTTACCAAATACCCTTCCAATAAGGTCATTTCCACTTAATTTAGTCAACATCAGTTGCTGCTCTCTGTGACCCCAAACCATGAAAGTGCTTCAGGAGGCTGAACTGGGGACATTTCTGGGATAGATTTCAGTCTCCAAATATCCACAATATGGAATTAATATTCATTTCAAAAATGTCAAATATTTAATTGTCCATTCTTCACAAAGACATTCTAAAAGGCAATGCTTACATCATTTCCATTTTGCACATATTTTTTTACATGTGCATACATTTACAATATAAAATAAGCCTTATTATTAATACCAAAGATAAAAACAATAATTTCAGCTTTATAAATAGACTCATACTCAAAACTTTATAGTGGATGCAAGTTATTTACCTGCCCCAAATCTTTACTTATTAAAATGACTTAGTTACCTGAAAGTAAAAATGTATGTCAGTTCTCATTAGTATAGCTGAAATTTCCAGGTTTTCTTCCTTCCTTCCCCCCCCCCCTTTATTTATTTTTTCAAGACAGAGTTTTACTGTGTAGCCCTGGCTGTCCTGGAACTCACTGTGTAGACCAGGCTGGCCTTGAACTCACAGAGATCCTCCTGCCTCTGCCTCCAGAGTGCTAGGATTAAAGGTATGTGCCACTACTGCTTAGTGGCTTTCTGTTTCTGCTTTATAGAAATGATTTTTAAAATATAAAGACTACAGAATTTTGTCATTTTAATCATTTTTTCCTTTGGATCTATATATTTTACTTCTCAGTGTTAGTGACACACAAAAATAGTTATAAATACTGGTCTAAACTAAAATATGTTGCATTGGAAGAACAATTTATAAAGGGGGAAATGAGAATTCCTGGAAATTTTATGCAGGAATGCTGTTTTTCCATTGGCACAGTGGTTCAGTCACTATAGTTGCTGTTCCACAGTTATTGGATGGCTGCTTGGTGAGACTTTTATATCTCATTGGATCCACCTCCTGCTACCACCACTATCATTCTATTTATCAATAAGACTTGGGAGTCACAGGCTGGAGTGAAAACCTGCCAGCTCAGAGAGGTTGAGCAGCAACTAGCTGATTATCCTCTTCAATGCTGTCTCTGAAAGACAGCCTTACCATCTGCCAAATAAAAAAGACCACCATCCTCCCTCCCTCCTGCTTCCTATGCCTCTCAGACTCTTCCAGACACCCTCTGACTCTCTATGATGACCATCTGTCAGCTAGTTTCTGACTCAGCCTCCTGACCCAAGGTCAATTTTACTTAATTAACATAAATGCAAACTAGGGGTTCACACTAGCGAAGGGTTTTAATATTATGGAATTTGAAGCCAGTGCTCACAGCAAACAAGTGGCATGGAAGTAAAAGTGTGGACAGTCACAGACACGCCAACCATCTTTAAATGTGCTCTGGGACATCATCACTGCAGGTGCATGAGGCTTCCAGGGCATATGGCTAATATTTACATCAACTCAACATAACCTAGAAAGTCATAACCTCAGTTGAGAAAATGCCTCCATAACATAGGGCTGCAGGCAAGCTTATAGAGCATTTTCTTAATTAATGATAGATGTGCGAGGGTCCAGCCCATTGTGGGTTTTGTCACTTCTGGGCTGGTGATCTTGGAAAGCCAGCTAAACAAGATATGGCAAACAAGCCAGTAAGTAGCACCCCTCCATGGCCTCTACCTCAGCTCCGGCCTCCAGGTTCTCAGGCTCCCATTTGAGTTCCTGCCCTCAGTGCTTTCAATAATAATGAACTACGATATGGAAGAAGCCAAATAAACCCCATTAATTTAAGTTTCTTTTGGTTATGATGTTTTCTCATAGTAATAGAAACCCTAACTAAGACATGGTGGGAGCTGCACATGGAGAATGGATTCTAAAACTAAGTTGAATCTAGTTTTATGTGCATGGGGTCTAATGCCATTTAAAGGCTACACTCAATGGCAATCCTGAGTAAATATTTTAATTTAATAAAAATCCTTTAAAATATCTATGTTGCCCAAAGCCACAGAAGCCCATAAGTGGAAGAGTTAGGGCTTGCACAGCTCTCTGCCTCCCCATTCATAGTTCTTTCCACTTCCCACATTGCTGATAATTACACAAATATCTTGACCTGTTTCCTCTTTTCTATAGTGTTCTGCTTATTTGCATTGTTTATTTTAAAAAATGACATATTCTGACAACTATGACACAGTCTCCAGTTTGTATGCTAGTCTCTTTATCGAAGCTAATCTGTGTTTATACTGGGCTGGGAAAAGTGACCAGAGTTATTCTGTGACCCTCCCAGAGGATCCTTCTTAAAATGAGGGGCTGGCAGGTGATAGCATCCATGACAAATGGATTAGATAGCTGTGCGTCTCATTAGAGGCTATAAAGGAAGCACCCTGGCAAACATGCACATAGAAAGGGCAGAGGGGATGAAACAGACAGCTGGGCAGTAGCAGTCCATTGTCTTTGCATGGGAACAGGAGTTCGTTAAAGGCAGACTTTCAAAATCCAGGTACTATCACCTCTCCAAATATATGAGGGAATGACAAATTTAATGTATTTCTTTATGGGGTGAACTGGAATTTACACTATCAGAGTGAGCCTTCACATTTAAAGATTTCAAACACAGTTTAAAAAACATACTTTAAAACAAGATCATACATTTTTATTTAATCTGACAAAGATAGACTGGAAATATCTGTAAGAGCTCCTCAAAAGTCAGGATAATTCTTTTTTCCATTAAGTTAATATTTATAAGCCACTAGTGGACTTCCATGTCAGTTTTTAACAATTTTACTCTCATATTGGAGGAATAAATGTAATTGGAGTCACCTGTGGAATAATTACACCAGCTTAATGAATACTGAAACAGCTTTGGTTAATATAATGTCCATAAAATAAAGTGAATCATTATTCTTCTGATTTTCAATGTAGGTAAATATTACATAGTATCAAAATTGAAAAAAAAGTTATTTCTTGGCATACACATACTGATAACAATTGCATGGATGCTTTGGGCCTGTTTGAATATGGTTTTTCTTCATTTTCCCCCTCTAAAGCTAAAAAACCCATCACATTGTGAAGCATTTTTCTTCAAATACACAAAGCTAGAAGGGCAGGAAAAAAAAAATCACAGCACTTAGAATGACTTTAGAAATAGAATTTTAGTGAAAAATGAAGACATTCATTCTATAAACGTCGGCTTATGATAATTCTTAGTGACAATGGTGAGTAGCGCTGAGAGCCACCCGTATGTATAGTACACACCCGAGGGCAATACATGAACAGGGACTTAACACCTTTAGAACTTTTACTTTATTTTCCACACACTTCCAAATATAGCAAAAAACCAAAATTTTAACAGAAAGAAAGAAAGACAGAAAGAAAGAAAGAAAGAAAGGAAGGAAGGAAGGAAGGAAGGAAGGAAGGAAGGAAGGAAGGAAGAAAGAAAGAAAGAAAGAAAGAAAGAAAGAAAGAAAGAAAGAAAGAAAGAAAGAAAGAAAGAAAGAAAGAAAGAAAGAAAGAAAGAAAGAAACCTTCCTTTCCAGAGTGCAAGGGTTTCCAATGAGTTGACTGGTCTCTGGGGGCATCTACTGGAAATTTAGCAAATTGCAGTCACATCATGTAAAATTTATAACTTTGATTCTCCACCTTAATAAGATATTATTTTAACTGATATGCAAACAAGGTGTCACACAGATGATATAAATGTAAAGTTATGCGTGGTGCTCTAGCTCACCCACCCGTCAGAGCAGAGCAAGAGCTGTCCTTGGGATCAGCAAACAATAGCCATTCCTTCAGACGCACTCTGATCTGGCAGCACCTCAGCTTAACCTTTTCCAGCCATTCAGCTCTCACTGGGGAAGAATTAGGTTGCTCTTTCAGCCAGAAGTATCCCATACTTAATAAGGATTTTCTCTTCACCTAAGGATAATGTAAACACTTTCCTACTGCAATAGTTTCTCTGAAACTAGCATTGCATACCTGCACATCCACTAAGTACAAATAATCAGCACTTTATTCTCTATATGATTAAATTTGGTTGTTTCATGTTAATATCTCAAAAAGCAGAATTTTATTATACTTAAATTTAAAACTTTTTATGACTAATCATTACAATTAGAAATATTAACATGACTCATTCTTCTAGACATTTCAAAATCTGAAGAATAAAGCATATGTGATGGACATAATATAATCACAGCAGCTTACATATACATTTCAATAAAGAATTATTCATATTGTTTTATTTATGACTAATTATATGGTAAGAATTTTCATGGCATAATCATAATCGCCATCTTGATTCTTCATAAAATGTAAGGGTATATATTTTTTTAAAAGTTTAAAAAGTAATTTTGGACATATAAATATTGTGCTATAAATTGTACCATTTTAGATTTTACATACTGTTATGATATTGTATAAAATGTATAAAGATTGGAATATCTAGTTAGCATCTAGAATGTATTAATTTATATGTTTTCTGAAAATTTTCATTATATGTACCACCCAGGTAAGTGTGGTATCAATTATGTAATCTTTAAAAACAAAAATAAAAATATTGCCAACAGTTAGAATGTACATATTAATATAGTAGGATATTCCATTTATGTTTGGATTTAGATTCGATTAGGTGTCTAGATGAACTTGATAATTTAAAAGTAAAATCTACTACATGACTAAATAGCTATAAATTTATTGGCAAAACTGTTACACATGCACATACTGCTCTATATTTTTGGAAAATACAAATTAATATCAATTAATAAAATAGAGAACACAAACTTTCAATACTGTCATAGTACATGTAAAATTTCAAAAATATTATCTGAATATTTTTATTTAACCTAAGAATAACTTTTCATTTATAAAAAGAAACCCAGTAACGAGATGAACTCCTTATGGGACTCTTACTAATGTAACTGTTTTGATGGATAGTACAACATTTTAAAAAATGATCAACAAAGAATTCTCTCTCAACAAGAATCCATTTCAAGATGGGTGACTTCATCTTAGAATATATAAAATATTTGTTTGAGAAACAAAAATTCAGTCACAAACTTAACAAAAGTTAATTGCTAGAACTGATTTCAATACAGTGATTCTTGCAAGACCAGTGATGTTCAGCAATCCAATATCTTGCTGGCCATAAATTGCTGGACCTCACAGGAACAGTGGGTTTGATTTAGCAGGCAGCCTAGGGCCGCAGCCCTTTGAATGGCTTTAAACAGCTCTCTTAATAATATAAGTGCATTTTAATCTATAGATTATGTTAAAAGTGATTTCCATTCAGTCAAATCTTTGATTCCCAGTGGTGAGCATTATTTGGGCATAAATCAACAGTGCATTCATCAGTATAACACAGCACCAAACTACCTGTTCACAAAGCTGTCACATGGAATTCTAGCAGCATACACCTGCTGAAAAAAAATCTCAAACTTTGCCACAATTTCTAAAAGCTTCCTTGGGAGTTTTGTATAGAAATCTAGGAGAAACTCCATTCTATGAGTTTTCAGTTTTGTATGTGATCTAACTGTTACAAACCTTCCTGGGAAATGAAACTCACAGGAGACGGAGCTGCTGAATCCCAGGCTAAGTGAGCTGTGGACTGAAAGCCGTTCTAAAAGAATTTTCCAGGCAACAAGTTTCAAGCTAGAATGAAAGCAAGTCTGAACACTTCTGGACACTGGGGAGCCACATGGGTTCGTGTCCTTTTTGTTCATCACACTGTAGTTTTCAATGCTTGGAAAGGCAACAGGAAACCAGTTTTTAAAGTGACTTTTAGTGAGTAAGTAATATAATTTTATTATATTGTGTCCTAATGTAACATTAAATATGAATTGAAATTAGTTTTATATATTATGGCTACGAACACACAAAAGTATTAACATTGCTACAGCACCTGACTAATTTTGTGGAAATTAATATGGTGATTTATGTTAGCATAAAACGCCACAGAATATTGTATTCACTCCACTTTTGAATGTAATTGGTTGTGTCTGCCAGATTTTTTAAAAAATTATATTAGGTTGTTTTTCTCAAAACAAACTAACAAAACTCACTCACTTCCTTTATTCTAGTTCTCATATTTATAAAAAATTAATTATGCACATAAATCGAGTAAATTACGAGATAAGAGAAGCTGGAGAGCATACTGACTACTCTTAGGAAGCATCTGCCTTAGCAGTGGTGGGGAAGTCACTGTGTTTCCAGGAGCCTCGCACTTTGCCTGTGCCAGAGTTTGCTGAGTTTTGCAAATAAAATTCTGTTTCTCACATTCTTGCTGGGAGTTGTGAGAGTCTGTAGCTTTGCACCTTCACATTAAAAATGTATTGTATTTTTTGAAATTATTCACCCCGCCTTTTATCCAGATCGTGTCTTTGAAAAGAGGAAGTAGATAATAAATGGAATAATTCATGATTTCCCATTAAATATGAAACTTTTTTTGCAGAGTTTAGAAAATGAAGTTCTACATAATGTACAAAAGTTGATTAGAACTTTTCAACATTATTTTTTTAACCTTTCACATAAAACAACTACACAAGTAGGTTTCTTTGGGGAGAGTAAACCAATCAATTCTTTACACCTACAGTTCTGTGTTAACTCTTCTCACATTCCTGCCTCCAAATACTCTCTCTCTCTCTCTACCTCTCCCTCTCACATACACACACACAGTCATACACACACACACACACTCTCACACACACGGTCATAATACACATTTACACTCACACACTCATACACACTCTCGCTCATGTCTGCTTACACACCCACCCACACACACTCACACACACACACACACACACACACACACACACACACACACTCACACATATATTTCTTTAGACTATTTAAAAAGCATTAAGATGATGACAGGGAATACCGTGTAATCGAGGCTACAGGCATTGACAAGTATTTAAGAGACACGCAACACCCTTAAAACACAAAAGGAAAACTATGCAATTTAAAAATGAAAACAAAACATTACCCAGTTCTTTAGTACAAAAATAAACAGTAAACTCTGAATTTTGATTTGTCATATCATGACAGTGCTTCTAGTGAGGTGATGACATTTGTCACGAAGAAACAAAAACATTAGCTCTTAGGCTGTTCCTGCACTCTGTTAACCACACCACTGTTGCCTCCTTCTTTCTTTTATTTAAGTCAATTTAAGGGGAAAAAAACATGATAAATGAACTAAAAAGACACGTTCCATCCAAACATCCAAGGACAGCAACTAAACTCATTTTTTTTCTGGGATCTAACGTTTCTACCACAGCAATGTTATAGCTTTTCATTAAGCTTCATTTAGCTTCCTCCCATATGAAAAACAAGTTAAGAAACATTTTCCTCTGCCAACTTGACAGCATATAAGATAAGTACAAAATTACAAGGCATATTGAAAATCCTTTCATATTTCACAGTCTTTCATTATCATTATAAAGAGATGAGTACCACTCAGATCAATAGGAAAAGGGCGGTTCCTCACAGGCCATGTGCACGGAGGAGCAAACTTCCTGGAAATGGTAAAAACTACACCAATAAAAACGATATAAGCTGATCATACTGATGGTCTGGCATCTAGGAATAGTTTGTCCTTACTGCAGCTACCATAAACGTTTAGAAAAATCACTGTTAGGACTAACAATATTTAAAATCAAATAATGCACTAATAAGAATATTGTAAAACGAGAAAGGTAATTTTGAGAAAACGGAACACGGCTGAATTCAAATATTAAAAAACCCACCTAAAGAAGACAGGCACTAGTGAGCAAGCTGCAGCTCTTCCTTTCTGTCCCCTCGAGAGTGAGATGCTGATGGGAGGAACAGGCCTGCAGCATTTGCTGCATTATCAAGAGCACACAAAACAGAATTCAAGCAGAAAATAAAATAAAATAAAGACTCAGACTTATAAAGTTTGGTTGGAGAACTGTGGCAGCTGGAAAAAGCACACGATACCACAGTTTCAAAGTGCAGAAAATCAACAGAACAATGAAGACCAAGCATCTAAATGAATTTTATCTCAGAAACTTACAGGTGAGAGAACAGAAAAGCTCCCTGGCTAACACATCTCCCTGCTGATGGAAATAACAGACTCAAGCTGGTGACCAGAGTCCAATGTCTGCCAACTCTTTTAATAAGTGAGCACAGAATGCAGACTAATTTCTTAAATGTACAATAATTTTTCATAAAAACTGACTGTGTTCTAGCTACCCTGGAAATTTTATAAACTGATATTGTGCACAGCATGTCATCTTAGCTAAGGTTCCCGCCTCAAGTCCTCATTCTCACTGAATGAAAGAAGCAGACAGCAAACGCCAGAATCCATTCACCTGCAAATGCTAAACAACTAACTATTCACTGCTTCAAAGTGGAACGTGGGATCCTACAGATACCCAAACACCACATCCCTAAGAAGGAAGCCTTGGGGTCAAAAGGAAGCGTCACTGAAGAGAAAATCCAGAGCAGCTGTTCTGAGGGGGATGGAGCTTTCAACTCAGGATGACAGAAAGAATCCTAACAAAACAGACACAATGAAATAAGCCCAAAGAGGGCAACAGAGAAAACAGGGGGAGGAAAGTGGGAATCACAAAGAGGAGGGAGGTATGGGGGTCTCGCAGAACAACTGCTTGTAAAAGGACAGAGAAGTCGCTTCGGATTTTACAGAGAATGAAGGTAGCAGGAACAGAGAAGCAGATGCCGATGTGCAGAGCAGCAACGTAGCCCTACGGTAACAGCTACCGTTTATGTAATGTTCAGGTGATGCTCACAACACTTGTCATACAACTGTCTCATTTAAGCCTCCCATTGTTATCTATAAAATTTTAGGGCAGGAAAAGAAATATTACAGATTAACATTATGATTTAGATGAAAATGCACATATGTACACACACACCCATACACACATACACACACACACACACACACACACACACACACACACACACACACACACACACACGAGGAAAATCTAGTAACTTTATGATTACTTCAGCAAAATTTATGATCACGGACAGGGGAGGCATGGGGGGCACGGATGGATGGACAAGCAAACAAGCAAAAACAAAAAGACACACACACACAATCCCTCCACAGACTACCAGAAGATTAGTCATGCTAAAACCCCATAATGTTTAAGAAAAGCAGGAAACTTTTGTTGGTAATGTACATCTATTATAAGCATGGGAAGCACCCTTCCCATTTTGCAGTACATTCGAGTTTTGCTCCCCGCCACGGTGTGAAGGAATACCATTGTCATCCGCCCACCAACACTGCTGAAAACCATAGTTCTTGTAGTGTCGGGGCTCCAGATGTTAATGATATCATTTCTTGTAGAATAACATATAAAGGTGGTGACATCTTCACTGGAGAGCCAACGATATGTTCCTGATTCTTGACAAGATAATTTTAAAATCTATACAAAATGTAAGAAAAACATTTAGAACAAAGATGGGAAGAGAGGTGTGTTGTTGCTACTAGGAAGACAAATTATATGTTCATGAATATGTGAAGCATAACAGTGCACATGTGAGAATTTGACATTTAATCTAAGAGGAATTGTAGTCTGGGGAAAGATTTGGGGACAGTTAATTTATTTGAAGATTTGGAAGCCTATTTCTTAACACTGGTGTCTTGCACACACATGTAACATACATTACATATGCTGTACTTAATAGTGTAACTCAGACCTCTAGATCTGTTTCCTGATTATTTTCTGCTTCTGTGATAGCGTATAGTTATGTCATCCCATGTCTTCCACACTCCAGTCCATCTCATGCTGCAGTGACTCTGATGACAAGTATGAGGACTTCTGCATTAGGAATTGTTTCTTGGCTTGAATCGTGAGCTTTCCCTTGACCCCTGTACCCTCCCACTCCATTTGTGTGTCCATTTGTGAGGAAAGGGGTCTAGAAGGGCTCTGCGTGTGTGTGTGTGTGTGTGTGTGTGTGTGTGTGTGTGTGTGTGTGCGTGCATGTGTATCTCTCTCTCTGTCTCTCTGTTTGTGTGTATCTCTCTGTGTGTGTCTGTGTGTGTATGTGTCTGTGTGCGTGTGCATGTGTATCTCCCTCGCTGTCTCTCTGTCTGTGTGAATCTCTCTGTGTGTGTGTGCGTGTGTAGCTCTCTCGCTGTCTCTGTTTGTGTGTATCTCTCTGTGTGTGTGTGTGCGTGTGTAGCTCTCTCGCTGTCTCTCTGTCTGTGTGTATGTAGGCTGTTAGCTTTCGCATCATCTGTATAGGTTTTTTATGTTACTCTGGCTGTTCCATCCTGCACATCTGGAAGAGTCCTTCTTGCTCTTGACTCAGGTTCTTTTGCAGATGAAGGTGGGAGGCGATCCTCGTGTTAGTGTCTTCCCCTGCTTGGGGAAGAGTCTCCTCTTTACATATAATATTCTACAATTTACTGAGGACATATTTAAGTGGTTGTTTTAAAAACACATTTCCCTTTCCTTTCTGGTTATTGTGACAGCTGGTTTCAGTTTAAATATATGTCCACATTTTTAAGTCTAAGCCAAAACAAATAAACACAGCTTGAAAGTTGGCACATTATATTTTCTCTTTTTCCTTAAGAGTCAGTGTGGTTAAAGGTTGATTGGTTCTCTTCATCTTCACAGAAAGGACAGCAATAAATGCCATTGGT
Source organism: Phyllotis vaccarum (assembly GCA_033318265.1). Lineage (NCBI taxonomy): Eukaryota > Metazoa > Chordata > Mammalia > Rodentia > Cricetidae > Phyllotis > Phyllotis vaccarum. The sequence goes on from JARWLC010000008.1 coordinate 79,682,956, forward strand.
TTTATCAATTGTTTGCTGATCTCATTTTAATATTTCTTTCTCTGTGTTAACTTTGAATATGCACTTTTTATATTTATAAAAAGAAATATCAAAATGACAGAGCAAATACAAAAACACTTGCAGCAAACAAAAGAAAAGGAAAAACAGGCATTTTAAGGTGTACATAATACAGCTGAGGTGGTGCTTAAGGGACATCCATAGCACTGGAGTACTCATGTATAAATACATAAAGGGAGAGAAAGAGGGAGAGAGGGAAGGAGGGGAGAAGGGAGAGCGGGAGGGAGGGAAGGAGGGGAGAAGGGAGAGCGGGAGGGAGGGAAGGAGAGGAGAAGGGAGAGCAGAAGGGAGGGAAGGAGGGAAGAAGGGAGAGCGGAAGGGAGGGAAGGAGGGAAGAAGGGAGAGCGGGAGGGAGGGAGGAAAGGAAGGAGGGAGGGAGGGAGGGGAGAGATGGAGAGAGGGAGGGAGGCTAGTGGTTGCAGGGTCTAGTGCTATCCTGTGAATTCTGGAGGAGCCTGGAATGTGGCTTCTAATCAGTGTCATCCATTTTCTCTTGAGCTTAGCTCCCTGGCCTTCTCGATGCATAGTCACTGCCAAGTGTCTCTGTACATGCACATACAGTGCATATGAATGCATAGAACAAAGGTTTAAAAGCCCTGCTGCACAAAGTATCTCATTCTTCTTTTAATAAATTGTAACAGAATCCTTCCAACTCTTCTATGAGACCCTTTTCTATCACTACCTATTTTTTCAGTTGTGGAGGCAGAGTCAGAGGAGGTTAAGTGAGTTACCCAAAGCCAGGCAGTTCTTTGTGAGTGTAAAGCTGGGTTTAGAGTCTGCTCTACTCCCTAAACCTCCCACTACTGAGCCTTACCAAGCACACCACACTCTATTCTACAAATTCTCTTTTTATTTATTTTATATTTTATGGTGAAAAAATTTATTTAGAATTAACCAACTGGACTTAGTTTAGATGATCCCAATTTTGTTGGCAACATCTAAAGCATCAGTATCAGGAGTCAAGCGAACACACGTCAGGCCTTATGAGGGTGTTGACTTTGGCCAGATCAATGTCATAGAGTCTCTTCACAGACTGATGATCTGGTGCTTGTTGGCCTTGACACCCACAATGAACATGTGTGTTGTCTTCTGTCTTCTTCATGGCTGACTCAGTGGTCAGGGGGAATGTAATGATGGCATGGAGGTCAAGCTTGTTTCTCCTGGGTGCTCTTTTGAAGGTCTTTAGACTGCCTCCTGAGCTGAAAGGTCTTGTGCTGCCGGAAGGTGAGTGACCTGCACATCTTCTTTTTGTGGCTGTGGAAGCCTTTCAGCACTGCCTTCTTGGTTTTAAAGGCCTTCGCTTGGGCTTCCTCTTTGAAAGGGACAGGAGCTTCCTGCTTCGCTTTCAGCCCCATCTTGGTGAAAAGGCTCTTTTATTTTTAAAGTGCTGGCTATGATCTCCAAACTAATGGGTCACAGCTATTACTTGCTAATGGGTCACAATCTATAGTTTATTAAATGTTAATACTCGGGGAAATAAAGTATGTTTATAGTGGTGCACAGTTATTCAGAGAGCGGCAACAGGAACTTGGAATTCTACTGTGTGGGTGACAGTGGGGTAAAGAAGACCCACGGTGAGTAGACCACAGCTGGAGGAGGAAGAGGAAAAAGCTTATCAAGACCTTGCAGAAACAGTGAGTACCAGGCTCAGGGACTCACCTGTGAGCTGTGTCTCATCACATGGATAAACAAAGCACTGCCATCCTGTCAGAGCAGCAGGTCACAAAATGGGTGGCAACAATGGACTGTCTGTGCTATGATGGGAGGAGGTTACAGAAGAGCAGCAGATTATCTAACAGAACTGAGCTACTCAACACAGAAGAACTGTGATACAGTCTAGGGCAAGAACAGTAGTGCCCTTGGGATGGGAGACAAGACAGCAACACTCAGTAAAGACCTGGGCAACTCCAGACCAGGGTGATGTTGAGGAACAACGGTGTGTTGCAGAGTTGGAGCATCAGGATTCAAGTTCAGCTCTTGGTCAAGTAACTTAATACCTCTGCACTTTTATTCTTAGTTATAAATGAAATTATATTTTTCTAGGATTAAAGAATTCATATTAGTGACGTATGTGAAACATTACCTGAAACATTTTAAATGGTCACTATAGCTCTTATTGTTACAACAAAAACGTTAAGGTGGAATGGAAGGGATTTACCTGGAAAGGGTAGGCATGTGCTCAGGCCAAAGCAGCCTGAATGAAAAGGGTATGTGTTGGCCTACTGTTACTGTATATTGCTGGAGGAATTAGGGACTCGGCTGGGACCGAGATGTTGACCTAGCTGCTCAGGGCGCTTTGGAAGACTCATCATCGCTTTCTTCTTTTATTCATTCCTATATCCCTTCTAGCATATTCTAAACCAGACCACGTTTTATCGTTTCTTTTATATCTACCCTGGTCAAGACACTCTCAGCTCTTACCAGGGACCATTCTCTCTTTAGCTCACATTAAAACAAAGCCATCTCAGATCATTTCCTTGTAGAAAATAACCCAAAGTTCCCCAATATGCTTAGAATAAAAGTTAGTCTCCTCAGAAATCTGACCACGTAGCATCTGATCCCTCAGAACAGTTTGAATGGAGTGAGAAGTCCACACAAAAGAAATTTGGAAAACGTCTTTCTTGCTGGTCACCTAAGAATTTTGGAAGATACTATAGTGACTAATTAGTCAATTAATAAGTGACAAAATGCATATATAATTCATTAGTTTTAATTAATTCAAGGACATTGTATTAATTTTAATTAATTTAAGGGCTGAAGAGCAACACTGGTTAACTTCCGATGAAAGCCTTATATATAACCATGTGATGTCAGTAGGGGAAAACGGTGTCTCCGGTGCTCCCTCACTTCTTGTCCTGGTGATTGCAATTTCTACATACTTTAGCCTTGCAGTGGTGGGTGATCCCTCAGGTGGGCTCTAGGGATTGATATTTCATTATTTAGCTTCCTTTTCACTGGATTTGATAATCTAAATAGGAAAAAAAGGCTTTTGTGGAAAATATAAACATAATCAAGTTTATTCAATGAAAACTCCTCTAATTTCATATAATTTCTAAGTTGACTGCCTTGACCCAATGATAGATTTGCATTTTCTTGATAGTAACGTATACCCGCCATTTCTATATTTTTCAAGGATGTTGGTTAACCTAATATTCTCCCCTGAATTAGGGGGTGTCCCTGACAGCCTTACTGCTGAGGACTGCTGAGTTTTGGTGGGGTGCATAGATTATGATGAAGAAAGGGATGTGTTTCTCTCTATTTCTGGGCTTTCTAGGTATGTTTAACTTTGAGATACTTGTTAATCTGAAGAAAGTGGTCAAAATTTATTGTATGATTTTTTTGTGATATGTAATTTAATTTTAGTACAAGTCTGAGGATACATACTTACACACAGACCAATAAAGACATATTTACAAACATGTACTACAATCTGTGTGTATAATTATCTTCTAGATGAAAAAAAGTTGGATATTTCTAAATAATCTAATTAAAAACAAAGGAAAAAATATTGCCTTCTCTTCTTTTCAGCATTTCTCATAGTTATTCATCAAACTTATTTCAAAAAAATAATGTACTGTTAAACAGACACACACACACCACACACACACGCACACATATACACATACCACACACACACACTACATACACATATACCACACACACATACACACCACACACACATACACACAACACACATATACTCACCACACACATACACACCACACACACATACACACACACTACAGACACACATACACATATACACACCACACACATATATACATACCACACACACATACACATACACATCACACACATATACTCACCATACCACACACACACACACACACACACGCACCACACACATACACACCACACACACACACTACAGACACACATACACATATACACACCACACACATATACACACCACACACATAAAACACACATACACAGACAAAAGACAATCAGACACATACACACACATGCACACACATACACACCATACACACAATACATACCACACACATATACACACCACACACACACATAAAACACACTACACAGACAGACAGACAGACACACACACACACTTGCACTGACTAGGAAAGACCTTGATCCAGTTGTTTCTGTAGGGTATGCAAAGTGTTCTTGTGAGTATACAGCCTGGGTTGCTTTGAGCAGTAAGAAGTACAGCAGGTATTGCAATAACATCCCCCACTTTCCAACATAAACCCGGCAGGGCAAGTGTGTAGGCCAGGAGAATGATATTTTTATAAGGCTGCAATATCAATATTTCAGGGGTTGTTTTTCAACCATAACAGAAATATAAAAGGTTTTGAATAGTTTCTAGTCTTCCCTGTTTTAATACTGACAGAATACAGTATCAAAGATGAACCTTACTTAACATCATCACATAACCATTTACTTGACAACTGACTACTTTAGAAGTTTTAATTTACCAACTTTCCTTAGAGATTCTATTATTTTACAGCACAGAACAATGTTTTAAAGGAAAGCAAAGTGATTTCCCAAGGGCAGACAACAGGGCAGAGTATGAACATACCTGGAGGAGCTTATATCCCTACAGCACATGCTGATCTGGACTAAACAGTCCGCTCTCTACATCTGTCTAGAGCACCGGCCACTGAACAAACCCTGGACCTGATTGGTGGGTAATGGAAACCTGAAAAGCCTGTCTAGAAGGTCCGTCAGAGATTCCAGATGAGAGCCTACTCAGCGAAATGCTAATTTATTTTGAACCAACAGGAGTTACACAGCTCAAAATGAAGCAGAAAGGGACTTTACACCAACCCTCCTTGAGCCCGGAGTTTACGGCTTATCCAGACTGGCTGGTCAAGGAGCTCCAGGGATTCTCCCACACTGAGATTACAGGTGCTCAGTGCCACATCTGGCTTTCCACATGGGTGCTGGGGTTCTGAACTCAGGTCCTCATGCTTGGACAGCAAGCACCTTACCAACTGAGCCACCACCACAGCCCTCGTTCTTGGTTTTGTGACAGCCCAAACTTGCTGGATATGGTAACTGATGGTTCTTACCACCATCCATCCAACTCAAAAATGCCTTGCTGATGAAGCTCAAAGTCAGAACACCACTCCCCCCTCACCCCCCACCCCACCCCCCAAGAGAAAGCAGCATCTTAGAGAATCACACAAGCCTAAACCTACCTTCTTTGTTTGGGGTTTCAGATTTGAGACAGAAAATAATAAGGAGCAGATTAACATTATCTGTCCCCAAATGCTTTTGTTCATTTGTATCTTCACATACAATGCTACAAAAACTGCCCCAGAAGTTTTTATTTGAATTTATAAATTACAATTTTATTACTTAGCTTCTCAGAGCAATTAAGACATGATGATAAGTGATATTTTTAAGTGTTTTTAGAAAAAACAATACCAAATTTTGATAATATACAAAGTACACTAGGTGTTCCACCAATTCACCAATTTTTAGGAGTTGAAGATCAGTTAAAGCAATATCAGTAAACCTATCATGTAGACCTACACAGTAAAGTTGAGTCCCTGTCAAGTGAAATGTAGAGTATATTATTTTGAATAATATGATATCTAAGATATAGCAAAAAAGGCACACTAGCAATTAATAAAGTAGGGACTAGAGCAACAGCTTAGTGGTAAGAGCTCTGGCTGCCCTTGCAGAGAATCCAGGTTCAGCTTCCAGCACCCACAATGAGTTTCTCACAACCACCTGCTACCCCACCTTCAGGGGGTCTAAAGCAACAGTACCCTCTTTTGGTCTCTACAGGTATCTGCAAACACATGCTGATCCATACACTCGTACACATTTACAGAAATTAAAAATAAAGTTGGGTATGGTGGCGTGTGCCTTAAAAAAAAAAAAAGGAAGCAAACCAGTCAAGAGTTTAAAGCCATCCTCAGCTTCAGAGTGAGTTCAAGGCCAGCTGTACTGTGAAAGGCCCTTGTCTGAAGAACTAGGATCCAGTCACTGAAGATACCATGCACCTTGCTTGCAAGATATAAATAAACCCAGCAGGAACTGATCTGCAAGCTTCCTACCTGCTACTACACAGGCTGCTGGGGAAAAAGGGCATCCATGGCTTATCCAACTGGGAACCCTGTGATTTACAGCATCAACTCTCCAAGGAACATGAGTGTGATGGGGATAACCAACCACTGTCTGACTGGTGGTGTGGGCTGCTCCACAAGAGGAAATTTATTCCTGGGATTGCAAATTTAAATGAGAACCAATGACTGAAGGTGCCTTAGGCCCTCAGGGAAAGCTTAACTGTTGATTACAGCTGGATTGTCAAGGCCCCAAACTACTTTCTAAATGGTCATGTTTATCCCCATAGACAAATGTTACTTTAATCAGAAAAGCTCTCTTTGCAGGTGTATAGTGGTGAATGCAGAGGCACGTGGCTGTTCAAGGTGCTTGGATAAGTGACAGTTGAATGATCAACATTAAATAAAATGTTTATACTCTCTCTAAGGTCGGGAAACATGACATGGTAGAATACAGGGCAGAAGGATTATAAGAACCAGAACATAAAAGGGCTGTGACAGTTAGTCAGTGCAGCCAGGACCCCACTGCAGCTAGGGTTGCTTGCAGTGGGTCCACACAAGACTGGGCCTATCATCAGTCACTCCTGGGAGAGTTACAGGACTCTATCCTTCCCCATGAACTATCACTGCCTTCAGCTGTGTGCCCACTGAGAAGTTGCTAGGCTCCAGCTATGGTTCCAGAGCCACAGTCACACACGACCCTGGGCAAACTCTCAAACAACAACAAAGTCATGAGAGTAAGAAGACTTTTAGGAAGGAGGGAAAGGGTGAAGATGGTGGAGGGAGAGAGGCTATAATAAATAGTTAGAATGCACATTACACATGTATGGTTCGTCAAAGAACAAAGCCAATAAAGGTTTAAAAAGCATGCTGAGACTCCTTCTGTACATAGAGCTTAGATAAAGCTTGGAGCACTTGCTTTGGATCTCTTCTACCCATTCCAAAGCCAAACAAGTGGCCTTTGACCCACTACTGTATTTCTCTAGTAACAACTGTTCTCCTTGAGTCTTTATTTAAACTGTATTGGGAAATGGGAAAGAACTCCTGAGAATGGGCACATTCCCAGTGACATACCACATGATAAGAAGGAACACCAACAAAGCCACAGAGGAAGCACAGAGGGGCCAAAGCAGAGGTCAGAGAGGCCCACAAAGCTGCAGCCACACATAGCCTCAGGCCTGCTGAATTTAAATGTATCACAGAAGCAAAGGGATGAAATTTAAAGGTGTTAGAGAAAGGAGTGTCTTGATCATTTTAAGTTTCACCAAATTTGCTAGAGATAGAATTCCCACAAGTACTTCAGAGGAGGAAGAGCAACTAGAAGATTGTGCTGGAGACCCTGGCAGACAGGGGCAGGCAATGGGAGAAGTACTGGACTCAGGATATATTTTTTACCTTGTATCTGATGGGGCATACCGATGGAGAACATGGGGTATTGTAAAGGTAAAGGCTGCCTTGAAGAATGGCTAGAGGGAGACTCCTGGAGGGGATGTGGGAGATGAGTATCAGAGAACCAAGGTTCTAGTTTCAAGTTGCTGTACTGTAGTGTATTTTGTATTTTTAGCAGACACATCAAGAAGCAGTTGAATGTAAAAGCCTGGAGCCTGGAGGGCTCAGTGCTGGGTGTGTCTGTGTGGTAGCTATTTACAGATAAAACTGGACCCAGTCGTAATAACAGCTGGAGAAGCGGGTCTAGGAAAGAGCTCTCAACTTTCTTTCCACTGAGAATTTGAAAACAGAGTTGCAGTCATCAGAGGAGGCTGTGGTGATGTGGTCTGGAGAAAAGTTATCCAACAAGAATTAGTAGAAGCCACAAGCAGGAAACAGGAGTGGGGCACTCTGCTCAGTGCAGAAATGGTGGCACTCACGATGAGAACAGAAGTGTCAGCTATGACAGAGGGGAAAGTATGCTAGAGGGAAAGAGAGACACTAATAAGTATAGCCACACCACAAATGCATTGGGAAAATATAAACATGATGCTTTTGCTTTCAAAAGGCGGCCAGGGTGGGGGGAGATGGGGGGGGCAGTGAGGTGGGTGTGTGAGAAAGCACTTGCAGGGCATAAGAAAGGCAAAAATGTTACTGAAGATCTGAACACCAGTGTTGTTGATTTGATGGAGAGGGAGAACTTGATGGTGTATACTGAAGGAGGGGTGGGAGGGAGCAAGATTGAAGGATCAAGAAGTACTTAGAACAAGAGTGGGACCTCCCAGCCCACCATAACCAGGAGAACCACGGTGTGTGCATTTAGATGCATACAGGCTATATTTGGAGGTATATGGTGAGGGGTCATTTGGATATAAGACAAAGAACATAGCATATTAGAGGATACTAAATCTACTGTGTATCAAGTGTCTTAGTGAGTACATACAAATATTTTAGTATCCTAAGGAAGAACAAGGCAGTAAGAGGGGAGAATTTGAGGTAGATCTTACATGCTGCTCTACCTGCTTGAAAATTGATTTTTGAATCACCGCACATTAAACCCTGCATGCTGGATATCAGTGAATTGCTTGGCTGATCATTTTTCTGTGCTAAACACATACACTCCTTGACAAGTTTCATCCAGCATCTCTGTCTTTTCTGCTTTACCCTTGGTCTCTAGGCTGCACTTCATAGTACATCAGCACTCATCTGTCCCATAGCAGTCTGTGCACATAGGTCTTTCTTAATATCTCAAATACATGTTAAGACTTTGGGATAGGGTCAAGTATTTTACAATAAAACATCACTGTCCATCCCAATGTGAAAAATCTCATATTAGATATGAGGTAAATATTAAGTACCTGCTTGTTGACCAATTTATCGTTTTATAGTTGAATGGCTAATAAGACATTTTGTGTAGCAATTCCTCCGCTAATGGAATATGCACAGTTCTTCTCGGCACCTGCTGGGTATTTCTGGGAGATGCTGAAATCATTCATCAGCTTTCTCCTTTATGTGTTATCCTATCAGTTTGTCTAGGGTGCAGTCTAAGAAGAGTATCAATCAAGAGCATATTAGTGATTTGTGTACAAGTTCTCTCCATGCTAATGGTCTGCATCTAGTGTCTCACGGAAAGGGCTTTTGTGCAGATAAAATTAGATGTCCGAGTCACATGCTTGATCTGCTTTTAGGAGAATGTAATCTGAACGACTTGGAATTATTCAGCGTTACTGTTTTCTGTAACATGGTGATAAATCGGAAATCAATACGGTTACATACTTAGCGAAAAAAATAATATTGTTACTGTAATTAAAGAAGTGTCATAAACATAGCCTATCTTAGACTCTCTGGGGCTGAACAGTCTGAACAGTCTGAACTGAGTGCTTATGTGCACAGAATTTCCAGTCTGCTGATTGTTACAAAGCATATATTTAATTCTTATCTTAATTCTTAACACTTAAGTACAACTGAGCTATTTGGACACAATTATATTTATATATATATTCCTTGTAGTTAGTAAACATGCTACCATACAATAATGACCTTTCATTTTATTCAATAGTTTACCGAGACAAGCTAATGAGTCATCAATCCAAATAACATTTAATCAAACATTCCAGCTGCAAAGGACATTCTTTAGAAAAGCTTTGCAGAAACAAGTTACATTAATTATTATATTTTAAGGTTATTTTTAGACAGGGTGTCAAGGTAATCCAGGCAATCCTCCAATTCTATGTAGCAAAGAATGAACTTGAACTTTGATTCTCCTGCCTCAGCCTCCTGAGCACTGTATTTACAGGCCTCTATCGCCCACCATGCCTGGTTTGTTGGGTGCGCATAGAGCCCAGACCTTCATGTATGCTAGGCAAGAAAGTGAGCCATACCTCCAGTCCCCTTACTGTAAAATGTTATCATTGTGTGTCCCAGCTATTGACAAGACAAGCTATTATGTGTGTCTATGCAATACTTACACTGACAGAGATGTAAGGAAATATACTAAAAGACAAAATTTTACACTGTATGCAACCTATGACAAAACATTATTAAGCATATTTATTAATCAAATTAAAAAAGCAATATGCTGGTGGAATCTTTTAAAAACATTTGCATTAAACATTACAGTGGAAATCTAGTCAACTTAGTGTGATACATGTAACCCTTACGAGATGCCAATTTTCAGTACTTGTACTTCAGACTAAAGCTGAGCGTGAGCAACCTTCAGCCTCTCCAAGTGTTCTTTAAGACTCCTATCTCTATTCTTCTTCCCTACATGGACCTTTTTCCTTACCGCTATTTGCTCTATGTATCAGATTCTGGTTAGTGGCAGAACAGTAGTGTTTACACTGTTTGTTAAAAGAAAAGTCCAGACAACTTAGAAGTAATTGTACATTTAACAACAAGCTGCTATTCACTGATACTTTTGAGGGATCAAAATATACCACTAAGAGATATTTTTTGTTTTCTAAATCACCGATAAAAAATGTACATATTTCTCTGAAAACTCTTTTCTTCCCCATAGAGGCAACATACCCTAAAATGGAGATTAATAAGCAATTAATGGCTCAGACTTAACTCAGTATTGCAAATGTGCTAGTATAATATCTTGCTAAATATAAGAATTTTGAGAGCCAAAAATTAAAGACTTTGATGTGTGTAAGATCAATAGACATGACTTATCACTATTTAATATCAGTTTTAATTTTTAAATGCCATGTTCCAGCGGCAAAAAGTTTACTGCACAGGAAAATTGAAATTCTAAGAAAGAATTCAGACAAAAGAAACAAACTTTCCATTAAAGCGCGTTAAGAGGTCACACTTACGAAGCAACCTCTTCCTTCGACAGTCCTTTGAAATTCTGCTCCAGGTAATGATCGATGTCATCCTTCTCTTTGATCAACTGAGCCCTAAATGAAATGGAAAGAAATAATAAAGTACTGTCCGACTGAGTTGAAAAGCTTCTAAACTCACAAAATGCTACCGGGAGACAAGCTGCATTCCACAGACAGAGGCGTCGGTGGCCAACTTCCGCCAAGCTGTAACCTTAGGTTGTTTGGATCAGTTCCAAAAACTTGAAGGTCAGAGCATAGGGAAGAGCAGATCTAGTCAATAAAGGAAGACACGTTAATGTGCAGCATCAGGCCGTGTGCTCCAGTGGCCTGTTCTCTCGAAGCTTGTCTTCCATCCCACTCGCGGCTTGCGGTACAAGGCTCGCTATTTTCCTTGGTATAGGACTCTGAATCAAGAACTACTGTTTGATACAAATGAGTTAAACATTAGCAACGTCTTCCGTGGAATGCTGTTTGTAATGATCTATTTTTTTTCCATTTGTTCCTTTTGCTTTTCAGACAACTCTCACTGGGCACCCAGTCCTTGTCAATCGGCTCCCTTAGCCTCTGAGCTTGATCAATTGCAAGCATGCCCCATCATGCCCTACTAAGAACTTGTGTTTTTTTTTTCCCTTAAATCATACATAACTCTCAAATTACTGAGATTCAAGATGCAAAAACTTTAAAAGATACCTTATTGAATAATGTGTTCATTATTAACACCCTCTACATTTGTAAAAACACAAATATTCATTAAGTTCCAAGAACCCAGTGTGTTTGGTACTAAATATCACCAAATAGTCATGTTTTACTTACAAAATTTTTATTAAAGAATGTTTGTAAGAACTTTTCCCTAAATATTAATAATAAGAACATTCTCTTAAATAATATTGTTTTTAAAAACCATTTGATTTTAGGAAAGTGACAATTGGTTGTTTTTATTGTTCACTTTGAAAATAATATGTAGTCTTAATTACTGAACAAAGGCCAGACAGAACAAAATTTTCAGATTTTGTAAATATTATAGAAATTATCAAAATATCAAAAATTATAGAAAAACACATGCATGTGTACATGCACTATTGAAAGATTCTTAGCTTCCTAAAACCAAGTGTTTGATTTGCAATTTTAAACGAATTTTTATGTTGATATGGTTATGAATTTGCTTTGGTCCAGAGGCTTTGGGTCTTTCTAAAATAGACTAAAAATGAGATCTGAGAACAAAGAAATGTTGTAATAATTTGATTGCTATACTTTGCAGAAATTGATACACAGGCACTAAAAGAAAATAGCCAAAGGTACATATGAAATTGTTTCTAGTTATAAGCAATATGTGTATTTGTAAAAGTCAATAGACTGACAAATGGCTACTTCAAAGTATCTCAGTATCTGTTAAGATTCATAAATATGATAAATGCATCAATTTCTTCTGCATTTTGTGACAACGCCAATAACTTGGTAGCTGTTTCTCAGCAGCAGCAGCAGCAGCAGCAGCAGCAGCAGCAGCAGCAGCAGCATGGGGGTGAATTTTCAGATTCTGTTGTCATTTCATGAGCTAAATCTTGCCTGATAATCTACCCTCCTACGAGGGTAGCCCTCCAAAACAAAAGTCAGTGTTTGAGACTTTGTGAGTTAAAATGTTTCCACCTAAAGCTTCTGCTTTGCTCCTTCTGCACTTATTTTAAAAAGAAAACAGCTCAAAACTCTGTAGAAAACATAAAATAATTTTACAGGAAATAAAATGAGTAAATGACCACCAGCTTGGCAAATGTGGCTATATTTGAGTGAAGTTCATTAGACTTTCTAAACAGTGAATTTGGATATCTGACTTAATGACATATTATCTCTTTTCCTTACACAATGTATTTTTTGAGATGTGTGATGAAATACATGACTGCACGAATCATACCCTGTAGAATGAGAAAGGAGAAGCAGGGATGCATTACCTTGGAATTGTTCCTGAAGAGCATGGCAGCTTCTGTCTGGCTAAGACTGCAAGCCTTGTACGTGTCACAGGAACTGGGGGAAAGGTGGTCATTGGGGACTGCAAAATGTAAGCAGAAATGACTATTTTAAAAGGATTAATATTCAAATAATCCATGAAGATAAGACATAATTAGCAAGGTTTCATGTGTTGTCTGAGGCAAGGATGCCTCTTCATAAGATTATTGCTTTGGCTACTCAGGAATGCTGCCAGGAGAATGGGTTCTGCAGGCTCCATCTCTCAATCTCTTCTACTGTCTGTCTTTTGGAAATTGTCAGTATCTCTACCCTAAAGTAGTTTAGAAGAAAATCTATGAATACATCAATGGTTCAGCTTTGCTAATAGTTCTGTTAAGGGACATGGTTACAAAGCAAGAACAAAGTCTCTAGACAGCTATGGGTTCCAGGATTTATGCTTTACTATCCTGTTACAATTTGAGTATAGGTCAGACTTTGCTATTTTCTAGGAAACCTTAACACTCACAAATAAAGGCTTCCCTTTAAAAATGACAGATACTGAGACTGGTTCTCAGTAAGGAGGCAGTTTCCCTGAGGAGGCAGATAGGCAAAAACACATCATATAGCAAATCATTCCCAAATGCATTGGTTTTAAAGGTTGTTGAAGCTGCTTTCCCTGTCACACCTTAAATGTGTCAAGAATTTGGACAGAGTATAAAAGAGATAGCTTTTCTTTGACCCTAAATAGCTGGAACCTCTTCTATGTGTTTAGAAGCCCAAGTACCCCAACTAGTGACAAGGCTCATCTCTACTCATTTATCTGGTGGTTAAGGTGACCAGCTGGGATCCTAACAGAGCTGCCTTCCATACACATAGTTGGTCACATATATTGTATTTTTCTCATTGCATAGCACCTTCAAGATTTCTTAGGAACAACACAGGGTTCCAAAGGCAAGGATTTCAATGAAGTGAAGAAGTGGAATCCCTCTTAGGTTGGGCTCACAGTCCTCACAGCATCACTTCCAGCAGTGACGAGCCTGTGCTAATACAGATCATGTGAATATGGAGCCATCCACCTCAGGGAGACTGTGAGTCATCTTCAAGAAGAGAATGGTATGGAAGGATAGGAGAGATGATGGCAGCCTTCTTCTGAAATGCATTGTGCCATAGTTGTGAGCATTGAGAAACGAAGGTCAATCAAGTTATTGGAACTTTGTCCCCAAAGAAACTCAGGTGGGTCAGGTGGTGGTGGCACCTGCTTGTATTTAGTCCCAGCTCTTGGGAGGCAGAGGCAGGCCGATCTTTGAGTTGCAGGCCAGCCTGATCTACAAAGTGAGTTCCAGGACAATCAGGGCTGCATAGAGAAACCCTGTTTCAAAGAAGAAAAAAAGCAAGCAAGGCAGGTCCTGGTGCCTGGTGAACCCACAGTAGAGAGACTGTCCATTGGGACAAGGTTCTCAGCTGCAAAGGTCACCTTCTACTTAGATAGGGAGACATTAAAAAGGCCAGATGCTCCTGATACTATCACTGCCACATGCATCAGCTCTGACTGCTATCCTCCATCAACTACCTGGAAGGTGAATCTGAGCTTCAAACCACTTGTCACCATCAGTTTACACCTGTGTGATCTGTAGTAAAACTATCAAGTTAGGCCTTGAATGTTCCAACAGATTTTTTACCCATCCACTACTTTGCAACAGGCCCTGTCCTAGGTACTGAAGACACAACATCTGCCCCTGCCCCTCCCCAAAAGACAAAGACCTCATGGAATTTCCACTATAGGAGTGGATTGACAAAAGCAGACATCAGTTAGTTATACTGCAAATATAAACAGACCATAACATGGTGATAAAAAGACTTCATAGGAAAAGTACAACACAAATGCTAAGCAATAGTGGAGGGAAAATAAGATGAGAAGCAGTGAGGGTAAAATTTAGGGAGGCGGAGTCTTGAAGTTGTTGTAGAAACTCCTGTTTTCCTGATTGACTGGAAAATTGACTTGGGTACTCTTTCTACTGTGGGTCCTCTAGATACCAGGATCCACCCTGTTTCCTTTGGGGTGACATCATCTCAACTTGGCTTTCTAAAGTTTACCCTAGCTTCTCCTGAGGTCATAGCAAAAAGAATGCTGGGATGCAGAAAGGTTTCTCTGGGTCATCTGGAAATACGGAAGGAGAGGTCAGTAGGAAGTAGAGCTGAGCAATACTGTCAGACCTGAGACAGAGCGATCCAGAGGAGGGCTACAATATCATGGCATTATGGGACTGGGGTATGGGTGAAGGAAACACTAAAATCTGAGGGGAAATCTTATGAAAGTCAATATTGATAGCATTGGTCTCATGTTCCTAAAAAAGGTTATCACATTGAACTAGAATATTTTTGCATAGTTAGAGATAATTGTAATACAGGTTCATAGTTTGTTTTTAATGCACTAAGACTCTATTTACCCTATTTATGCAGACTTGATTAACAACACGAACCATAAGGCAAATTTTTCTAAGAATTCATAGCCTGTGCATAAAATTCAGTTAAAGCACACAGTCTAAACATAAAGCTAAGGCACGAATTCCAGTTGGTGTTTAGTGAAAACTCAGAGCCAGATATCTGGGAAAAAGCTGGAATATCAGAGAGAGGAAACAACACAGTCAATCCTCATCCAGCCAGCTTCTCAGGCCAACAGGGTAAAAGCTGTCTTCAAGAGTTCTCAGCCTGGCTGGTTGCTCCTACAGAATCCTGAATGTCTGCCTCCTCCTGCTTTAAATATCTTCTCTGCCCAGTTGTTTTACTTCTGGGTTCAACTCTGCATCATAATCCTAGAGTTAAGATTAAAGGTGTGAGCTACTATGTTTGGTAGTTAGATTTTGAACTCACAAAAATATAAAAAGATCTGTCTCCTGAATGATGGGATTAAAGGTGTAGATAACCACTCAGTCTTTCCCGTGCTGGGATTAAAGGTTACCACTCTCTGACCCCCATGGCTCGACTGTGCGTGATTCTGTTCTCTGATATTCCAGGCTGATTTTGTTAAATATAAAATGTATCCACACAAAGTACTGTTTTATTCTGAAGAATAAACAACAGAAATGGATATTTTTACATGGGATAACTTTATAATATAATGGTTTAAATCTCTTATAACTTAGAAAGATCTGATTGTTTTCAAATGTTATATCAAGCAGTTGGTTTATCTGGATGCCCAGACTTATTTAATCAAAGTCATATACATAACATGAATTAAGAAGTTTTGACTAACATAGGTAAAACCTCATGGATATGTTTGAAGGAACACACAAAGGACACCCAATTTCAATTTCTGGAAGCTTACTCCAGAATTTAGGAGGCCTTTCTTCCAGAGTATTCTGTGTCTCAGAATAAATGTAAATGAACTCAGATGTAAGCCCTCACCCACCTATACTCGATGGATTTCTATGGAGAATGAAGACAACAACTATCACTTGCTCTGTTCAGCATCCCACATCCCAGGAGTGAATACATCTCAGGCCTTATTCAGAGCATTATAGGATGGGCACTTGGAGCCAGGGCATAAGATTCACCAAGGAGCTTCTCATATGCTTCAAAGACTCAGATATGTTCAGGCACATGAAGCAGCCTCCAGAAACTCCGGCATGGCCAGTATACCCCAGCATGGTGCATAGAACCTTGTCCCCCCTCAAAGTAGGCCTTTCAGCATATTATACAAAACTGTGTTTGCTAGCTAAATTTTGCCTGGAAGTATAGGCATATAATGAAATCAAATGCAAATGATATACATGGAAAAGAATGTGTCTTCTTTGTCACACAAATCAACTGTGATTTTTTTTTTTTTCAAATTTTAAGTCAAGGTTTCCCACCATTAAAGTTTCAGCTGCCAGTTCCTTCATTTTGCTCTCTCTGATCTGAGAACATGAGCAGCGGGAACACCTTTACTCTCAAATTTAGTTTAATGTAAGTATCGCAAGCCCTGCTGGCAAGCCTCAAGGCACAAACTCTGAATGAGGGGTGGTCAGAACTGAATTATAAAGTGGGGGGAAAAGTTATTAACTGCATGTTGAAAAACGTTGCTCAACCCATCTGCACTGGAAAGCTGAAGCTAAGCATTAGGGTGAATGTCTACAGTCTCTCTCCTTGTTCTAAGCACACACCCTACCTTGCCTATGCTTTAGGCAAGGGTATTTTGTTTTCCATAATCAGAGTGTGGTCACCACTGTATCTATACCATAAATAGTTGAAGTTTCAATTACATCTTTGCGTGGGACTTGAAATATACCCAATATACATTCAGTGTGTTCCTGGACCAAGTTATCTTCCTAAGTAACTGTCTTCTCTTTCATGCCTTATAAGTCTGATCTTATTTATGCCTACATTTATTAAAGTAGGCAGTGGCTGAGTTCTTACATGTAGCAGGAGCAGAGGAGAACTGAAGTAGTGGAGAAATGCCAGGTGTAAGGAGCTATCATTTGTTTGTAGAGGGACACAGTCTCTTGTTGACTGTCAACATGACGAGCTATTTTCCCATCATTCCCAGCCAATGGCATTCTAATCTCAACTCAGTAATGACGAATTTAGTCCATTCCTGCTGTGCACCTCCTGTCTAGGTAGGCAGCAAAAATGGACCCCTTTGGCCATCAGGGTCTTTGGCAAGAAGAAAGCTGCAGGAAGGCAATAACTCAGAGAAGGGAGAAGGAAGTTACCCACATGTGCTGGGCCCCTAGAGCCCCTCTGAAGCAGTGCATTTGGAAGCCCCAGAGGCACCCCCCTCACCCAGGGCCAGCAAGAATGGGCGGCACCACATGTGGCCCAACAGGGGCGGAGACAAAGATCAAAAGGCCGCCTGGAGCCATTCCACAATTGGTATTCAGAAAAGATTTGGCACCTCCTTTGATCTGCTGGTTGGCACTCCCGTGCTGCAGCAGTTACAGCCTCTACGGTTGGCCACCACGTACAAAGACAAATGGGAATGGAGAAGCAGAGGATGAAAGGTTTGAGAGTTCTGGGTCAGGCTGAAGGTGTCCATGGTGTGTGAGTTTAAATTTCTGGCCCTCAAGAGAAACTTCAAAGAGTAACCCTCCTTCCCACTTTCCCTCGGCGTGTCCCTAACAAGAACCACAGAGGACTGTGTCCACAGAGGCCGGTTAGAGTGAGACTGTGTCTGAATGGCTAGCTCTCCAGGTCCAGTCACTCACTTACAGGGAAAACAGGAGAAAAAGCCAGCAACTGCAGGAAACAAGTTTATTATGCAAGAGAATTCAAAACTAACATGACTTTCCTACTGATGACACAATGCCATTTTTAAGATTTGGAACATTTCATATATAAGAATTCTTTTGCTACAAAAAATGAAAGGATCTACAGGACATATTTAGTAGCCCTTAGAAGTGTAAACAGCAAGTTTATATATGTACGTTTAAGCAATTTGGAGACCCCTAGCACCTGCGGTGGACACTTGGGTAGGTTGTGGAATAAATAGCAATCACACATTCTCCACCACCTGACATTTGAGGCTCAATCAACATATCAAGCAGAAGGTGGATCATATATTTCATTCAACTTACATTTGCAGACAGCGGATCTGCGGATCTCTCCAGGCCCTCAGATGCCAATCTGAAAAATCAGTAAGCAAAATGCAGCAGAAAAGGAAAGAGAGAGAGGGAGAGAGAGAGAGGGAGAGAGAGAGAGAGAGAGAGAGAGAGAGAGAGAGAGAGAGAGAGAGAGAGAGAGAGAGAGAGAGAGAGAGAAACATTACTCAGCAAAATAATTCCTCTGTGCTCCCCAAGTCAAGAAACAAAACTCACTCAGATTGGTGAATAAGTAAGTTACTAAAAGTTCTGCGTTCCCAGTATATATTTAGATGAACTATAAAGTGAAATGTTCCAATTAGTCGCTATGAAACAAATCACTAACTCAACAAAAGCCCCCAAACAGCAGAAATGTGTGTGTTGACACAGTCCAATTCAAACGTGCTTTAGGGTAGTTCTTTCCCTCACGTTTATGAGACACAGCTGTTTTTAAGGACAACCCAGAACGGAGAATGCCTTCAATTATGTTCCACCCACCTCTGAACAGGTCTGGTGTGCCTGTCCCCACATCTGTGTCTTTCCTACTCCTTTAGGGAGAGGGCTGATTCTGGAGAGGGATGTCAGTAAGCTGGAGGCCCAGCAATGGAGGAAGGGGTCCTGGGAAAGAAAAGCAGCCCGCTCTCCTGGAAGCTGACTGGGTTCAGTCTCCAACCTTGTGCTACAAACCTTGAAAACTGGCTCTGGGGACAAAAATGTCCCCTGATGAAGCTTCTGCAAGCGGTGTGTGCTGGGCGCTTGCTTGGCCTCCCTTCCGGGGTTAGCGGCCTGGCTAGGTGTAGAGAGGGGACGCTGAGAGCGTCTCCCGGGAAACAGAGGGGCGCGGCGGTAGGAAGGGGGCGGAGTTAGGCTAAAATGGACTTTGGGATTGGGCAGCTCCAAAACTCTTTGAACTTGGGGCGGTGCTTGGAGGGAGACGCTTGTTGATGAGTGAGCGTGGCCTGGTCCTCAAGTGGACTTGCAAAAGAAGTCTCCACAATCCAAGGACCTTGAATTTGAGAATATTCCTGAGTAGTTTTGTCAGGGCACAGCTTTTTCTGAGTATTTTTCAGTATTTCTCCTTTGTCCCCGAGACTGACGGAAACCCCACAGATTGGCATCCAAGGTCTCCATAAACCTGATGAACTATTCCATTGTCCTTCCCCCCACCCGCACCCCCACCTCCGAGATGTCACATGCCCATAGATGACTTTGCCAAACCTGTGATCAGCCAAGAAATCTCGGGTCCTTTAGAATTACTCTGTCCTTATTTGTTCTTATTTCTGAAACTTGGGAGTTTCACTTCTCCCTAACCAGTCAATCCTTTTAACTCGCCCCATCTTTCCGTCTTTTCCTGCCACTTGTATGCATGTCTTAGTTAGGTGGGATTTTGTTTGTTTCATTGTTTTGTTTTTGGTTTGGTATTTACTTTTGTGAAGAGACACCATGACCATGGCAACTCTTTTTGTTTGATTTTTGCTTTTTTAAGTAAACAAAAATTTAAAAATATTTTAAATAATCACAATATTATATTGCAATTTATAAGACAGAGTAATAAAATTATGTAATAATGGTGTAAATATGTACATATAGTTGAATAAAAAAGTAGAGGACCCAGGTGTGAAATGATACAGTTATGGCTATCTAACAGGTGACTGACCAACTGTTATTGGTAGTTCTCTTATTCTTTGGGGGGTGGGGGTGTTCCGCCAGGCAGCTCTCAAATATATGAAGTTGTATTACTACTTACAAACACCTGATCCTAGCTTGGCTTTTATTCTTGCCAGCTTTTCTTAAATTATCTCCTCTACCTTTTGCCTCTGGGCTTGTGCCTCTCTCTATCTATATGTCTTTTCTATCCCTTTTATTCCACGTTTGACTGTGTGACTAGGTGGCTACCCCTCCTCTTGTGTTCCTTGATTTTTCTCTCCCAAGATTTCTCCTATTTATTTTCTCTGCCTGCTAGCCCTGCTTTGCTATTGGCTGTTCAGCTGTTTATTAGACCAACAAGGTATTTTAGACAGGCAAAGTAACACAGCTTTACAAAGCTAAACAATTTCAACATAAAAAAGCAACCCATCTTTGCATCATTAAGACAAATGTTCCACAGCATAAACAAATTTAGCACATTTTAAAATAATATTCTACAACAACCAAGATCATAAAGGCATTCTTTGGAGGAAATACAACTTTTTTAACAAAGGGTTTTGGGGAAAAAATGGGTATTCACAGAGGCATTGTTTCATCTCATGTATACACAGGGAAATCTGATGGATCAAATGCTTGGAAGTAAGAGCTGATACTCTCAAACTATTAGAGGATAAATTGAGTAAGCACATCAAGATATAGGCACCAGGCATGACTTCCTGAGTATGATATTTGCTGAAGAAAAATGGCAACAAGTGGCATTGGCATTTTATAATTTTTTTTATATAAAGGATCAATATTTATTGAGGGGTTTATGTAAACAGTCACTGATGCAAAACTGAACCTAAAGCCAATTCTTGGGGAGTTGAACTGTCCCACACAGTGATGATGTCAACCCTCTCTCAGAGAAGCAGGAACAGACAGGGAACGCACACAACTGGGGGTTGGCCATGCTCCATCCTCAAGACCCCAAAACTATTGCCTCTAGGTCTCCATCAATAATGCTTGAATACCATCACATCTCCCCCATTTGTCTAACTAAGAAAGGACTAAACCTAAGTATAAGAATATAGACAATAGAAATAATTATAAGGTAATGTCTGGGGGGGGGTAATAACATAGACAAGGTCAAACTACAATCGACAAATAACAAATATAAGGTATATCTTAAATGTCTAGAATATGGTTAAATGGCAATGTACAGGAATTACTTCAAAGCTGTTTGTCTTGAATAATATAAATCTAATACCTGAATGTTCTTAGTTAAGTAAGATATGAGATGGTGTAACCTTAACTGTCTAGTCTTCAACCACATCAAAGACCTGAGAAGGAAAATACCTGAATAAGCTGGAAGCACAAGAGAGCAGCTTCCAGTCAGCTTCCTGGACAGTCACCCACAGCTTTTCTGAAAAGTTGGAGCATCCACCCTTTTTGGCTACAGGCCTAGGCTATCTGGATCTCTCTTCAGGAACAGGGAATTTTGAGAAACCGTCTTATCCTGTCTTGCCAGGTTTCAGCAGTCTCTTTCCTTCATCCTGCTCATGTGGATTGAACAGAATGCTTACTGTCAGCAGTTGGGGCAAGGGCAGTTCTCTGCCCAATAGGCCGTTGTCTAGGCCATGGAAACTCTTACAAAGAAAACATTTAATTGAGGTGGTGGCTTACAATTTCAGAGGTTTAGTCTATCATTATCATGATGAGGATTATGACAGTGTGCAGACAGACATGGTACTGCCTACATCTTGACCAGAAGGCAACAGGAAGTTGACTGACTGTCACACTGAGGGAAGCTTGAGAAAAAGAGACCTCAAATCCCACTCCCCAGTGACACACTTTCTCCAACAAGGCCACACCTCCTCATAGTGCCAGTATTTAGGGACCATTTTCTTTCAAACCACCACAATGTTCTAAGAAGTGGGACTTCTTGAACTTTCTCCCATACATGGAATGGGGTCAGAGCTAATCTCCCAGAAAAACATGTTGGGAAATAAGGCTTTATTGGTTGCCTATTGTTACACATTGGGTGAATTAGCCAGCAATCTGGCCCACCCACATCACTTTACCAATCATACATTGATCTATCTAGAGTATAAACATACTACGTTTTCATTCCCACATCTGATTTTCTGTAGTAAATCACTACATCATTTCCGAAGTTTAGGGCATGCATTCAATTGATCATTGTGACTACAGCCAGCATCCCCTGTGGTCCACATCAGGAGGGCCTCCTCTGTTCTCATGAATTCATTTCCGAGCTCTCAGAATCACTTTAGTGGAACTCCATTTGACCCACGGATGTTCTCTCCCAGAGTGTGCTATTTGTGGACTTTCTGCACAGGAGACTCGTGGGTTCTACTTCCTGTCTTCTGACAGGTAATGGATGATGGCCTCTTCAGCAGAGGTCTAGAAAGCTCTGTCCTTACTGTTTGGATTTCTTCTCCCTGCTTGCTGTCCCTAGCTCACTAGAAGTTCTATGGCATCCTTCTTCTGAGTATAAAGTTCTTTAGAGTTAGGAAATGCAGTCAGAGAACTTTGCAAATGACAGGAAAAACTCAAACCGACCGCTGATGTGGGATGCCTTTCTGTATGCTGTGAACATCAATCTTTAAATAAAGGAGCTGTTTTGGCCCATGACAGGCACCATAGAAATAGGAGGAGGAGAAATCAGCATAGGTAGGAGAAGCAGGGCAGAGTCAGACAGACAGAGCCAGAAGCCCAAAGGAGCAACATGTAAAGAACACAGGTGAGCCACGGGCCATGTGGCAGACAGATTAATGGAAATGGGTTGATTTAAGATGTAAGAGCAAGCTAGCAATGTGCCTGAGCTATAGGCCAAACAGCATGAAGTTAATATAAGCGTCTGAGTCATTTCTGGGGCCTGAGCAGCAGCAGCCAGCAGCTAAGGGGTCTGGTGTGGCAGGCCTGTGGGTCTGGGCCTCAGGCCACCCGGGACCAAGAAACCCCACTACTACAGACCGCTGCCTTCTCTCTAGGTACCTGGGCTCTTCTGTAAGCATTGGTGACTTAAGACAAGTCTATCTTTTATCCACACAAAATGAATCTCTCTTTACTCATTCTACTCATAGATGTCTTTATCTACTCACAGATGCCCATCTTCCCTGAGAGTGTGAGCTCCCTGGAAATGTGGGCTTTGGACTTTCCTTTTTCTTGTCTAATTTCCTGGAAGAACACAGAGGTTGGAGACTGTGGTGCAGAATGTTCACACAGGTTTTGATTAACTGAATGAACGGCAGCATAGACAAGTTCCTCAGCTGAGTCCTCTCCCTCTTGTAGGATTCAAAGGGGAATGGGGGCAGATGCCAATGGCCGTTTGAAGCTGTTACTGACCTGCTACATCCAGAGTGCCTTCTGATCTTTGCTTTATTTAGGATATGTCAAAACTCTCCCCAAATATAAACTCTACTCCTCCAGTGGATGCCACTGCATCCTAGCCACTCCCCATAATAGATCTCAGTGTGGTTTTGACACCTCACTCATGAATTACAACAGGACAAACTTCTCAGATCCTTCTTGTTTGACTCTGATATTTTAAAAAAGAATATTCTATGCAATACGAGTTCTTTCAGGCTGGCATTGTCCTTTTCCCAAGACATTGGCAAAGTGTACATTCTCAGTACTTAGAAAGTTTCCTAGTCCCAGAACTTGTGATGAGAACTCTAAAACCCAATTCCTCATCCCTTTTTCATAAGTGACCTCCTAAGAAGATCTATGTTGTCGATGACAATCACAAATCTTAATGGGCTAAAACAGCAAAGGCATTTCTGCATTACACTGTGAACTTTCACAAGTCAGTCTTGGGTTTTGCTCCACGCCACTGTCATAGGAGAACGGCCCTGAAAAGACCATCATCTGGACCATGACCTGTCTGTGGCAGAGAGATGATAATGGAGGAAAATTGACCCTTGGCTTCAAAGGTGTCATTTCTAATAAAAGCTGCTATTTCCCTCACATTTCATTGGGTACAACTTCAGTGGTCCTATTCCACAGTAAGAAATGAGGAAACTGTCACCTCACCATATGTTATAATGAGGAACCAAGTGCTTGTGAATGGCAGGTCACAGTGACTCTTTCCAGTGAGACCTATGTAGCTAAGGCTGGCCTGGAACACCTGATCCTCCCGAGTGCTGGGTGTATACCTGTGCTTCATTAGACCTGCTGATTCTCTTTTATGCTTTTTGTTTAGACACTTTATTAGGCTCTTGAAACAGAATCTTTCAGTCAATTTCCTATACCCTTCCTCACATTTAGATAACTGTAAGAATTTCTTTAGAAATATTTTGCTTTTAAGACGTTTTCTTCTGTGATTCTGTTTATTAATATTGAGCTCCATGATTTGAATTTTTAACCCCTGACAATTTTTTCATTTTCATTCCTTTTACCATTTTATTATGTTAGCTGTAAAGTTTTTTTAAACTATCATTTGCCAGTCCTTTATTGATGCCTTTGTATAGGAAAGAATCATAGGTTTAGTATCTGAAAGCTTTCTTATATTCCTCCTTTATTATGCTTTTTTGTTATGCAATTTTTAGACACAGGGTTTCATTGTGTAGCCCTGACTGTCCTAGAACTTACTCTGTAAACCAGGGTGGCTTCAAACTCACAGAGATTCATCTGCCTCTGCTTCCCAAGTGTGGGGATTAAAGTTGTGTGTTACCACTACCCAGCTTAGATTTTTAAAAATATTTTATTTGTGTGTGTGTGTGCTTCTCTATTTTTGATGTTGTTAGACTTATGTTTGCTGATCCTTTAAAATCTCTTTACACTTTTGTATTGTATATGTATGTGAGGATCAGTTCTCCTTCCCTAGGACTTGAACTCAGGATATCAGGCCATGAATACTTTAACCCAAAGAGTCACCACACTGGCCCTTAACTGATAGGAATTACGGCTGCCACCATCTTTGTAACTGTACCCTATCACAGGAAACGTAGGACGTTGTCTAGTATTGGCCTTGCTAGCCAACTCTGGCTTCACAGTGATTTAGCAAGTAATCTCACATCATTAGTTCTTATAAATCACTTGGGAAGCAAGATCCAATGGAGAACTGTCTAGATAAAGTTGGCCTGTGGTACGCCTGTAAGGGATTGTCATAATTGGTTTGCTTGATGCAGGAAGCGTCACCCGGGATGAAGATGGCTCTGGACAGAATAAAGAAGAGGGAACCAACTGAGCACTGGCTAGCATGCTCATACCCATTCTCCCTGCCCTTGACTGTGGATGGGATTAGATGTTCAAGTTCCTGCAGTGACTACTTCCACCTGGGCTTGTGAATAAAGGACATCCTTTCTCCCCTAAGTCACTTCTGTCAGTATATTATACCACAGCAAAAGAACGCAAACCAGGACTCTAGCTAAAGTAGATTCATTTGCTTATTATGATTGGATACTTGTTTAATAATAATTAAGAAACTATTAATAATACAAATGTAATAATAAATTTAATTTCAAAACACAAACTTGTAGGTATTTATTACATATAATATTTGCTTATAGTGAGCATTGTAAAGTATTACTTCTAAAGTAAAAGTTGGAACTTTACAGTATATTTGAAAAATAGCAACGAAAAATATGCATAATAATTAACATTTATTTTCTATCATTATAGAGATTTAGTAACACTAATTTTAAAACACTGAAGCTGAAGTATTTTATTCAAATTGTACCATATCTTGCTATGTTACTGATCAGACTGAAAATGTAAAATATTTGAGGTTCAAACATTTTGGATTTGTGTACTAAGTCAGATAGAGAAGTCTAGTTGATATTTATTGATCTACCATAAATAATGCAATGAAGCAGTTATTTGAAAGTAAAAAGTCATTTGCCTATTGATGTTTGAAAATAATTTTTACAATAAACTCAGAATGTAAAGACCTTTATAGGTTTTAATGGTGTGTGTAGCACTTTTGTAATTATCAAGTGTTTTGCAGTTATAAGAACTTATAAAACAGTATTTGAGATCTAATCCAACACAATCAGTAAAGGCATTCTCCAGCTCTCCGATTGCTTGGAGGGATTCAGAGAAGAAAGGGGGCAGGCCCAGGAGAGCAGCAGTCTGGTGGCATGGTTCTGACCTCAGTGTTAGCAGAGGGTACATCTGAGGTTTGAGAATCTCAGAAATGATTTTCTTAAAACTATCCCCTCCTAAGGTGCCCTGCGAACTTTTTGGGACCTTGCCAATTAATTTGACATCTTGTTTGGTATGCATTCTGCATGAATGAATGCCACTTGGTATTAAAGTAATTTATTTTGTGTGTATTTAATATCTTCATATTCCTGGATTTGAGTGCAGCTCTGTTTTCTCAGTTTGATAAATCTGCTACTTTAAAAGCAATGACATTTGAACGTGAACACTCAAATGTGGGTTTTAGAATGTCCTCTTTAAATGGAGCTTCCTCTCCACAAAATAAGGCTAGAATACTTGTCTAAAACTCTTTGAACTTTAGTTATGTATGTACATGCATGGGTGTCACCTTTCTTTAGTTATGATCAATACCGGAGATAAATCAACTTCTAAAGAGAAAGATTTGCCTTGGTTTGTGGTTTCAGGGATTTTAGTTCACGGACCCTCCTTCCCATCACTTTGCCCCGCGGGGACACAGTGTATCATTATAGAAGTATCTTCTAGAGAAAGTCTGTTTACATCATGGTATTTGCGAAGCAAAGAGAGAGGGCAAGAGGCTAGGCTCTGGTGTGCTCTCTTAGGGCATGTCCCCAGTGACAGAACTTTCTTCCAATAGGTCCTGTTTACTAAAGGCTCTACAACCTCCCATAGTGTCATAGGCTGGAAAACAGGCTTTTAGCATTTAGGACTTTGGAGAACACTCAAGAGCCACCCTATCAGGACATGATGATAAACAGAGATGTGTAAAATTTTATCCAACTACTCACATATCCATAAATGTCATTCAAAAATATCAGGAAACATGTTAGTATTTTCCTGATGTAATGCAGAATTTCATCTTCTTATTTTCTAAGGACAAAAAAATGTAGCTGTGTGTGTGCAAGGAGAATTCTAAATCCATAAAGATGTAGAATATAATGGTATCTTTCATGGACTGTTATAAAAAGTGACAAACAAAAATCTTACTATAACTACCAATATACCACACAAGGAAAAAAATTGTTAGGTTTAAAGGTATCCGTGTAAGCTGAAACAGACGTATAAAGGGAAAAATGGAATAATTGTGCTAAGTATTGAATTTGACCATCTAAATCCATCCATCTTTGTCTCAACAAATAAGGTTTGGGGTAGGATAGTGTTGTATGAAGTTTCTGGCCCAGACTTTCCAGCTTAGCCTTGTGGCCCGGACCTGCAGACTCACAGTTCTGTAGTCCCACTGAAACACACAGACACTTATATTAATGGTACGCTCATTGACCTGGGACCCAGTCATTTAACTTGCTAGCTCTTGCTCTTAAAACTAACCCATGATTCTTATCCTGTTCAGCCATGTGGCTCAGTACCTTTTCTCAGAGTAGCGTAGGTGTTCTCTCCATCTACTTCTCTGGTATGTCTGTGGCATCTCTGTTCTGTTCTTCCTGTTCCCAGAAGTCTCTTAGTCTGCTAGCCCCGTCCATACTTCCTATCTGCCTTTGGCCGATCAGCATTTTTATTAAACCAAGTGGGACAATTATTTACAATGTAACAACATAATCCCACTATGGGATAGTGTATCAGTTACTTTTCTACTGTTGTGAAAAAAATACCATGACCAAAGCAACTTATAGATGAAAGTGTTAATTTTGGATTACAGTTCCAGAGAGTAAGAGCCCATCATGACAGGGAGGCAAAGCAGCCAGTGGCAGGTGTGACGGCAGGCTCAGGAAGCTGACACATCTCAACTGCACTGGGAAGCAGACAGAGAGAGTGAACTTACAGTGGGTAAGGCTGTAAGCTCTGAAGGCCAGCACCCACTGATGTGTTTTCCGCAGCAAGGCTGCACATCCTATAGATTCCATTACCTCCCAAAAATGTATCTCTAATTGGGAATCAAATTTTTAAGTGCCTGAGCCTTTGGGACACATTTCTTTTTCACATGTAAGTGGGAATATCAGAATAGGTCCAGGAGTTCGCATCAAGGTGTGAAGACGAATAGAGCACATGTTTCTGGTCAGCCTTCACGCACCTGAATCAGCAGCAGGAAAGATTGCACTACTGTTGCTTCCCTAATGGTCTAAACAGCTTTAGCTGTTTCCTAGTCAGTTCCCAATTCTCTTTGTTACAGACTAATTACTTCTTTAAGATCTCCAACCACCTCATCACCATGATCAACTCCTGATCCCTAGGTACCAATCAGTCGTTCAAGACCCACTAGGTATTTGCTTCCCATCGCTTTGCATAACCAATTAGCCCAGAATCCTGCCCAGGGCAGATCCTTGTTGCAGATGAGTGGGAGGATTAGGTTGTGCCATTGTAAATAATTGTCCCACCCACTGGTTTAATAAAAAGCGCTGATTGGTCAAAGGCAGGCAGGAAGTGTGGGCAGGGCTACCAGACTAAGAGAACTCTGAGAACAAGAAGCACAGAGCAGAACGCCAGAGAGAAGCCGGAAGAAGCAGAGGACAACTATGCTGCTCTAAGAAAAGGTACCCAGCCACATGGCTGAACAAGATAAGAGACATGGGTTAGATGAAGGGTAAAGACCAAGTTATATGCCTGGGCCTGAGGCCAATCAGCCTAAAACTATAGTAAGCCTCTGAGTATCTCTGTGGGACTGCAGGACTGCAGGTCTGTGGGTCCAAAACCTTGAGGTTAGGCCCAAAAGTCCGGGCCAGAAACCTACTACACAGATGCTCCTCACTGGAGCCTCCCAATTCCATGGCCACAGTGCATCTCAATGCCAGACGATGACCCCACAGTCACTGCTCTGAGGGAAGACCTTATGATATAGCTTCAGCTTTCAAACCTTGAACAACAAGAGGTACTATGCCATTAATCTGATGTTTTTTTACCTAGAATCCAAATATGGAAGAATTATGAATGCTCTTACAAAAACTGAATTAAAGTCATTATTTTGAGATAAAACATCTTAAAGCCATAGATTTCTTTATAGGAAGTCTCAGTTTTCTACAAGATCATGTGACAAAGAGACCTGGTCTAGCTTCTCCTAAGCTTCTTTCTTACATCACTGTCTTTATTTAGTTGTTTTCTGATTTCTGATCATCAGGCAATCACATCCTCAGTTATATGTGTGGAGACTCTTCAACTGATTCTGGTTAATTGAAAAAATACACAGATTAATAGCTAGATTCTCTTGAAGCTAGATTCTGACCATGAATTGAGTGACATGTTTGAACACTCAGTCCCCCAGCTTATGGTGCTTTTGGAAAAGGTTACAGAACCTTTGCAAAGCAGTAGAGCCTTGTGGGAGGGAGTAGGTCAGCCACACACCTCTTCCTGTTCTCTTGTTAGGCTTCCCCTATGCACATGAAAAGTGATCAGCTGACTTCCAGTTCCTGTCGCCATGCCTATCTGTTGCCATGTCTTGCCTGCCGCCCCTCTGTAACCATAAGCTAAAATAAGCCCTAAGTGTATTTGGTTGTCAAAGGAGAAGAAAGGTTACTACTACGTTCAGTATGTGTGAATTTGGTTAAAGCCATTTCTAAGACGGAGCTCTGAGAACCCTGCAGAGTTTCCAGACCTGCAAAACCTGGGAGCAAATGTCTGATTGTAGTCTGAGCAAAAAGAACATTCAATCAGGGATAATTCAGGACTGTTGACTTCTGTTGTGATTTTCTTAGACTCCCCCCCCCCTTATGATAATGAGAAAGCTATGTCTTTTATTAAAAGTTTTTGAGGGCCATAAAGAATTATAAAAGAGTATCAAATGAACTTTGATACTCTTAGTCGTCTAGTTCTTAGAAAAGGCAGAACTAGAAAATTTATAAATTACATTTGGAAGCTGAGAAGTCAAAGGCCATGGAATAAATACAGGTAGTCTGTGGTAAGGATCTATTTGTTTCCTCAAAGATTGCCCCTAAATGTGAAACAATGATGTTTCACACACTCTTAAACTTTTCTATAAGAACCACACTCACCAGAGGAAGAGATTCACAGCTAAGCACTGGGTCAAGCTCTCAGTGCAGCTGAAGAGAGAGAGGAGGGATTATTTAAAAAAAATAAATAAATAAAATAAAATAATAAAAAAAAAGTAGTCAAGATCACAATAAGGAAACCCACAGATACAGCTGCCCTGAGCTACTGGGAGCTCACTGACTCTGAATTAACAGATGGGGAACCTGCATGGGACTGAACCAAGCCCTCTGAATGTGGATGATAGTCTAATGGCAGGGGAAGTTTGTGGGGTCTCTGGCAGTGGGACTAGAATTTATTCCAGGTGCATGAACTGACTTCTTGGAGCCCCTTCCCTACAGAGGAACACCTTGCTCAGCCTTGATGCTGGGGGGAGGGTCTTGGACCTACCTCAACTGGAAATGCCAGATGCATTGACTCACTCTGGAAGCACCTTACACTCTCTGAGGAGTGGATGGGGGGGGGGTTGTAGTTTTGTTTGTTTGTTTTTTTTTTTTTAAAGAATCCTGCTCACACCCATAAAAACTCTTTGTGATTTGATCACTCCTTTAAAGTCCCATTTCTTAGTACTGTGGTGACAAGTTCCAGCACATGAATTAAGGTGGTATCTTCAGGCTATAGTAACTTAAAGAAAGGGAGAATTTTATATATTAAAAACCAAAAAAGTAACATTAGTTGTTTTATTAAAAAAAATTATCAATAATGTAATTTTCCTGGGAAAGTAGGATGGTGAGTGCCTCATTGGGATATCTGAGAATGTTCTCCACAGATAAGTAATTCCAGGAGTGTAATAAACCAACAGCCCTGGGAACCACGTTTGAAATGTCTGGCTTCTTAGCCTCCGTAAAATGGGTTCTATTCAGTGACCTATGGGCACTGAGATACCCTGGCATCTTGCAAAGGCCGTCTTTAGGGTAAGGGCTCTCCTGTGATTTTCTCCTGCCTACCAGGAGTCTAACAAGCACCCACTTTCACTTTTAATCTTCTCTCCACTTGAAGTCTGAAGTCTATCAGTTTCTTGACTTGATTCGGGATTCTCTAGATTTTCTTTCAAATGGACATCCCTTCAGATAAAATTCTTCCATCTTAAGCCATTTATATCAGCTTCTTGAAAGACCCTGGTCAATTCATCTAGAAACTTTTCTAAATTCTCTTCCACATTTTGTATCATGTTATGCAAAGTCAGAGTTCTAACCAACAGAACATGTCTCTCCGAGGATGACAGCTTTGAACAACATATTCTATTCACAGTTTGTGACTGCTGAGAGGTTGGGGGTCCTCTCCTTTGAGGGAGTGACTGCTGAGAGGTTGGGGGGTCCTCTCCTTTGGGGGAGTGACTGCTGAGAGGTTGGGGGGCCTCTCCTTTGAGGGAGTGACTGCTGAGAGGTTGGGGGGCCTCTCCTTTGAGGGAGTGACTACTGGGAAGTTGCCCATGCTCTGATGGACTGTGCATTTCAACATCAGGGATTGGATTCAGTGAGCTATAAAAAAAGACCTTGAAGGTGAGGTAGGGATATGTTGGGGACAAAAGAGAGATGGGATGGTTAAGATACAAAGTACACATATGTGAGATATTGTCAGGATTTAAATTAAAACGCTTACAAAAAAATAAATGAGCAGAATGGGCAGAAGACATTCTTTCTAATTTCTATTTTTATTAGACTACAAAATAATAATTCCATTTTAGAGAGAAGTTAATTAAGACTAAGGATATTCTAAAGCAGTTTTCAATCTGTGAGGTTACAAGATCTCTGACAAACTTCTATCTCTAAAATTATTTATATTACTATCATAACAGTAGCAAAAATATAGTTATGAAGCAGCAACAAAAATAATTTTGTGGTGAGGAAGGGGTCACTGCAACATGAGAAACTGCATTATAAGTTCCATATTAGGAAAGTTATGAACCATTGTTCTAAAGAGAATGGAAACGTCTCATCTTAAGGAGAGATCACTATACTAAGTAAGTAAACAATTCAATATCTTCAGGAAATTCCCGAAACTGATCAGATTTACTATGTCCTTCCCTTTCCAGGTTGATATAAGCAGTAAAAACTGCTGAGAGACACAGAACTGCATATTGTGTAGTGAAATCCAAGTTTCTAGCTTTCATGGGGCATTACCAAAGCTGGGGTGGGCTGTTTCTGCTACTGTAACCTCTTACTGTACTTCTATAAGTAACTGCCATAAACTCATTGCTTCAGTAAATTGGGCTTTGGTGGTGTCTGATTCTCTGTTTGGGGTAAGTAGACATTGTTTCACATCTCCCCAGGAACAGTGTGTAATACAAATTAATTTATCATAATAAAAACTCAAAACTAAACATCAGAGTACATGCTGAAAAATCAGAGAAAGAAAGGAGCCAGCCACTAGAGAGACCTTTCCTTCTACCAAATCCTCAGACCACAGAGGCCAAGCTCCTGTCTCCTCCAGTCTTATATTCCTTTCTCCATCCAGCCATATCACTTAATGTCCCCACCGCCCTGGTGCTGGGGCTAAGGGCATGAGCCTCCACTGCTTGGCTCTTTTTCTCTTCAGACTGGATCAATCTCACAGATCCCAGGGTGGCCTTGAACTCCTGATCTTCCTGCTTCCTCCTCCCAAGTGCCGGGCTTAAAAGTGTATGCCACCACTTCCTGGCCTCTATGGTTAGCTAGTATCTAGCTCTGCCCTCTGATCTTCAGGCAAGCTTTATTTGTGAGAAAACAAACAAAATATCACCACAACAGTGCCTCATAGAAGCTGTGTCAAGCTACCTACAAGTGTGTAATGTATACACAGCTCTCATGTTGCTTCGGTTCTCCAAGTAGGAAGCCATAGAATTGGGCTTTACTCATTCTCCAAATTCTATGGCCCCAATAATTATACTTGGTTAACGTCAGCAAATCATGTATCATGGATAGAAATGGTTCCAGAGAAGGTAAGCAGTCTCCTCCTACATTTTCAAATCCCATTAATAAGTAGGACAGTACTTGATGATAATAGCAACCAATATGATTAACAAGCTATGTTCATGGATGAAAATTTTAATAACCACCCAAACTGTTATATACCTTTTACATCATGAATGTGATGTGCACACACCTCCCGTGCTTGACATCAGTGTGCCTTTACTAATGCATTTTCTCTCTCCAGAAAAAAATAAAAACACTCTCAGATACCTGTGCAGCCTGGTTTCCAACACTGGAATTTTTCTTTTTTTCTTCTTCCAGAGCTCCTGGGGTGCTTCTACTTGCTCAGTGTGGCTCTTGGCTAATGCTGACAACTGAAATGACATATTTTATAGTTTATTTAGAAACTGCTTTTGAGATGATGAAACTTTTTTTGTGGGGGTAAAAAAGAGAGAGAGAGATCCTAGAGGCATATAAAATATCTTACTGTGAGATTTTAGTCTGAATAAGAGCTTATAAATAAAAAGTACTTTTTTTGACATTTAATTTTGCACATAATGCATAGAGAAGAGGCATATTTTTATATTAGCGGAGTCTTGTCCCATTGATGTTTCCTTCGGTTTCCTGATAGAAAAAAATGTAAGGATTTCAATTGAAGTACATATAAATTTTAAAGATCATCCAATCATCACACCCTTTGGAAAAATTCAGAACAAGAGCTGAGACTGAGCAAGCGATGCTGCTGAGGACAACGTAACCACCGTTGTGGGCGCTATCCACAGTGCAGTCCTTTCTGCAGTCATTACAGAGAAACTCCAGAAACGCTCGTCTGTGCCCGGCCTCCCTGCCCCACACACTGCAAGGAGAATAAGATATTTTGGAGCGATTTGACACGGCATGTTTTTATTTCAGTCTCTTCCACAGTTCCTTCCATACTTTCTGCTCCGAGGGAAAAGTCGAAATTGTGATAGAGCGTGATGAGTGTTTTCCAATAGTGCATTCTTCTAAATATTGATGAATTTTATAATGAAAATATTTCTTTATTTTTACCGTTAATGCCACCCAGACTAATAAGTAGATGATTATTTAATAGTGAGTTCATAGGAACTATATGTGATGAAAGGTTATGGTAGCAGAAAAGGAAAAAAGTTTTCTGAGTGAAACTGAAAGACATAAAAATTGAAAAACTAAGAAAAAAGAGCAAATATTATAAGCAAGACTGAAGATAGCAAAGTGCATATTGTCTTATAAAGTGTTGTCTCTGGGGGCTTATGGTTATAAAGACTTAGTTGCTTGGGGAGAAGACGTGAGTGTATAATCAGATCCGATCGTGTATAAGTTGTCTAGAAGAGATGATGTCATAACTGGCTGGGGGAAAGCAGAAGCCATAGAGTGAGCCAGACTCTGCTAAGTACCTACCGACAGCATGAAGAGAAACCGGGTCAACAAGGGCAAGTCCGGTTCATATCATGTCACAGACTGATGCATACCCTAGAAGCCCAACGCTCCATCCTCCAGGACACCCGATTCTCTATTGCTTGCTTACCATGCAGACTCTCTAATCTATAGCTCACTTCCTCAATTGGAAATAGGGTTAGGGCTTTGATATTATGGGTTTTGCTTCATTTCATTATATTTCATTTTGTCATGTGTGGTTGTTGTCTCCTAGAAGCCTGTTTCTGTCCAATAGGAGACAGGAAGGGAGCCGATCTGGATAGGAGAGGATGGGAGCAAACTGGGAGGAGAAGAGAGGAGGGAAACTATTCAGATTATATTGTGTGAGAAAATAATTCATGTCTAATAAAAGGAGGGGAGGAAAAGCAAAACGAAGACAAAAAGGGGAAATAAAGGAATTCAGAAGCACAGGGTCCAGTGCCTGCCTAACTCTTTATCTAGACCCATATCCATAGTCCTAGTGTAATTACAGCCTGTATAATGGTAATTCCACCTATGTGACAGTTTAGGAAAGAAAACCAAGACAGAAGATAGTCGGGGGTTTCCAGGGAAAAGGTGTCACTCATGGAGAGCCTCCCACAAGAGAATTGGAGAAGACTACACTGTTCCTTAATCTTGACTGTGCTCTCAAAACTGATGGAACTACGTACTTAGAAGTGTGAATGGCAATGAAAATTTACATTTTACATAAATAAAAGTGATGCTATTGTCAAAGCTTAGAGAACTGTATGTTAAAATCACTTATAGGTTTTCTGCATATCAACTATATGTCTTAATTCTTAAAATAAATGCATAGTAGAAGCATTTTAACTCCTAAAAATTTGAGTTTCCTAACATAAATTTATTAATACAAACATACAAAAATATTTTTCAATGAAAATATTCCATAATGAAAAAGAGTTAGGAATGTGCTTGGTCTGAGGTACATCGTCCAGAAGATGCTGTCAGACTTGTGGCATCTGATGCATGAATTCTTCAAGTCCAAAATCAATGGAAATGAAACAAGATGTAAAGCATAAGCAAGCAGACAATGCAGCATCTGAAGAATCTGTGGTAGAAGCTTTGACTTAATGTGTAGTGAGTGAATGGGAAGTAGCTGGGCCAGGAGCAGAAAAGCAGGATAGATAGGAAGCTGTGTCCTTCCTGAAGGATGAGCTTGCAGGTGCTGGCAACATTTGAGGGCTTGTGTGTGTGTGTGTGTGTGTGTGTGTGTGTGTGTGTGTGTGTGTGTGTGTGTGTTTGTAAAAAACTATATTAAAATTTTAACTGTTGGTTTTCAAGTATCGACTGGGGTTGAGATTTTTTTGTTTGTTTGTTTGCTTTTGGTTTTTGGTTTGCATCAAAAGACACAGATTACTTTGAACAAATAAAACCTTTCATGGTTGCTTCCTTTAACAGAATATTTGAGACTGGAGTATGTTTCCTTCACATGAGAACTGCTTCTTCTAAATCTTGAGCATATTCTCCAGTTGTTGCTCTAACAAAACTTATTTTATATGATATTATTATTGTTATTGTTAGTTACATTCCAACAGCTTCCTCCTCTCCTCCCAGTTCTCCCTTTCATCTTTCCTATGTCCCCTATCCACCTCTCCATTTCTATTAAGAAAAGGGGCAGACCTTCCCTTGGTGTCAACCGAACAGTTGGGTAAGCCTAGGCAACCTCCTCCATGTACTAAAGCCGGGCAATATAAGGAGTAGGGTCCCAAAAGCCCTCAAAAGAGTCAGAGATGCCCCTGCTTTCACTCTTAGGACTCCCACAAAAATATCAAGCTACAAAACTTAACGTATACAAGAAGGCCTAAGTCAGTCCCATGCTGGCTTCCTGGTTGTCAATTCAGACTCTGTGAGCCCTTATGAGTCCTGGTTAGATGATTCTATGGATTTTCTTGTGGTGTCCTTGACCCTTCTGGATCCTACAATCCTACCTCTCCCTCTTCTGCAGGATTCCCCAAGCTTAGGCTAATGTTTGACTGTGAGTCTGTGTATCTGTTTCTATCAGATGCTGGATGAAACCTCTCTGAGGACAGTTGGGTGAGGCACCAATCTATGAGTATAGCAGAATATCACTAGGAATCTTTTTTTTCGGTCAGGGTTGGTTCTATCCTAGGTCTCTGGGCCATCTAGCTCTGGTACTCCAGGCAGTGTGAGGAGTAAGCTTTCTCTCTCACGGCATGAGTCTCAAGCTGGACCATTGGTTGACCACTCCCACAATTTCTATGCCATATTTACCAAATCTCATCTTGTATGCAGGACACACTGTAGGTTGATTGTTATGTGACTGGGTTGGTGTCCAGTCCTTCTACTGGAGTCTTGCCTGGCAGGACTTATTTTAATGGGTGTACAGAAGGACCATTAGGGGTTTTGTTTGTCTTGTGTAATACATAGAATACTTAGGTAACTAGTTTTTTGAAGATATTCACCCAAACAAAAAGCACAGGTGATAACGCACCTTCCAGTAGACTCTATCATTAAAGTAGCCAAAGAAATCACTTTAGGATAAGTTGAAAATTCACTGAAATCTTAACCTTTCAAACTAAAGAGATGATTCTATAGATAATCAGAAAGCTTTGTTTGGAAACTTTAAAAGCAGGCACATCAGAATTCATCTCCCTATCATTTAAATACAATGTTTTTTTAAAAAATTCCTGAAAATCAAAATTGATCACTGCCACATCCTGACTTAGTCAAGGAAGCTGCTTGTTTTGTTCAGCTAAGTAAACCTCAAGCAGACATATTAAGGCTCCTCAGTCAGGAACAGAGTGTTACAATGCATGTAATATATTATCCAAGATAGCTCATGTATACACTGTCACATGGTCAGAGTCAGGTGGCCTAGGCCTGCTGATGTAAATGGGTGATATACACCACTGACCTGCGCGCTTTACCCAGAGTTCTTCCTTACTAGTAGGCTCAACTAGTTTTCAGTATTTGGGTTATGTTTAGCAGAAGGCAGGGGAATAACTTCCCGACATCACAATGTCATCCCAGTTATAAACACCCCAATAACTGTTTCTAAACAGTGCTCAACTAACAGTTTTAAACTCCTTTAAAATGGAGTCGTGGGGTTAGGTCCTCATCCTGGTTACCTTTAAAGACTTGCTTCTTCTGGACTATAGGAAACATTAAATGGTGAAAGAGTTATGCTCAAGGCCTTTACTAATTGAATTAAATGTAACAGGAAAAAAAATAACCTGGCATTTGTCTCATATTGCTGATGGGCAGCTGATGTGGGGATGTCTTTCTTTTTGCTGTGCGTATTAATCTTTCAATCTTAAAATAAAGGACTGTTTGGCCATGGCAGGTACTGTAGAAGAAGTAGGTGGGGAATCATAATAGTTAGGAGGTCTGAGTCAGATCAGATCGAGCCAGATGCCCAAAGAAGAAGCATGTAAGGAATGCAGGTGAGCCCTGGCCATGTGGCAGGATAGATTAATGGAAATGGACTGAGTTCAGATGAAGGAGCTAGCTAGCAATGTGCCTGAGACATGGGCCAAACAGCAGGAACTTAATAGAAGCGTCTGAATCATTTTGGGGCCTATGCAGCAGCGAGCAGCTAAGTGGTTGGGAACTGCAGGTCTGTGGGTCTGGACCTCTGGTTGCCTGGGACTAGAAAGCTTATTGTAACAGGCGGTCCTTTCCCTACTGTTTCTGTCATTGCTATTAACAATTGTTGTTGGCTTGTGTTGAGTCTGGAAATTCTAGAACTTACCAAACTGCTTACATATTAAACAAGATGCTTCGTAAATGTTTATTTGAAGATTTTGAGGAGATTGTTCAAGGCAGTGAATTTGTTTGAATCTCTGAACCATAAAGACTAATTTGCAGTTAGGTGTGGTCTTGGTATATACAAGAGGGTTTCAAAGTGCATCAGTAAAATTTTGCTTTCCCATTCAGCCCCATGCACTGGACAAACAACTTAGAGAAGTGAATTGGCCGAGACATCCGGCAGAGTGGAGAGCACAGCTTAAAATGCCACCATTTAACCATTCTGGCCTCCCTTTCAGCTGATGAATTTCAAGGGGATTTACGAAAATGGAGTCCATACTTGCTTAAGGCAGATATCAAAGTTTGTGACTGTGTACATAATAGAATGAGGCTGTATACATCATGTTGCTGTTCAATAAGAATATTGTGGTGTGAGGTTATGGACAACAGATCTTAGGCCCCCAAAACAGCAACTTAACAGAGAAAATGGTGCTATTAGATAGGAATGGGTGGGGTTAGGGTGAATTTTATATCATAAAAGAACTGGAGGAAAAAACCAAGAATTTACAAACTGTTTTAAAATTAT
The DNA here is from genome assembly GCA_033318265.1 of Phyllotis vaccarum. Taxonomy (NCBI): domain Eukaryota; kingdom Metazoa; phylum Chordata; class Mammalia; order Rodentia; family Cricetidae; genus Phyllotis; species Phyllotis vaccarum. The sequence continues at coordinate 79,721,662 of JARWLC010000008.1, forward strand.
TTTGTGATTTTCATCTTCTGGGATTTTAGAATTTTGGGACTTTGGCTTTATTATTTCAGCATTTGGAACTGTGGCATTTGGATTGTATTTTGGGAGATTATTGAGTCTCAACCTACTCCAACCATGGCCTTGGTCTTAGTCTATTCAAATTTATATTTAAAAATAAAACAAAGCAAAAATGGTGGCTTATAAACAAAGCAAACTTTCTTCTCTTAATTCTAGATCCCAAGGAATCCAAGATAAAACACACAGAGCTAGTGTCTCCTACCAATCCAGGATCACAATGACATTTTCCTTTGGATCCTCATTGGAGGAAGTGAATATAACATGCCCTCCAGTCTCTTGTAGGCAGACACTAATTCCATTCATGCCAGCCCTCCCACAAAGCCCCTCCACATAATCCCTCCAGGGCAGGCTTCAATAGGAACTCTAGAGATATCCAAACCTTTAACCACAACACTGTCTTACCCATCAGCTCTAGTGACACCTATACTTGGCCATCAGTTTAACATGGATTATGGCTAAAGAGGCAAATTTTTTAAAGATAAATTAAAATTTTACAAAAGCGTGATTGATTTTGGTAATAGATACAAAGAGAGAACTACACACTGATATATTTTTTTCCATACTGGAGAATTTCTTACTTCTCAGGAATGATTTTTATCTTTCTTTCATGAATGTGAAAAACTTGGAGTTTAGGATTGCCTCAGGCAAGTAGGCTTGAAGGTCTTCTTGGGATTGAATGAAAGGTAATAATCAAAATCTAGGTCAAGATACTATTTATTCTGTGGAGAATTGTTTAAGCTAATGCTTAAAATTTAAGTCGGAACACATTTTAATCTATGATTCATACCATGCCTATCAGATATTCTTAATGACTGCACACATTGTAATCTTTTCCTGACTACTTTGAGGAATTTTCTAACATCAAGTAGAACAGCCATTAAATTATCATTATAAAGATATCAAGCTCTCTCTATTGCATCTATTTCTCAAGGCACATGGATGAGGTATGTGTCTGGGAGCTTTGGAAACTTCAATATGTCTCTTCAGAGCGAAAGTGAGAACAAAGAGTTTATGGGAGAAAAAGGAAAAGAGAGAAATAGAGCGAGCTCGGTGCCTAACGAGGAACCAGATGAAGCCACGGGTAGTTATCAGTGAGGGACACAGACATGTCTACTTTTATAGTAATTATTTAAAAATAAGTGAAATATATGTTTGAGAATGCAATAGCAATACTATGTAAGACAATAAAGACCGGGACAGAATAAAGACAGAAATAAAAATTTATCCACTATAAATAGGTTTTTCAGAAGAAATTAGACTGCCTTGTGCATGTGACTTATAATCCAACAAAATCATTATCATTCATAGTATGTAGTAAATGACAACTTGATATTTAAGAATATGAATTTTAAATACATTGTTATTGAGTCAAAAACATTTTTCCATCTTTCCAATTCATTCCGACAGTTGATTCCAAACACTGTGTATGTATGAAGAAATAAACCTTATACTTTTAATGATGTTAGAACAAATACATTTTCAAACTCAGGGGCAGCTGCTCTTCTGACATAAATACAGAAAATGACCATAAACCAAAGCTACATTTTCTAGATAAAGATTTCCCATAGCAAATAAGAACTGGAAATAACGTTATTAAGCTATTAAGAGGGTTAAAAATACATACTTACATTATAGTAGGATAAGAGCTAGAGTTATGTGAGAATAAATGTTTGCGTTATATTAAAATAAGCTAATGCTGGCATGCTCTGAAGTCCAGAGATGCTAAGACATAGACTTGGTAGCTAATGCCTGAAGTCCACGGATACATACTCACAACAAAGGTCGTATATCCAGCATCAGCCTGGAGAACAGGAAGGAGTCTGTGTAAGATCACACAGTCTGAGGCATGGAAATAGCAATTAGCCGGAGGTGTGTAGGGAAAGAGAGGATTGGAAGGAACAAGGGATTAATGAGAAGCAGGACCAGATTTCTGGCTGTTTTATAACTTGGATCTTCCTCTGCCTTCCAGCCATTTTCCTTATAAAATAAAGACTCATGGTCGCAAGGAGACTAAACAGGTATCAGGACTTGTAGCTGCAAATGAGTTTCCTTAACTGCCTGTGGCTAGATTATAGTAAGGGTTATGTTTTGTTTTTTTCTTGTAATCTTCTTTCCAGCAGCTACAGAAATTAAGTTTCAGAAAATCAAACCAAAGCCCTCAGTATGAGGTTGGCTGAATTATAGCAAAAATTTAAGTCCCAGCCTCGAGGGTGTGGTGGTTGGTTAAAGTAAAAGAATTAACTGGTAAAGAAGGGATGGGGTTGTGTGGAAGGACTCTCAGCTTCTCAAGGGCTTACCTCACCCTAGGAAGTAGTTTCTCTAACCTCTCACACAGCCCCTGAAATAATCCCCTTTCGACCTTTGACAGGGAAATTCATCCTTCATTGTCCACCAAACTAGCAATGACTTGCTCTGAAAGAAATGCCAGACAAGACAATACTGGTGCCCCTCTGGGCCCACCAATAGTCTCTTCTATAGCCAGACTTAAGGCAAAGTGAGCTCTTAGTGGGAAATAGAATATGTGGTCCATGAGGAGGTGCGCTACACTACTAAAGAATTGAATGAGTTTGCTAATTCATTCAAGCAGAAGTCAGGGGAGTGTGTGGGGATGGATTTTAAGAGTGTGGAGAATGGTGGAAGGAACATGAACCCGATAGACAATAAGGGAGTATCTCTTTCCTGGCTCTGGAAGGGTGGATTACAGGAGCATCATGGAAGAGTAGAGACCAGATTATTTCTTTGTTTCTGTGCATTTATGTCAGATCTGACATTCCCTTTCTCTCAGTCTCTGCTAGAAAACAGGACAGCAAATCTCTACCTTAATTATCAGAAAAAAATAATAAGAGAAAGAGCTTTGGCCTCATGCTGTTGCTGAAGCTGATACTAACTCCATTATTAGGAAGAAAGAACATTGGCAGATCTAATTTATCAGTAGAACACAGTCTAGTACCTACCTCATTTGTCCCTCAGGGTACAGCAGTTCAGGGTTAAAGTCCATGGCTTGCATAGAGGTTCCCAGTGGGAAGAGTGATGTGAAGTGAGGGCTGCAGTCCAGTCATTTCCTCTCTGTCTTCTGCTTCAGCTAGGGTGACAGTCGCTAGAGGAAAGCATAGGACATTTTATCACACAAGTGAACATTTGCTGCATATGCCTGGTTTCAACACGATAGCTGTCACCATGCTGTTAAAGTACCTGTTTTCTCTAGGTAGGTCAGTCTGGAGGAACTTTTCTTCCTGCATTGCCAAATGGTTTCCTGTTCTTTAAATGTAAAGGGCATAAATCATACCTCTCTTCCTCCCTGACACGGAATTGTGGCATCAGGGCTGAGGACTCAAAAGTTAACATCCAGTTTTTGTTTTTGTTTTGTTTGTTTGTTTGTTTGTTTAGTAAGTTATGGGACAAATGACACTCTGGTTCTGTGTGTCTTTAACAAGCACCTTTTACCTTACCTTGTAGTGTTTGGTTCCAGGGTGACAAGTGTGGCTGTTTCTGCTGCAGAAGTACATGTGTACACATAAAACCAAGATCATAGCCTGACAGTGGAGGCAGTCCCAGGTGTCCACGACTACTTCCGCCTTTCTAGCTAAGTAAATAATTCTCTAAATTCTATTCATAAAGTAGCACAATTACAGGAGAGACTTTATCTACTAAATGTTTATTATTTTAACTTCTAGAATGTTCACCTACTCAATCCCAACCTTATTTTGTTATTTGTTTAAAATAACTGTTTCTTCTTTTCTTTTTCAAATTATGAATAATTTGTGTCTTATGTATGTATTAAGTTGGGTAAGTCATAGTCCTCAGATAAATATCAATAAATTGGTCAGATACCAAATTAGAATTTACTATGACAGCATGTTGAATGTATTTGATGTCAACATTTAAATTAATATGCTTTTAGGAAAGGAAAATACCCAATATAGTCATGCACATGTATCTGATATGTATTATAGGAGACTGCCCAAGATGTTTTCTCTCAGTACACTTTCAACCCATTTATAGTCAACAAAACTTCCATGAGAGAGAGTGGTTAAGCCAACAAACAATTCTTGGCAGAAATATCTTGGGTATTCTATAATTAAATTCAATTTTGATATTATCTACCTAGTGTTACAGGCTAACGGCTTGGTTCTCTCCCTACTTAAATTGCCAATTACAAGTCTAGAACATCTGACCCATCAGTTATCAGTTGAAGGTTTTCACAACACTCTCAGACTTCAGTCTTTGCTAGAGTGGCCCAAAGCCCAGAGAAATTAAATTCACTAGATTATTACAAAGGAGTTACAAGCAGGTATGAAGGTACACAAGTGTGGTTTATGCTGCTTGTCAGGCTGACACAGGAGAATTGCAAGTTTAGAACCTGAGTGGGTTCGGAGCCAATCTAGCAATCTGGAGCTAAGCAAGGCCCTATCACAAAATAAATACGTAAAATGAACTGAACATGTAACTCAATGATTGTAGAGCACTGCTTAGAATATGAAGGATCTTGGGTTCAATCTTCAATAGTGCTAAGAATAAAAAAAATGAGCAATAACAAAACCTAACAGGTACTCTCTCTCTCTCCCTCTCTCTCTGTATATGGGGGTGGGGGGAGACAGAGAGTGTGTGTGTGTGTGTGTGTGAGAGAGAGAGAGAGAGAGAAAGAGAGAGAGAGAGAGAGAGAGAGAGAGAGAGAGAGAGAGAGAGAGAGAGAGAATGTGTGTGTGTGTGTGTGAGTGTGTGTGTGTGTGTGTGAGAGAGAGAGAGAGAGAGAGAGAGAGAGAGAGAGAGAGAGAGAGAGAGAGAGAGAGAGAATTACAAAAGGAAATTGGAGTGCACCTTGATGGGATTGATGTGCGGAAGTTGAGGAGAAAGGGCTGTACACCAATTTGTTTTTAGTACCTCAAAGGAAACTGTCCAAAGCTCATGGCTATAGGGTTTCTATGGGGTCACCATCACAGTAGACACAGAAAAGCATTATTATTATTCAGCTTTCAGCTTTTCCTCTTCCCGAGGCTGAGCGGTGGACCTGAAAATCTGGAGCTTCCAGTGATGGCTTTTTCTGGTGGCCTGCGAGTGGCCTCATTGCTACAAAGATGCTTTTTCTCTTCAGTAATTCCGATTTAGGGGCTTTGTGTCATGAACAAGAGTGAAAGATCAAATGCTCTAACCAAATACTCTCCCTCATCCCTATCCAGAGGGGTCTAAGGAGCCAGGATGAGCAGCAACCAAATCAGAGATGAAAGTAAAAATATAGATTTGTTTCTAAGAGCCCAATACCACATTCCTGTTCCACATTCCTGTACAACGCAGAACCCACGGGTTCTATTTCTCTGGAGAACCCTAACTAAAGCTCCAGTTAACAGTTCTGGCTGGGCCTACTCTCTCCCATGTTATTGTTTACCTTATTTTTTTTTTTCAAATAGACAACCAATGGCGACCATACCAACATTTCTTATATGTTGTATGAATATAAGAATCTTATTAATTACTGCTGATTAGCCAAAAGGCAAATATTTAATTAAACTTTGAGAGATAATGAGATTGCACATGAATTATCTATCTAAGAGCACACAGGTCTGGACATTTCATTAAAAATGCTTTAACTAATAATCACATCTCCCATACTCGGTCTTTGTTAGCATGGGTTGATCTTTATTCAATCACATTTTCCTAGAGAGATGCTCCCTCACCCTCTCCCATCCCCACCCCCAACAGAGCCATATGCTTATTGACTTGTATGTACTTTGTAACTCATCCATGTCCCATTGGAGCCACTGCTAATCACACCTTCACAGGCTAATATTTTGTTCATTAGCTTTAAATGCATATCTTCAAGAGGAGTGACTAACCAGTTTGAATAACACCAAACCTTCTAAAAGGATTTGTCTAAAAGATGAACAATACTCTGTTTGGGGTCAGTTTTCTGACACTACTTTTGGTGCTTCTGTCTGTGGTTTTAAATAAGCAAGATAGCCACAGTGATACTTGCTAAATGCATTTTCCATACTTAACTCAGGCATATGTATGAATTTTTTATTTGGTTTATGAAGGACTTTTTACAGTTGTGACTAATGGGAAAACACATTTCCTGAGGTTTGGTGCTGTTGGTTTTAGGCTTCCAGTGAGCCAGAATATCAAGGCAGAAGGAGCATAATGGCGAGAGGCTGCACTTCATCACGGACAGGAGGAAGAGGGTGAGCACTTTGGGAAAATATAATCCTGAAGGACCTGTCCTCAGGCATCTTCATTCAGGCCTCAGCTCCTAAAGTTTCCAGAACCTCCCCCAAATAATAACACAAGCTATAGAGCAAATCCCGGGGGTAGGGGAGTGTGGGCCATAGTTAATTTATAACACAGATGCAGTAGAATTACAAACATTTCCACTGGTCTCTACCCCAAACTGTGGTGATATGTTATATATTTAATAAACCAGTCTGGAATATCAGAGAAGAGATCCACTCACAATCAATCCAGGAGGATCACAAGGTGGTAACTTCTAGGTGGAGTTTTACTTAGAAGGCACCAGTCCAAGTTTGATATTTATTAAAATATAAGCCAACACTCACGATACAGGTAACAGCTTATAGCGGAGCCTGAACAGGGACTGGAGTCTGGAACGATGGAGGATGGATTCCAACCGGTCTCTCCAGCAGCCAGGAACCAGGCAAACAGGTTTTCCCGGATCCCAGCAGCCCCTTATCAATGGGGTTGGCCACGCCCCCTTCAGGGGCCTGGGACCCTGGATAAGCATCCTCGGATCTTATCAGCTGACACCTGAATCCCACCACAGTAACTCACACCTTTAATCCTAACAGAGTGAGTTTGAGGTCAGCTTGATTTACAGAGGAAGTTTCAGGCTCCCAGGCCGGCAGTGGTGGTGCCAGGCCTTTAATCCCATAACTCCAGAGACAGAGGAGATATTTCTGTGTTTTTGTGAGTTCAAGGCTAACTACCAAATAGTAGTATCCCATGCCTTTAATCTTAACCTGGATGTGAAACAACTTGGCAAAGATGGTATTTAAGGCAGGCATGGAAAGACAGAGGAGGCAGAAGAAGCCATGAGGAGCGAGGCTGAGGAAGCTGGAAGACAGTTGGGTGAGAGCTGACTGTGGTGTTTCCTCTCTTTGATATCTCAGCCTTTCCCTGAGATCTGGCTCTGAGTTTCCTGTACTACAACCAGAATTCGTGCAACATCAAACAGAGCTAGAGGAGCTGTGAGAACTCCAGCTAAGACCTCAAGAGATCATTGCAAGAGAAGATGAGCCAGCGGGCTCCCAGAGGGAGCTCCCAAAGCTGCAATCCACCACTATTGTTCTTACAAAAGAACAATGCCATGTTCACTCTTGGAGTTGCTGGAAATGATGACTTTCTCCCGTTTCCTCTTGTTTCACACAAATCCACTCTTCTTTGTATTATGCCAGAGGTTGGTGATAAAAGAGGTGGACGTGTTAATAGTCTTATTAAAATTTTACAACCTTATATTGGTTGTAATTTGGGTATTTTCTGTTTTATGAGATCTTACCGTCTGGGATGTGCTGTCCTACATCCAGCTTTCCTTATTGTGTTTGACGCTGCTCTTTCCAAAGTTTGTCGACACTTCCTCTGCTGCTACTCAAGTGTATATCTATGCAATGGGTTTTTGGGGACTGTCATCTTCATGGTGTGGGCTGTCCCTCACTGTGGCCAGATGACACTGCTGTAGGGTTTGATACAAGTTGTTAAAGATGACCTCTGATACCACAGGTCTGGATAGCTTCAGCACTGCATGTAACACTTGTCCCCAGGGCTCACTTCTCCTTTAAACATATTGGTGGGAAAGCATAGATGATGCTCTATAGATTGGCTATCAGGATTGTTTATGCAGCATGGGTCAGTGTTGGCACTCTACAGAATAAGAGTCATTAAACCATTAATTGGACAGGAAACAAAACCTCAGTGAGGCTCCAACTTTGGCATAGTCCGACTCATTAATCAAGTCAAAAGATACAGTCAGATGCCACATCCATATTGGGTAACAATTGGTCCCATAAAGATAAGTCTTCTAGTGATGTCTTAGCTTATGCAAACACACACTCACACACTATTATGTCTGCACAATAATGAAACTGCCAAACTGAATCCCTTAGACTGTGAGCCTATCTTTAAGCAAAACACAAGTATATTTGACATTGTATGTCTCTAGTTATGCATGTTATGCTAATCCTATAAATAGCTTTGAAGCTTTCTAATATAAAAGCGACATCAACATATTGAAAATATTTTGAATGCACAGCTCTAAAGAATTTTTATAAGACTAACACTCCAGAAAATGATCCCTATATTTGTGCTGTTCAATGCTTCAAATCTCATAAATTAGGTATTCTACTGTTTATCTTCTATTTACTTCATCAATCTACGTTGTATAGTTAAAAGGTATAAAATAATAATTCTTTTTTGTGTTGATCTGAGATTAAGGTTTGCTCTGTAGCTCAGGTGGACCTTAAAGTCATGACTGTTCCTCAGTCTCTGGCATGCTGGAATTACAAGACACGAGTCACACCTCCGCCGTAATAACTTGTTTTATCATCACAGTTGTTATATGATTTATATTCATTCATGTCTGCAGTTATTTATGTACTCCGAGTGTCTTTTATTGGACAGATGTAGAAAATTTCAGTGAGGAATGATCTGAGAGCAGAGCCCTTATATGTAGTCCTGGCCAGAGCAGACTGATAATTCACAGAAGGAAACCAGCAGTCACAGCAACAGTCACCTACAGCAAACCTCCTAACACTGACAAAGCTGACGTTTCACACTATCCCATCCTGTCCTCTCGAAAACATGCTAAATTTAAAAAACTAAGAAATGTTGACAATTCCAGCCATGGACTTCATGGAGGAGTGACCCTTTAACAGCTTTGATGTGACATTCTCCATTGATCTAAGATTCAGAGAAAGAGAGATTAACTTAAATGGTCCTTGTTTGGATGGAAAGGACCACAACAGGAGCCAGGACGCCAATGCGCAAATGATGTTTCATCTCGAATACATGAGGTAAAAACTGACAAGACCACAAAGCAAAAACACAATCACTTCCAGAACAAGGGACATTCAGAGGGGAGCTGTTTTCTGAAGGTCCCTCAACCTGCTACCAGGAGAGAGAACCCGGGGGCCCAAATGAACCTCCCTCCAGCAAGAGCCCCTCAAGTTAAATGCAGAGACTTTCGTTCTGCATGCAGTTATTTGGACTGGAAAAGGAAACGTGCAACTGTGAGGCAGATCTCATTCATGCATAATTGAAGCACCCAAGGGTAAAATACCGAGGAACAATAGCTGACATCTGATAAAAAGGGAGGAAGGAAAGGGGGCAAGTTAAAAACAAGACCCTGGGGACTGTGGAGAAGAATCCTGGCGCAGGCCAAGTCATTGCAAATAAAAATATCCACATTTTGAGATAATGCAAATACAGACACAAATGCAGGTAGGAGATAAAAGGGACATCAAGCATCCAAGGCTGTGTCACTGCTTAGAAACGCTTACTCTAACAGACACCACTGGAAGCATATTTGGGTAGCTCTGCCATGCAGAGTCGCACCTCGCTTAATGACAGGGATACATCCCATGCAATGTGTTTTCCGCTGACTTCTTATTGTGCAAATGTTGTTCAGTGTCCTCATACAAACTACGGCAGCTAAGGCACCACTGGGCCACACAATCTCATGCGACCAGAGTAATTTCCAAGGTCTATTGTTGACCCAAATATAATCATGCAGCAGATAACTCTACATAGAAACTAAAAAGAATCAAGAAAAAAATAAATCCCCAAGTTATTGTCTTTGGATAAGTTATAGCCAAAATGACTGAATACTATATATCATAAAGTCCATGTTTAACCCATAGGGCATACATATGCATAAATATTATAATTTTATTAATTTACTTTGAGAGTAAATATGTTATATTCTATAGGCTGTTACTATATAATAGGAAATTTATTTCCATATAATATAACTGTTTAAAAATATCCTTTACATCTGGAAACCAAATGAAAAGACTGAGCTGAGAAATTTTGGTCCTAGTATGATTGACACATTTTACATCCCTTTCACCTCACTGGTAGCCAGCTTCCCCATTTATATGGGAAGAGACATTGACTTAAGATCTCAGCAGTCATTTCTAGCCAGGAGATCCTAGGACTTAGAGATCCTATGCTTGTACTCATTAATGTCCTTCTACCAGTTTCAGAAGGCCCTTCTAAATCTTCATAAGGTTTTCTTGTTTTATTTTGTTAGCATCCATGCTGACATAGTGCCTGTGTCCCCATAGTTCCTGTTTTACTGCCCATTTAGTGTCCATGCTCATCTAGTGTCCATGCCTGTCTAGTGTCCATGCCTGTCTAGTGTCCACACCTGTCTAGTGTCCACACCTGTCTAGTGTCCATGCCTGTCTAGTGTCCATGCCTGTCTAGTGTCCATGCCTGTCTATTGTCCATGCCTGTCTAGTGTCCATGCCTGTCTAATGTTCATGCCTGTCTAGTGTCCACACCTGTCTAGTGTCCATGCTCATCTAGTGCCCATACCTGTGTATTTACATTGGAAACAGAAAAGTAAGAACCAGTGTAATGACTTTGCCTTTCCACCATGTGGAGGGTCCTTAAACAAACAGATGAACTACAGAAACCCAATCTGAGATGCTGGAATATCTCTCTCCACTTGTCTTTTCCAGGCAAAGACATTCTTTTCAGTTTTGACTGACTCATATTCAAAGTTACTCTGAGGACTGTTAAATTTTCCTACTCCTTTTTCATCCTAAGTGGCTTGGGAAGGACAGTTTCAACTCTCCAAGAATAAAGTCCTCATGTGAAATCTATACTCATAAAAACCATTTTAATGGCAACAAATCCAGGTGAGGAACAGAAGGAATTTGACAGGAGCTCATCTTAAATGCTAATTTTAAAGTTTCTAAAATGAAATTAAAAATGAGCCTCTGCTATATTTATGGAATTTGTAATAAAGTAAATGAAGGCAAGTTTTAACCTTCTACTTCCTGGGGGCACACTTGATGAGAAAATCGCCAATTAAAAGAAAAACTTTTGTTCCACATTCCCAGTGACAAACCTAATCCCAAGGACATGGAAGAAAAGATTATTCACTGTTCTAGCAGTACAAAAACTCAGGGAACTGGGTGTGTCTCACCTGATCTCAAACAGAACTCCTGCCACACCAGCTAGACCTAATGCCTACCATGCTCACACCTGCCAACAGGTGACTGTGTGTTCCTTCTTGTATGAAGTTGGCATCACTCTCACATGGTGAGTGGCCAGACCTTCAGCAGCTAGGGTTCCTCTTAGTATGTAGGCAGCTGTGGACCCCTAGCTCTAGACTCCTGGCAATCCAGGGGAGAAAGAGCCGAAGGAAACGCTACAGTGAGTTTTGACATAAAGAGCCTCAAAGCAAGCACGCAGTCATTTCCCACCAAGTGCGGACTCTTACTTAATCTCTTTAGTGGAAGGCCACATTTGCCTGAAACGTATTTTTAAAGGCAAAAGATATCTCTCGGGAGTTAGTACCTAGGATACCAGTACTTCCTGACCCAGGAATTATTTACATATAAATCTATTTAGTTGTTTTTATTTTTTTATATAGAAAGCTAAGTGCCGTCTCAGAGCTGCTGAGCCAGAATTTGTAAGGTTGTGACATATATCTGTTAATATTTGGCTACCTACTCAAAAAAAAAAAATCTTCAAATGCTTATTGTATTCATTTGGAGCTATAATACTTAATGTGATTAAGATAAGATGATTATCTATGTATATATTTATCTCATTGTTATTGGAATATATTATTTTACCCTTTTCAATTTTCTAAAATCCCATGGGAAAGCTCTTTTTTATTTAAATCAATGAACCATTAAATTAAAATGTTGCCCATTGATTGTCCACCAGTAAGGTAAAGCTCTGTCAGCAATCATGTGTAACATTAGGAATTTAAGTAGATGCTTGGGACCAGAAGGCTGGCAATGTCACAAATAGGTACCTGTCAATAGCTTCCAAAGTCCCACACAGTGATGGCTCCTGGCCTCATTGCCCCATTCCAACTGAAATCTCCTAAAGTAAATAACACTTGGGTAAGAAATGAACCGAAGGCCACTCCTTTGTTAATAAACACGTTTGCTGAAAAGCATGTGATACATCACAGCTAAACCTCCATATTGAGAACTCATCCTGAATGGGAAGAAGGGGAATGAGATGAAGGGCAGTGGTGAGCAGGGTTGGGACTACGACCAGAAACTTCGAAAGAGGGCAAGAATGCTTGAGCTCAGGAAACCACTCTGTGATCCCACAAATGGACTCCTGGCTCTGAGAAAGAAGCACGAGTATATTAGTAATCAGGATTGCCCTGAGAACCAAACCAACAGACTATAAGAAGGCATTTACTAGACTATCCTAAATGACACAAGATTAAGATCACCACCGTGCCTTCTGAAGGCTGAACACCCAGGAGAGCCTGCCATTCTCAAATGAAGAAGATAGGGTCTCAGAAGATGAGGAAGTCCAATTGATAACATCTATGCAAGACTGAAGTCCTGGATGCTCCCTGGAGACATTCAGATTCAAGTTTAAATTCAAAGGTTGAAGAATCTGGAGTCTGGTGTCCTTGGGTAGCAGGGAAAAAAAACACACTACTCAACAAACATAGACACATGAGCTCCCTACTTCTCCTTTCTCTGCCTTTTAAGACCCCAGGCCATTGACAGGCACAGTCTATAGTCATAACAAATCTCCCCTACTCAGTTTGCATCCCCACACATTGGTTTTCTCTGAACATGCTATTATAGTCATCCATAAGTGTGCATTCCCAATGCTCTAGGCAGTCTGCAACCCAGTCAAGTTGGCAACCAAAACTAACCATTACAACTATGAATTACATCTTGGGAAATATTATTTTAAGATGAGCTACTTTTGTTTATGTTGTATTTGATTAACTCTGTGAAGTTGTGTTTCTGTGCCTGTCTAAAACACCTGATGGTCTAATAAAGAGCTGAACAGACAATAGCAAGGCAGGAAAAAGAATGGTTGGGGCTCACAGGCATAGATTATATAGAAAGAGAACAAGAAAAAGAGGAGAGAGAGGGGAGAGGGAGGGAGGAAGGGAGGAGGCTAGGAGCTAGCCATATAGCCACACAGCAAGCCACAGAGTAAGAAACAAAGAAAGATATTCAGGATACAAGAATAAAAAATAAAAGCCCAGAGGCATAAGGACTATGGGATAATTTAAGTAAAATTAAAAAAAAAAATGCTGGCTAGAAACAAGCCAAGTTAAGGGCTGGGCATTTATAAGAATAAGCCTCTTTGTGTGATTTATTTGGGAGATGGGTAGTGGGCTTCCCAAAAGAGCAAAAATTTTCAACAACCACTACAATTCATCACTTAGAACTTTGATAGATGTTGGTAGTCTTCAAAACACTGTCAATAAAATGGACATAGATTTTAAGAAGGGAACAAGAAAGACAGTCACAAATCTCTCGCTCAAGGAGACATGGCTTTTCCAGTTCCAGTTAGCCTTCCACCCTTTCTCTTATCATTCATGTACTCCGGGGCAAGACAATTATCATTTTTAAATCTCAATCTATCAGAGATCATGAGGCTGCTAGTGACTGGCATGTAACAATGGGAAGAGGATTCAATAAAATAATTTGTATAAAGGCCATCAGCACAGCAATTGTTAAATCAAGGGTAGAGATTATGTCTAAGAACAATATAGATTAATAAAAAGAAAAACATTTTACTCAAGTTAATTAAGTCTCATTAAAAGAGTATGTAGGACGCTGATGTTAGAATATGACCTCATTTCATTTAAATAGACAATATTGAGCCTACTAGAGAGAGCTTGTAAATGAAAGGAAAAATAATCTGAGAGCAGGAGGAGAGTTTAAAATGTAACACTTATAGGACGAAATGGTAATAGTCCATGCATTTACTGTCTAAGCAGGATAGAAAAGGTGTCATCCATTGAGTTAAAGAGATATATTTAAAACTCAGACAGGAAACTAAACTTCTTTTCTAGGGGTTGGCTGTAACTGCAGGTGTCCAGAGAGTTCTTTTCCAGGGTTTGGGGACTGTTCAAACCATTACCTCAGACAGCATCAACTCCACCTCACTGGCTTAGGGAGGAACAGGCAGGTCTGGTACCTAAGACCATATGTGGTAACAATAAAAGCTTTTATCTTTTTTATAGAAATCACACTTTCCACTGTCACATAGACTGAACTTGGGGAGACTGAGTCGCTATGTCCAGGTAAGGTGTCTGGATTGACCTAGCACAGTCTGTGGGAATTGGTGAGAGCCAGGTATCAATGCCAGCCTTAGGTAACTCTAATCTGTTTTCTGGCAAAACAGCTGATAACAGAAAAGCAAGCTCAGGTCCCTTCTCACCTCTCCTTATGTCACCTACATTAGCCACCTCCTTCCATTGCTCTAGACCAGCTCCATACATGCAAAGGTAGGGTGACTGTCTGTTCTGGGCTGCGCATCTCCCTTGAGCATCAGACTGCACGTATTTCAGTCTCTCTGAGCTCTGTCACTGCCCTGTGGGTTAATCTTTTACACATTTGCTAGCCATCCAGCTTGCTCTCTGTTGAGTGATAAAACACCTGACCAAAAACATCTTGAGCAGCCAAGGGTTTGTTTGGCTTCCCCTTCTAGAACACAGCCCATGACTGAAGAAAGCCATGGCAAGAACTGAGGGCAGGAACAAAAGCAGAGATGGAGGAGGGATTTCCCCCTGTGCTTCTGCAAAGTTGACTCATAGATTGGACAGCAGCTACAGTCTAAACTGTACCTACTTTTGGAAGCCAAATTCTACCCATTTTTTTTTTTGACTCTACCAATTGTACAAATATCCATTGGGTGTTTGTGCCATGCTGGGCTTGAAAGTCGATGGCTTCACTGGAGCGCTGCTACCCCAATAGCTTCTCTGAAAAACCGGGCTGCACAGAAGGAAGGGTCCAAATACAGGTGTGTAGTGAAAAGCCCCATAGTCTAAGGGTCTGTTGCTTCCTACAACCAACCTCTCTCCTGGGGTTTGGATTTAAGTCCCATAAATGCTGGAAGGAAAGAGCTAAGGAAAAATGTTTCCTCTTCTCCTCTTCTTCTCCTTTTTTTTTGTCCTGGGGACCAAATCCAGGGTCTCATGTTAGGCACCAACTACTACTGAGCCATATGTTTACCCTAGAAAAGCTATGCTAACAAAGCTCCACCAGACATGGATACACGGACTATATTCATATCAG
The DNA here is from genome assembly GCA_033318265.1 of Phyllotis vaccarum. Lineage (NCBI taxonomy): Eukaryota > Metazoa > Chordata > Mammalia > Rodentia > Cricetidae > Phyllotis > Phyllotis vaccarum. The sequence goes on from JARWLC010000008.1 coordinate 79,736,979, forward strand.
TGTGTAACCCAGTGTGGAAGAGAGAAGTGTTGATGTGATCTTAAATCACTGAGCACCCCAATGGCCATATCCCTGGACTGTTTCTAATACTTTCTGGGAATAATAGACTATAGTGTTTATTTATCTATTTGTTGAGTGCAAACATTGTCACAAAGGGTACAGAAACAGTGACCAACCAGAATAAGGGGGTTGTAGACAGCATAGAATGGGTTCAAGGCTTGGTGGTAGAGCTCACGTTTAGAATTCACTTGAACCCTAGCAATACACATCCCAACTGCCTCACATGCATACATGTATAAATGAAAGTAGCCACAGTGGGACAGTAGGAGCATAGGAGTGCAAGTATACTGAAGTATATAGGCCATAGGCTAGAAATGATCCAGCAATGATTTGCATAAAGGTGAAGTGATGTGTGCACATGCAGAGTCCAACAAACCAGTGAGGTAAGGCCTGCTGATGTGACCTAATGAAATCCCTTATCCCAGCATAATGGGATGCCCTGGAGACTCTGATTACATGTAATAATGACTGATTTGGCTCAGGACTTTACCACTTGGAGAACTAACAAAATATCACCAGCCTACAGTTATAATGTTATGAGGTTTCAAAAGTCAAGCAGTGGCCAGGCCGAGTCTCTATAGAATGCAGTTTCTGAGTGAAAGAAAGTGAAACGAGTTTGGCTACTGTGATCTGTTTTTCTTTTTTTCTTTCAAAGAGGAGGTTTTCATACATGTACCAAGAAATTATAAATATTTGCACAGTCTTTGTGCCATAAAGTGACAGAGAGCAAGATGTACATTAACAAAATTTTAAAAGCTGAAAGTGGACTGCAGGGGTCTAAGCAAGCTAAAATTTAAGCTGCTGAGAAACCTCACTTGCCCTCTGCCTCTTCCAGCTGAGTGCGGTTTCTGCCTCACAGCCTTGGGTCGCTGATTCTGCCTTCTGCACAATTGTCCCACAGAGCCTGGGCCACTGAGAATGGCAGGTGGTAGAGCAAGAGGGAGGCCTGAGCCTAATCGTCATCAATTGATCAATTAAACTTGGCAGCGCCGTTTGGACCTACCTTCCTATTTCTCCTGTATAACTTCACGACACTTGCTTTATAATATGTGTGTGCTTTGGGAAAACAGCACAAAACCAACCAAGCAAACTCTACTTGAGGGAGGTGGATGTCCAAATTCTCTTCTCTCCCCGATCAGTCAGTGGTTGCCATGTAAGCACACAGTCCATGCAGAGCACCCATCAGTGGTTTAAGAGGCAATTTGGCTTCTGTTATGTTCATTCAAATGTTCCAATTAGTTTGGTACTTTCATAATTATGTATAATTCAGTTTGCATTTATGCATGAAGTGTTTATTTCCATAATTGTACAAGCACTTAAATTAATTACACTATAACCTCTTGATTCTATGGGCCAACTGTTGAGTCTTTCTGTCAATATTTTAGAATCATGCCTTTTTATTTTTGAATCTTGCCCCCCTGGCTTTGATGTGTTGTTTCTTCCCTTTATTTGGCCCTCTCTGTGGAATAGTCATAGAATCATCTTGTAGTTTTCTTTTATGACTGAAACTTTGCATTTTAACAGTTATATGGAGATAGTTTCCTCCTTATGAAATATCATTTTTAATAACAGGAAAAGAAAATGCCATAAATCTGCACTAACTACGTAAAGCCGAGGTCTCTGAGAGACTGATTAACATGGAGACTCTACACAGGTTTTTCAATAATTAGAGATGTGCTGGCATAGAGCTGCGACTGCTCTGGCCTTGAAGCCATGTCCCAGGGCAGCCAGCAATTATTACAGCCTGGAGTACATTTCTTATATTCTATGCCTCTAGCTATTGAAGCTGTTCTAAGGTAAAGCGCTCTTAATTTCACAACAAGTTAACATCAACCTCAATGAGCAACACTTTACAGCTAATACCTTTGCTACTTGGTTGGGAGCTCAGACCCTTTGGAGAGAAGCCAATTAGAAATTCCTAATTTGTTGCTCATTCACTGATTAAAGGTTAAGAACATTCTGGTCTCTGATTACATGAACCAAGCAAAAGGCAGATCCAGCCTCCCGCAGAGCCCTAGCTAACCATCTGCCTGGTCAACAAACGCTTCTGACAGTTCCTTCTGAGAAAGTAGGCGCTTTAATTGTGGGCTTGGTCCATTTGTTTATTATATTCTCAGTGAGTTACAGTAGTGAATATGGCATGCAAACGATTGTAGTTTTTTTTTTTCTTTTTCTTTTGAGTACACTTCGTGGTACGGTATGAGCCAAAAATGAATGTTGAACACTATGATAAGTTTATGAAAAAACTATAAGTTACCTCATCACCAATAGCAACAAGACTCCTCTTTCAGATGTCTGGTTGACAAATGGCCTTGGTATAAAAATGCAGTTTATGCAAACTGGGATGTCCATCCACAGTGGAGATATTTATAATATTTAATTACTTTATATCAATTCAGTGCTAATAAAATCTGACTCCATGGTGAAATCTACAGACACATAAAAGCTTCTTCGTGTACACAGGCAACTCCATAGTATAAATGGCAAGAGAGCATGACTTAACATTTGGTTATTTGCCCATTTTCTATGCTGCCCCAGCTACTACTTAGCTTCATGGACAAGCAAATCAGTCTCAGAAGAAAGCTTTCTTTGAACTGGAATAAGCTAGAGGATTGGATTGGAAAAGAGACAGAAAGGGCTTTTTCTCCGCAGGGTGGCCATGGCTGTCACTGTGGTTCTTGGCTCCTTAGCTAGCTATCCGTTGTCATCCTTGTCACTGTGGCAACTCTTGCATCAGCTGCAGTCATGACAGAGCAGATGACCCTTCGTGGGACCCTCAAAGGCCATAACGGCTGGGTAACACAGATCGCCACCACCTGCAGTTCCCAGACATGATCCTGTCCGTGTCTGGAGACAAGACCATCATCATGTGGAAGCTGACCAGGGACGAGACCAACTACAGCTCTTCGAGGTCACTCCCACTTCATTAGTGATGTTGTTATATCTTCTGATGTCCAGTTTGCCCTCTCAGGCTCCTGGGATGGAACACTATGCCTCTGGGATCTCACAACAGGCACTACCACAAAACGATGTGTAAGCCAAACTAAGGATGTGCTGAGCATAGCCTTCTCTGACAACTGGCAGATTGTCTCTGGATCTTGAGATAAGACCATGAAGTTGTGGAATACTCTGGGTGTCTGCAAGTACACTGTTCAGCATGAGAGTCATTCCGAAGAAGGGGTGTCTTGTGTCTGCTTCTCCCTAAATAGCAGTAACTCTATCATTGTTGTCTGTGGATAGGACAAGCTAGTCAAGGTATGGAATTTGGCTAACTGCAAGCTGAACACCAACCACACTGGCCACACTGGCTATCTGAACACAGTGACAATCTCTCCAGATGGATGGATACCTTTGTGCTTCTGGAGAAAGGATGGCCAGGCTATACTGTGGGATCTCAAGGAAGGCAAGCACCTTTATACACTAGATGGTGGGGACATTATCAATGCCCTGTGTTTCAGCCCCAACTGCTACTAGCTCTGTGCTGCCACTGGTCCTAGTATCAAGATTTGGGACTTGGAGGACAAGATCATTGTAGATGAACTGAATCAAGAAATTATCAGCACCAGCAGCAAGGCAGAGCCCCTCCCTGGCATGGTCTGCTGATGGCCAGACTCTGTTTGCTGGTTACACAGACAACCTGGTGTGAGTGTGGTAAGTAACTATTGGTATCGGTTCCAGCTAAGTTTACAACAGAGTCTTAGAAATAAAGGTGGCTTTCTTGAGGGGGGGGGGGGGCTAAAGAAAGCATGAGGTCAAAGGAGACAGGGCGTGGGGGCAAACCAAGCACTTCTAACTCACTTTTGATAAGAGTCATGTGATGTGGGAATGCGTTTATATATGCTATGAATCTCAATCTTTAAATAAAGGAGCTGTTTTGGGCCATGACAGGCACCATAGAAGAAGTAGGAGGAGAAATCAGAGCATAGGTAAGAGAAGCAGGGCGGAGTCAGGCAGATCAAGCTGAAGCCCAAAGGAGCAACATGTAGGAGCACAGGTGAGCCATGGGCCACGTGGCAGACAGATTAATAGAAATGGATTGATTTAAGATGTAAGAGCTAGCTAGCAATGTGCCTGAGCCATAGGCCAAACAGCATAAAGTTAATATGAGCGTCTGAGTCATTTCTGGGGACTTGAGCGGCGGGTGGCAGGCTGCTAAGGGGTCTCAGACAGCAGGTCTGTGGGTCTGGGTCTCTGGACACCCGGGACCGAGAAACCCCAATGCAACAGATTGCGTCCAATGTGGCTCGATTATCCATTTAAAGCCTGAGAAAGATGAGAAAGGTTTCTAGATCACAGAAACTGAGCCAAGGCAGCTTGCAAATTGTGTATACGAAGCGGGTCATTGTACAAAGGAAGCATGGCAGCTGGGTCACATTCAAAATGGCGCTGGCGGACTGGCGGCAGGCAATGTAAGCTGCAACTAGGCCGGTTCCTGAAATTTTACAGAAGACTCAGTAACATGTGATTGATTTTAGATTTTTGTTTATTTTGAACAACAACAACAAAAAACAAAGACGGTTTCTTATTAGCAGCATTTTCCGGGTCTGCTCTGTTTGCTGGCCACAAACAGACGCAGTCCCTTTAAGAAAACTTACTGATTCAGCGGTATCTACAAAAACTAGGTGGCAAGAGAGTGAGAGTTTTTTAAAAAGCTCTTCTAGTTAGAAGATGATTAAGGATTCACAATAAAACAGATTCAGATTTAAAAAAAAAAACAAACCTGTAAATGGGTTACAATGTGTGTAAAAGGTACATAGGCTTCAGAGAGAAAAGATAGAAGATAAAGTCTTTAAAAAGAGAAATAGAGTAATAAAAATATAAAAAGCCACGTAAAGGTGGAAAATAAACACAAAATCTGGATTTTGGTTGTTATTGTGTTTTCTTTTAATTTTTTAACTGTTAATGAGCTAACTGCAGAAAGACAATGGATTGCAAATGCAAAGGCTACTAAGTTAAACAAGAAGATATATTTTAAAGATATTTTGATTTTGAAATTTGTGTCTAAGGATTTATTGCTTTGGAAGAGTTCTGCTTTTGTTTCCACAGAAGATGAGAACCTGTGGATTGCTTCCAGGCAAATATGGTTTCATCAACCAAGACCCCCTGAAAAAATCTCTGATGGGAAGAGATGGCCATATCAGCTTCAAGACTGCAGATTATGATCCAGTCTCAACAATCCGTGAGATTTTCAACACCCCTTAATCAGCAGGAAGTAGTAATGTTTTCATTATAAATGGTTAATGGTCATAGTCAATCTCTTTCTAAAAAGAAAAAGGGGATATGGTATATGAATGATTTTTAAAAAAATTAGATTATTGAATTTACTTAGATCAGGAAATCAGCTGTTAATCTCAAAATGTTTTACATTGGTATAGATTTTGGTTTATTGATACAAATTTAAGGTCAATTCTCTTATGCTGTATGTATTTTTATACTCTTGTTTAAGATATGATGTTTATGTAACTGATTTAGAATTGTATAATTAAGAACTGCATGCTAGTTAGATTTTTAGATATACAAAGATATATTTTAGTAGGTAGGCAATCTTCAAATACTTCTAAGACCTACAGAATATGACATTTAAAATATTTTAAGAACTTAGACTTTTCTAGACAGTGAGACAGGTCTGCTCCTGGCAGCACCAATCTACTTCAAGAAAAAATGGGCATAGAAGAAACTCCATATGGAGTCTATTTGTGGCAATGTTTAGCCAATGGACATGAACCTGTTCTTATATTGACTGCTCGACAGTATGCTGTTTAAACTGGACATGCAGGTTCCATAAGAAGATGACCTCTGAACTTTGGCAGAACAAGCTGAGATGGTCATTCAGGTTCCTGCTTTACAGAGAAAACTGTCAGACATTCTTCAGGACTCGAGGAGAAGCAACGGATGAACTGTGCCAGAATGGGCAGAGCAGATTTCCTGCTTCACTGAAATGAAAAGAGACTCTGGGCCTGTAGGCTGAAGATGGATGTCCCAACTTTATAAAGGAACTCTGGGTGACTGTCCAGGCAGATAAGTGTCATCTCTGTCATTTCTAGATTTTATAAGTTGCTTGCACTTCTGGTTTACTTGGGTAAATATATCCTTCTGTGGTCTTTGATGTAGTTGAAGATTAGATAGTTATAGGTACAGTTTTTCTTAGTCATTTAAAAGGTATACTAGATATGAAACTTTAGATTCATAAAGATAAGGGAGATGACAAGAGTATTTTCTTTAATTTTGCTAAATGCAAGTAGACTAGATATTATAACTGTAATTCTTGCTTGATGGCTATTTTGTTATATGTAATTTTGCTATGTTAAAATTGAAACCTTCCTTTTTGATTAGACAGAAAGGGGGAAGTGATGTGGGAATGCCTTTCTGTATGCTGTAAATCTCAATCTTTAAATAAAGAAGCTGTTTTGGGCCATGACAGGCACCATAGAAAAAGTAGGAGGAGAAATCAGAGCATAGGTAGGAGAAGCAGGGTGGAGTCAGGCAGACCGAGCTGAAGCCCAAAGGAGCAACATGTAAGGAGCACAGGTGAGCCATGGTCCACGTGGCAGACAGATTAATAGAAATGGGTTGATTTAAGATATAAGAGCAAGCTAGCAATGTGCCTGAGCCATAGACTAAACAGCACAAAGTTAATATAAGTGCCTGAGTCATTTCTGGGGACCTGAGTCTTGGGCGGCAGGTCTGTGGTTTCGGCCTCTGGCCACCCAGGGACTGAGAAACCCCAATGCAACAGTCATGGCTTGGCTTGAAGTTGAGCAAGTCACATTGATTGGTTGATAAAATCAGTTAAGCTTGCTCTACTAGCTACATTTGGAAGGGACTGAGGAATATCAGTTTTTTTCTCTCTTTGAAAAATTAAAACCATCTACTTTGAATTGCATTCAATACATGGCTGTAAATAAAATCCAGATTATTAAATTGAAACACTAGCGTGCATGTCGTGGGTTATTGTAGCATTTTGTGCATGCATGTCATTATCCAGCTCCCTCACACTCTGCCCTGATTCTTACCCTCACTGGCTGGTTTCCTTCCTTTTCCCACATGCCCCATTTCTGCCTTTATGTCACATGTATTCTAACAATCTATCTTCCCACCCTCAACTTTAGGAGACCCATTGGTGCTTGATGTCATAGGCCCAACCAACAAATCAATTTAAGAAAAGCTAATTTCTGACTCTGTGTCCTATCCTAAAATTTGAATTCACTTTGCGAGATAATTATGATGATTTATATTTAAATTCATATGCTATACAGCTATATGTCTACTGAGATTAATTACTAATTTTGATACACATTTCTACATACATATAATCTGTAAAATTCCTCTTTATAAGTGCTAAGCTGGTGATTGCATGCTTCTGTCAGGCCACCTGGGCACTCATTTCAACACCACATGACCCTGGAGGAGTTATGTAATGTCGACACCTCAGTTTCTAAGCTTGCAAAGTGGGGATAACTTTCTTTTTTTCTTTATCTTCCAGTAGTTCTAAGAGTAAAATGAACAGCAGAGGAATATGGAATTCTGATAATGTAACAAGCTGTTATCCTCTCCATACAGAAATGCTTTGCAGCAAATGGAAGTCAATACGCCAGTATGAGATGGGTGAAGTGGGTGGAAGAAAAGAAGGGGTTGATTATAGACCCACGGAGTATAGAGCACTAGCAACAATTGTGTGTCGTAGTTTCCAGCGTGTCTCTCAAGTCCTAGGAATAAAGCAACCTTATACTTTTTGAAGTGGTTTGGAATTTCAGGGTCATGGCTCTTATTCACAGGCTTGCCTATGCTAGCTGATGCTTAAGTTAAAATAACTTAAAATACTTGTTATTTTAAGTACAAAGCTTGTCTTCAAGGATAACTGGTAGTGGTCAAGCTAGGCTATAGTGCCCCATATAAACTTTGAACTTGACATGTTCAGCAAAGTGGTCCAGTGAAGCACAATTTACCACCTGCTGAAGATAAATAAAATTCATTTAGCCAGTTAAGTTTTGATCTGGAGGACGAACAGAACTCTGCCCTCACAGGTCAACACAGGCTAAGTGAAACCTAAACTCCATTTGAAACATTAAACTCCCCAAATAAATCTCATTTTAAATGTTTAAAAGACAGCTATTAACCAATTAGAGATTTGTATTTGTTGTTCATTAGTCATAAACATAATCCTAAGGAACGAAATGTCACTATAAGTCAGTGCATTGCAAACACTCCTTCAGGATCTTGCTTACAATCAGAGGTTACAATAAAACAATGGAATGCAGATGGGCAACACAGTTTCCTTTGCTTTTTGGTCACTGTATTCAGGAATATTAATACTTGAAAGGGGATGAGAATAAACTCAGCTACTTCTTTAAGTTCTTGACTTTTGTGTCTTACTAAACAGCCTTTTATGATACTAACAAAATTGAATTAACCAATCAGCATCACTTTAGCTCTATTACAGGGTGGACCTGATGTCTCCCGGAAGCTGATAAGTTAAAGGCCTGATCTTCCTCTGGGCTCTAGTGGGGAATGTGGAACTTTTAGAAGGAAAACATCTTTTTAAATGAAGTCTAAATCAGATAAATTTCAAATAATGAAAATTTGAGAGCTTCAGTCAACACAAGACTTCAGTTATAGCACATGGTATAAAATTCATTCCAGTCACATAATATACACAAACATGGATCTACCTGAAAGGAGTTCTGGAAAATGCTGGAAATTGGGAACACAAAAGTAAATTAGGATTTTTTTTGTTTGCATATTAGTTTCTTTAAAATCAATCTGACCCAGCCCATGGAGAGTCTGGAAGACAGGAGGTGGGACAAGAATAAGCAGAGATGCAAGGAATGAAGGCAAGGAAGTCTGATCAAGCCTCGAAGTTTATTGTAATTTGGTGCAGTATATATATGTTTCAGGGAGGCAGCCCCCCCCCCACCTGATGGCTGCACTACAAGGAAATAGTAACAGTAATGATAGTAACAGTTAAAAAAAGCAGAGGGTTAGTCATTATGCAGAAAGAATAAAGTGTGCATCATGGCATGGTAACCAGAACCACAAGAAGTCATGCTTGGGAGAGAACTTCTTGGTAACCAGGACCACAAGAAGCCACAAAACATATCATTCATGCTTGGGAGAGAACTCCTTGGTTCAAAGAACAGTTCAACAGGCTGAGAAGGGAGTGAAGTCTTTCCCACACTGTGGGTCTCCACATCAATCAACTGTTAAGTAATTATGTGATGAAGTTTCTGGCAATACCACTAATGATGGAACCGGGCAAATAGAAGTGTATGTAAGAAGATTAAATTGAGGTGACCTGAAATATCTCAGGGCTGGCTAGACTGAACTGAACTGAGTTATGGCTGCATTGTGATCTATGCAAGCATGAAGACCTGAATTCGATTCCTAGATATGGTAGTGAGCACTTGCAGTTCTAACATTGGGGAGCCACCAAAGGCAGATCCCTGGGGCTCACTGTTCAACCAGCTTCATCTAGTTGAAGAGCTCCAGCCTACAGAGAAAGCCTGTCTCAAAAAACTAGAGTAGATGGCACTGGAGACATGATAGCAGAGTTTATGTGCTGGCCTCCACAGGCACCCAACAGAGGCGTGTGAAACACCTACACCAAACAAAGGAGACATACTTAGAAATACAAAAACAAGCCATATGTGTTGTAGGTTTAAAATGGACTTATGTCTTGGTGTGGTGGCATATACCTTTAGTGGTAGAACTTGGGAGGCAGAGGCAAGTAGATCTCTGAGATTCAAGGTCAGTCTGGTCAATATGTAAGTTTCAGGCCTGCCAGAGATATGTAGTTAAGACTCTGTCTCAAACAAATGTAAATTCAAACTATATTAAAATATGGCTTCCAACTCAATAAAATAAGTAAAAAGTTTATAAAACAAGTAACAAAAATATTTGTGACAATGTCATGCCATTGGAATGCTTATGCATTGACAGATGGAAAGGAAATCATTCAATCACTTTGGAAAAACCTTCATGCTATTTCAGATAAAACTAGTAATCTGTCTTACAACTCACAACTCTAATTGATAGCATTTACCATAGACAAGTGAAGATGTGTCGATGAGAATTGGAGCATATTCTTTGTGGTAATGTTTCTATATGTAAGAGAAGACAGCTGATATCTGTGTGTGGACCTTCAAGTAACTTATGATGATAATTACAGTAAAAGATGAAAGGATGGAATGGTAAAAGTGAGAAAAGGATAAATTGATGTAAGTGGCCAAGGAAGGCCATGTACAATTCTGTTAGGTATGTATGTAAATTTAAGACTTTGAGCTATTGGAGTTCTAAAATCCAGCATAGTGAGGAAGATCACCGTCTCTGGAAAGAGACTCAGCACCCACTAGCCATGTGACCTGCTGTGGGGATATTTTCAAATACAATAAGAACATTTGGAGATATCAGAGGGATCCACCCACAGTCAGTCTAGGAGGAACACAGTGGTAACTCTCACTTTTAATCCCAGCACAGGGAGTATCCCAAGAGTGGTGAACTCCGCCCTTAATCCAATCTGAGTTCGATGTCACCTTAGTTTACTGAAGAAGTTCCAGGCTCCTAGGCTGGCAGTGGTGGGGTCACGCCTTAACTGGGTGAAGGAGGTATTTAAGGCAGGCATAGAAAAACAAAGGAGGAAGAAGAAGCCAGGAGGAGCCAGGCTGAGGAAGCTGGAAGACAGCTGGGTGAGATCTGACTGTGGTGTTTACTCTCTCTAATATCTCTGCCTTTCCCAGAGATCTGGCCCCGAGTTTCCTTTATTTGTGCAACAACCTGTCAGGCATGTTCCTCAACCATTTGTATCCTATGTGCTCCATCAGTGATGTGCTGGGAAATAATAGTACCTATCTTATAGAGCAGTTGTGATGATTAAGTGAGTAATGTTGTAATGCATTCTCTGGGAACCCATCCATCATGTCCGCCAGGGAAGCAATCAGGCCAGCAAAGCAGTCAGGCATACTTCAGATCTTCACTCTTTTCTCTTCCAAAGCTGATACTCCAGTCTCATCCCCAGCTCTATAAGCAAACTACCTGCTGTGGCTTCCCCTCACCCTCTGCCCCAGTTCTTAGGAGAATAGGTGGATCCTGGTGAAACACTGCTCTCCTCATTGAGCCTTCTCAATACCATCTCCAGCACATCCCAGTTTCTGTCAGCTCCCAGCATGTAGAAACACTTTGGATACCTGGCAGGATCTCAGGGGCATTACCTATCAGGAAACAGAACACCCTCCTAAGAACCAGAGAAGCCAAGGAACGAAACACCCACCCAACAAAGACAAAAGCAGATACCAGCACCTGGAATTACAACCATCCCAAACCCAGAGGCCTGGTTGGCAGCACATAACACAAGAATGGTAGGACAATGTGCCTCCTACTACAGCAGAGTTGGCAATTGCAACATAGCTTACGTACAAGACAAAGACTGTAAATGGTTCTTATAAATATGATAGCGGTTCTTAAAGAGAAAATGAACAAATACACTACAGAAATCTATGAAAACCAGAAACAGTGGAAGGAAATGAATAAATCAGTTCAAGACCCGGCATGAAAAATCAATAAAGAAAACTCAAACTGAAGGAAATCTGAAATTTAAAAATTTAGGAACCTGATCAGGCGAGCTTCACTATAAAATACAAGAGAGAATCTTAGGCATCGAAGACAAGATAGAAGAAAAGGATACCTCAGTAAAACAAAACAAAACAAAAAAAAAACAAAACAAAAACAAACAAAAAACAAAATGAAAAAACCTTCATCCAAAAAATATTCAGAAAATCATTAGAAAAAGGGAACATCTGTGAACAATATGAACAGAGGAAGGAGAAAAAATCCAGATAAAGGGCACAGCATATGTATTTTTTATTATAGAAGAAAATGTCTCTGTCATAAAAGGGATATCTATCAAGGTACAAAAAACATCTAGAACACTCAGTAGACTGTCTCAGAAAAGAAATTCCCCTAAGCACATAATAATAAATGCATTAAATGTACAGAATAAGAAGAACATTAAAAGCTGCAAGGGAAGAAGACATATAGGTAGATTTATAAGAATAAACCTGAGTTCTCAATGGAGATCCTGGACAGACTGGAAGGAAAAAAAACTAAAGACCACAGATATCTGTGGAAGTCAGCCTGCAGCCCCCAGGGCTTAGCACTATTTATGGCCTGCAGTGTTTTCTCAAATATTATGGGAACATTGCCCAAGCAGGTGCTGCTGCGATTAGGGAATCAGGAAGTTAGAAGAGAACAAAGAAGTTGACCCAGGCCAGGTGTTGCTTGTGAGGTCCAGAGGTTACTCAATGTCAAAAGGCAACCCCAGTATATAAGGTTTCCCCTGAGCTCCAATAAATGGCATTCTTCATTCAAGAGTGATCTGTGACCTCTGTGTCTCTCAATCTCCAGGCCCTTGCTCAATATGCGGCTTGCTGAGGTGATACAGGCATAGGTAGAGGTCCCCAGCAAGATCAGGAACTAAGGATTACCTGAGAGATCACCCTTGGAAATAGGAGGAGGGTGAATGGAAACATGGGAGCTGCACAGTCCTGGCAGTTTTTAACTGAACAATTGACAGAACTATTTATGAAACAGGGACTAAAACATAAAAGTGCTCAGGAATTTGTTAAGATTATAGAAACTGCTAGTTCTTGGTCCCTGCGAGATGGCATGCTTAGCATTCAAGACTGGGAACATGTAAAAAGTGATTTGTAAGAGGCGTTTTGCCTGCGGGGGGCCAGAGGACTTCCCTATTGCCTACATTTATGCTTTGGTGGCTTGTGAACGATGCCTTGCTTAGTACCAATGTAAAAGTGAAAGAACAATTGGCCGAGGCTGGGAGAGTTTTTGATGAGAATCAAGAACAGGAGTCTTGGGCTTCTTTGAATGACTTTGATATGACAGAAAAGCCTCCCCTAAGACCCGTGAGGAAGAAGAACTAGAGTTAGAGGAGCAGATACAAAAAAATCTGTGAACAGTTGAAAGACGATTCCAAAAGTGAGATCTTGGAACCATCCTTTAGGGAACGCCTTACACACCCTGGGAGTTTCAAAGTGTTTGCAGCCACACGGGCTACGCTTGACTTAGAGGAGGAAATAAAAAGGTAAAAGATCAGATAGGGGATTTAATGCAGTGGGACCCTCAACAGGCTTTCCCAGTAATAGAGAACCTCTATACGCAGAGCAATAGGGTACAGCAGCACAATCCTCTAGCTTTCAAGGACATTAAACGACTTAAGGAAGCAGTAATGTCCTACGGAATCCATGTTCCTTTTACCATGGCTCTGGTGGAATCCTACATGGATACCTAGTAATTGGATGCAATCATGCAGGGCTTGCCTCTCAGAGGGAGACTTCCTGTTATGGAGAGGGGATTATCAGGAGAATTGTACAGAGACCACTCAATGAAATGCCGCTGCAGGCCATTCCCAAAGTAATGTAGAGATGCTTATGGGATCTGGTCTCTATGTGACCCTAGAAGCCCAGATAGCTTATGACCCTGGGGTTCATGCTCAGATAGCTTCTGTAGCCACCAAGGCATGGAAAACATTTCCTAATAAAGGAACTGGGGAGCAATTAGCTAAAGTAATGTAGGGCCCCTCAGAACCCTATTCTGAGTTTATAGACAAACTACTTCAGTTGGCAGGTCGAATCTTAGGGGATGTGGAAGCAGGTATGACAGTAGTTAAACAATTAGCTTATGAAAATGCTAACAAGTGGTGTAAGGAGGCTATCTGCCCACATAGAAGCAAGAATTTAAACGATTACATCAAGTTATGTAAGGATATTGATGGAGCTCATGTCATGGGACAAGTGTTGGCTGCAGCTCTCCCAGGGGGACAGACTGTGGCTTACCCCAAGATGTGCTTTAGTTGTAGAAAACCTGGTTACTTTAAAAGACAATGTCCCAGCATTCAAAGCAGCCCTAGGCCTAGTCAGTCAGGAAACAGAGAGGGGCCAGTTGTTTGTCCTCGATGTCATAAAGTGGGCTCATTGGGCAAATGAATGCAGATCCAAAACATATAATCAGGGAAATCCTCTACTACAATCAGGAAATGGGATGAGGGGCCTGCCCTGGGCCCTGAAGCCTCAAGTGTATGGGACCATGATCTCAACCAGTGCCCAATAAGGTATATTCCCCAGAGACGTGCACCATTCATGACTTTGTCCATGGCACCTCAGGAAGTGCAGGACTGAACCTCTGCTTCTCCTCCAGAGCAGTACCAATTTCCCAGATGGGGGTCCAAGCTTTGGGCACTGGACAGTATGGGCCTTTGCCTCCTGGAGTTGTTGGCATAATTGTAGGGAGGAACAGTACCTCTGTGCCAGGAATAAGAATTCTTCTGGGAGTGGTGAGTTAGGACTATGTAGGAGAAATTAAGATAATGGTAAGAACTGAAAAGGGGTTCTAGTCATCCCCCAGGGAGCTTGCATTGCTCAGCTAATGCTTTTACCTTTGCTTCACTCAAATAACCCTTTCCTGAAAGACATCCATGGCTCAGGGAGCTTTGGGTTCACAGGCTCTGCTACTGCTTACTGGGTGACCAGCTTAGAGAAGTGCCCACACTAATTTTAATTATTAATGGAAAAAAATTTCTGGCCTCCTGGATACAGGAACCTTTAAGGCTTTTGTCCTTCAGCACTTCCATGTTAATATGTGGGGTAGAGATGTTCTTCAGGCTATGAGAGTGGTACTGACCACTGAGCTAGTACAGTGAATGATGGCAGACCAGGGGTGTATCCCAGGAAGAGGGACTGGTAAATATTTACAAGGAGATTCGCCAACCTGTGTCTGATAAGTTACAGGGTGTAAGATCACTGAACAGCATAAAGATTTGAGAAATTTACCCTAGAGGCCATTGCAAAGCAGCTGCTTCTCATACCTATTAAGTGGAAGACAGACAAACCTGTCTGGATTGACCAATGGCCCCTCCCAAAGGAAAAACTGCAGGCTGCTCATGATTTAGTTAGGGAACAACTTCAAGATGGATACATTGTGCCTTCTACTTCTCCTTGGAATGCTCCTATTTTTGTAATAAAAAAGAAATCAGGCAAATGGCACTTGCTGCAGGTCTTAAGAGCCATGAAAATTTTGTATGGAAGTTATGGGTGCCACACAACCAGTACTCCCTAGACCTGTTGGAATACCCAAAGGCTATTATGTGGTGGTTACTGATCTTAAGGATTGCTTTTTCCCTGTTCCTCTGCACGCTTCTGATTCTGATAAATTTGTTGTCAGTGTCCCTTCTATTAATTACAAGGAACCTTATCAAAGATACCAATGTGTTGTTTTACCTCAAAGCATGGCAAACAAAAGAAATATATGTCAGAGGTATGTTGTCTGTGCTATTGCTCCCATTCACAGTGCTTATCCATAATTGTATATAATAATTATATGGATGACATCCTTCTGGCAGGGGCATTTCAAGATGAGGTACATGAGGCCCTGGCCAATTTACAAGCCCACCTTGCCAAGTACAAATTAATTGTGGCTCCTGAAAAGGAGTAACAACAGTTTCCCTACCAATATTTGGGTCACCAGTTGTTACAGACAGGGGTACGCCCTCAAAAGGTACAATTAAGAGTATATCAACCAAAAACACTTATGATTTTCAAACGACTTTGGGGGATATTAATTGGATTCAGGCCTTAGTACAGGATAGCTTAAGCCTCTATTTGAAATTCCACAGGGAGATTTAGATCCCACCTCTCCTTGGAAGCCAATTGATACAGGGTGACAATGCTTACAACTGATAAGAAGAACATATTGTTAAGGCCCGTACTCACTATATTGATTATGCTCAGTCTTTATCTTGAGGGGCTTCACATATTTGAAAAGATTCCTGACTGGGTCATTACTCTCTATACCCGAGAACATGTTCAATGGTTACGGGCCTTTGATCTGGAATGGATGATGTTAATATGCACTAATTCAGTGACTTTTGACAACCATTATCCCAGTTGTAAATTGTTACAATTACTTCTTAATCATCCTGTGTGTTTTTCTAAAGTTGTTTCCCAGCACCCGATAGCTGGGGCGGTGAATTAATACAGATGGTTGCAGTCTTTGCTAGTGGTATTATTTCAAAGGAAAAGATTAATACTCAGTCTGTGAAAGTTGCTGAATTGGCTGCAGTATTTATGGCTTTACAGATTTTTTTAGATGTTCCTCTTAATTTATATACAGATAGTGTTTATGTTAGTAAGGTTTTGGGACCCTTAGAAACAGCTGGAAGCATTGCTGCTGAATCTACAGTGAGGTGTTGCCTCTTAAGGATACAAACTCTGCTTTGGCACCATAAACATTCCCTTTTTGAGTGCCATCTTAGAGCACATTCAGACCTTATAGGACCTCTAAGCTATGGTAATCAATGAGCTGATGAGGTTACTAAATTGGTCCTATTTATGGATAAATCACAATTGGAAGCTGTACAACAGGCTCATCAAAAATTTCATCTTAATGCTGGAACCTTAAAATCTAGATACAAACTTTCTAAAGATCAAGCTGTTGCCACTGTCAAGAGTTGTCCATCTTGCATGGAGTTTCTTCCTGTACCCCACTATGGAGTTAATCCCAAGGGTTTATCACCCAATCATATTTAGCAAATGGATGTTACTCATATTGCCTCTTATGGGAAATTACAATTTGTTCATATTACTGTTGATACCTTTTCTGGAATTCTTTTTGCCTCTGCCCATACCAGAGTCATTTTTAAAAATAATATTTTGCCTATTTGGGCATGCCAAAAATAGTTTAAACTGATAATGGACCTATGTACACTATCGTCGGGTCTAAAAATTTTCTGATGACTATTCTATTGTTCATGAGTATATCCTATAGTCCTCAAGGTCAAGCTATTATTGAAAGAACACATCATATCCTTGTTAAGGTAGGAGCGAACGAGTGAGACAAACCGAGGCAGAGTCTTAGATCGTGGTCTTAGAAAAAAAAGAAAAACTTTATTTCACATATGTGGGGTTCACTTTTATATATATTGTAACCCTTTTATAGATTTTTTTATCTAAATTTGTTTTATTGTGAATCTTTAATTATATTTTAATTATAAGGGCTTTTATAATATTCACACTCTTAAAGAGCCACATATTTTTTGTAAAGTTGAATTAGCAAGTTTTCTTAAAGGGACTACTGCGTCTCTGTTCATGGCCAGCAAACAGAGCCGACCCAAGAAAATGTTGCTACTAAGAATCCGTCTTTGTTTTCTTTTTGTTTAAAATAAACAGAAACCTTAAATCAACCACATGTTATTGAGTCTTTTGTGAGACGTTAGGAACTGGCCTAGTTGTAGCTTGTATTGTCTGTCGCCAGTTTGTTGGCGCCATTTTGAATGTGGTCTAAATGCCACCCTTTTTCTGTACAATGACCTGCTTTAGATATATAATTTAGAAGCTGTTTTTGTTTAGTTTTTGTGTTAAAATCTTTTAAAAACTTTTTTAGGTTTTAAGTGATATTTGCCCCATGTTGGGCGCCATCTGTTGTAATGAGGTTTTTTGGTCCGGGCAGTTGGAGATCTAGATTCACAGACCTGTAGTCCCAGACCAGTACATCAAAAGGGGGCAGGGAACCTACAGCAACAAAATAACAGGAATCAACAAACACTGCTCAGTTACAGCTCTCAGCACCAATGTTTCATTCCCAATAAAAAGACGGACTAACAGAATGGATGTGAAAAAAGGAGTCATCCTTCTGTTGCATTCAAGGAGTTCACCTTAGCAGCAAGACATCAACTCAGGGCAAAGGGATGGAAAGAGATATTCCAAGCAAATAGACTTCAATCTAAAACTTATCAGGAGAGGTAGTAAAGAACACTACATACTCATATAAGGAAAAATTCACCAGTGCACATTGCAATTTATAACATCTATGCCACAAACACAAGGGTACCCAAGTTCATAAAAGAAACACCACTATAGCTTAAATCACATACTGCCCCTCACACACTGATAGTGACTTCAATAGACCACTCTCATCAATGAAAATGACATCCAGACAAAAATTAAACAGAGAAACGCAGGAGCTGAATGATGTTAGGTCCAAATGGACCTAATCGATAGTTATAGAACATTTTGCTCAAACACACAAAAAAAATGCTTTCTTCTCAGCAGTTCAGGAAACTTTCTCCAGAAATGAGCAAATACTCAGACACAAAGAAAGTCTCAACAGACACAGGAAGACTAAAATAGCATCCTATATCCTATTTGACTACCAGATTAAACCTGGGTATCATCAACAACAGAAGACTTACAAATTCATGAAAATCGAGTAATTTGATGCTGAATTAAAAAGGCATCAAGACAGAAATTAAGAAAAAAAAATAACTGTCTGGAATTGAATGAAAATCAACTCACAACATGTTCAAACTTATGGGACACAGTGAAGGTAGTTCTCAGAAACATGTTCACAGCAGTAAATGACTGCATTAAAAATGGAGAAATACCACACTGCTAACATAACTGCACATTGTTAAGAAGGTTTCTTTTTCACACTTGAAAAAAGAAATCACACCCCAAAGGAGTAGGAGACAAGAAATAATCAAAGTTAGGGTTGAAATAAAGTACTTACAAGCAAATAAAAACAATTAGAGATGAAAATGGAGGGGCATACAACACCCACCAAGAAAATCTAGAGAATAATTAGGAAATAATTAAAAGCTCTATTTCACCAAACTGGAAATCTAGAAGAAATGGATAATTTTGTCATTACATACCACTTACTCAAGATCAGATAAGCAATTTAATGAGACCCATAGACCGTAGTTGAATGAAAAGGAGAAATAGAAAGAAAAGGAAGGTCAGCTCTGCTCCTAGGGGTGGTGGAGGAGGAAGTTCCTTGCAGATAAAAGGAGAGCATAGCCAGAGGCAGGAACATTTGGGAGAATGAAGAGTGGACCAGGCTTAGCTGGGCCATGGGGGAGAGAGAGAAAGGAAATGGAGAGGGGAAGCCAGGTGAAGCAGCCAGGAGGTTATCCAAAAAGGAATGGGAACCAAAATGTCAGAATTATATAGCAAAGAGCCTGTGGAGAAAGGACAGCCCAGCCACTAGGAAGAGAATTCAGGGACAAGGCTGGGTATGTGAACCATGCCCCATAACAGGTAGCGGTGCTAGGAGAGTCTGGTGGCCAGGTCCAGCTTAGATACGTTAAATAGGTACCTCAGCCTTTCATCCTCAGCTTGAAACTGTGTACCAGTGAAATAAAGGTAGCCATTAAAAGTCTCTTAAGCAATAAAAGGACAGGGCCAGATGGTTTTATTGTTAGTACAGGATTCTACAAGACTTTCAAGGAAGAGTACTCAAATTATTTCACAAAACAGAAACAGAATGAACACTGATAACTCATTTTGTGAGACCACAGTTGTCACAGTTAGGATTCTATTCTAGCCTCTGAAGCCACGGCCTACCCTGTGTTCTGACATCAAGTCCCATTTTAGAATTCCCACCAACTGCTCTCTCTTGCTTCTCCCCTCCCAGGAGTGTTCTTTATCCCTGTATCCCTCTTTCTCTCTCTCTCCCTGTCTTCCTTTTTTTTCCTCTCTATTCCTCCTTTGTCAATAAGAAAGCCCTTCTATGTAAAAACAGCCTAAGTGTCTCCTGCCCACCATCGCCTCTCACCGTGCCTCTCAACCACCATCCTGCATCTATGTCCATGAGGCATGAGGCCTCTCTACTCATAGAAATCTGCCAGCTAACTGGGTAAAGAGTTATTGTATCATGTCAGATCAAACATTATCCCAACAACCCTGATATCCAATCCACATAATAACCCAACAAAGAAAAAGAACTACAGATCAATTTTTCTTAGGAACATAGATGAAAATTAGCTTTACACAAGAGATGCAGGAATGGTTCAAGATACACAAATCAATTGATATAATCCACCATATAAACAAACTGAAAGACACAAACCACATTAGATACAGAAAAGGCCACTGGCAAAACTCAAGGCCCAAGTATTTTATTAAGAAAATTTTCATCTATGTTCCTAAGAAAAAAACAAGGCTGTCCACTCTCTCCCTATCTATTTAATATAGTTCTTGAAGTTCTAGCTAAAGCAGTAAGACACTAAAGGAGATCAAGGGATACAAACTTGAAAGGGAGAAATCAGAGTATCTTTATTTGCAGATGATGTGATAGTATACATAAGTGACCCTAACACATGCCAGGAAACTCCTACAGCTGATAAACACTTTCAACAAAATAACAGAATACAAAATTCACAAACAAAAGTCAGTAGCCCTTCTATATTCAAATGACAAAGTGACTGAAGAAGAAATCAGGGAAACGAGACCCTTCACAATAGCCTCAAAATTGGAAAATATCTTGGGGTAACCATAACCAAGCAAGTAAAAGATTTCTATGATAAAACAAACATACAAAGAAAAAACCTCTAAAACATTGAAGACAGAAATTGGAGACTATTTCAAAAGATGGAAAAATCTGTGTGCATAGTTCTGTAAAATTAATATAATTAAAATAGCCATGTCACCAAAAGAAATATATAGAGTCAAGTCATCTCCATTAAAAATACAATATTATCATTCACATATTTTGATAGAACAATTTTCAGTGTTGTAGAAAAACACAAAGCCACAGGATAGCTAAAACAATCCAGAACTGCTATAAGTATCACCATCCTTGACCTCAAATTGTACTGAGATATAGCAGTAAAAAATACCATGGTATTAACACACAACCAGACACATTGATCAATGGAATCAAATCAAAGACCTAGGCATAAATTCTGAAAGTCTGGGCCAGAGACCTCTTACTACAGGTACTGGTCTAACTGGATGTCAGCATATAGAAGACTACAAATTAATCCATATCTATCACCCTGCTAAAACTCATCTTCAACATAAAACTACATACATTAAAACTTATAGAAGAGAAAGTAGGTAATAACCCTGAACTGATTTGCCTAAGACAAGACTTTCTAAAGAGAATATCATTAATATAGGCACTAAAGTTAACAATTAATAAATGGACCTCATGAAACCTAGAAACTTCTGCATGGCAAAGGACACTGTCATTTAGGCAAAGTGGAAGGAAAAAGATTTTTACCAACTATACATTCAATAGAGGGATGATATTCAACATATATAAAGAACTAAAAAAAAGTATATATCAAGAAAATAATTCAATTAAGAATGATATACAGATATTAACAATTTTCACCAAGAGAAAATTCAAATGGCTGAGAAACAATTTTAAAAATGTACAACATTCTTAGCCATCATGGAAATGCATATCAAAATAACACTGAGATTCCATCTTACACCTGTCAGAATGGCTACGGTCAAGAACATAAGTGAGGACATAAAGTTAAGAGAGCATTCACGTATTTCTGATAAGTGTGCAAACTTGTACATCTACTTGGAAATCAGCATGGCAGTTCATCTGGAAGATGGGCACTGATCTACCTCAAGACCCAGACATACTGCTCCTGAGCAAAGGATGCTCCATCCTACCACAGAGACATTTGCTCAGCATGTTTTCTATGACTTTATTCATAATAGTCAGAACCTGGAAACAACGTAGGATCCCTCAGCAGAAGAACGGATGGAGAAAATGTAGTACATTTGTATAATGCAGTATTACTCAACCATAAAAAACATAATAAAATTATAGAATTTGAAGACAAATGGATGGAGCTATGAAAACATCCTCTAAGAAGACAGATGTGTTCTGTATTTGCTTGTATGTAGATATTAGCGATTAAGTTAATGGTAACCAAGCTACAATCCATAGACCCAGATGTTAGGCATAGAAAAGGGAAGGGGCTGGGAGCAGGGGTATGTAGACTTCCCTAGGAAGGTGAAATAGAAGGACAGAGGTGGGGGGACTGGAATATGAGGTTCAAATAGGGAAGGAGAGGATAGCGGAGGGCAAAGGAGGAAATATGGGGAGAGACAGCTAGAATGAAGGGCAATTTGAGTGATGGTCTGGAAATTTAATACAGTAGAAGCTCACTCATCTATAAACATATGAAGGATATCTCTAAGTAAAGTCATCTAACAGCAGAGAGAGACAGATCCCCAACTTGACCCCTCTTCTCATCAAATAGTTTCCTATATCAGAACTGATTGCATCTAATTGAGTTGTTGACCTATGGGAACACCCAAATAGCTCAGGCAGTTTCCAAGGCTACAGATTGCTCTCTGTAAACAGACAGCAGGACCCCATTGATGAAGACAACATCTACATAACTCACTGAACACAGAGAAGTCAAGCTGAAGACTATCTGGACGGCTATGGACTAGTGTTCTTGGTAATGGATGACACTCTGCATGTTACCAAAGGAGAAATGTACCCACCAACCCAGCTACAAACTCTCATTTACAACGATATTCTACCTATTCGCCAAGCAAACAGTAGCACGAAGATTATGGAAGCAGCCAACAATATCTGATTTGACTTCAGGCTCAGCCCACAAGATGAAATCATTACCTGATACTGCTTGAATGACCAAGAACTACAAAACCCAGGACATAGGGAAAACTGAATACTACTGTTTTACTAAAGGAACATAGCAATAAAATGTTTCCTGGTGTGAGAATGCCTTTCTGTATGCTGTGAATAGCAATCTTTAAATAAAGGAGCTGTTTTGGCCCATGACAGGCACCATAGAAAAAGTAGGAGGAGAAATTGCAACATAGGGAGGAGAAGGGCAGAGTCAGAGAGAGAGACTGAGCCAGAAGCCCAAAGGAGCAACATGTAAGGAACACAGGTGAGCCACGGACCAAGTGGCAGACAGATTAATGAGAATGGGTTGAGTTAAGATGTAAGAGCAAGCTAGCAATGTGCCTGAGCCATAGACCAAACAGTATGAAGTTAATACTAGATTCTGAATCATTTTTGGGGGCCTAAGCAGCAGCGGGCAGCTGGGGCTGCAGGTCTGTGGGTCTGGGCCTCTGGCAGCCCAGGACCAAGAAACCACTTTGTAATAACATTTCGCTATATTTATAAATCAGTACCTTGCTTTGCCATCATCAGAGAAGCTTCCTCTTGCAGAAAATGGGAATAAATACAGAGACTCATAGAGACAATATGCAGAGTGAGAAACCTTGGAACATCCCCAAACTGAACGCTTCCATCAACCCCTCTCCTCCCCCTCAGAGCTCAAAGAGCCCATGGAAGAGGAGACAGAAAGAGTGTGAAAGCCAGAGGGGATGGAGAACACAGAAGGAATTGTAAACACACCAAGGAACATTGAACATACAAATGCACAGGAACAGAGGCAGGGTCTACATGGGCCTGTACCACATGAAGTCCTGTAGTTGAAAGGAGAAGTGGACACATGTCCATTCCTTAACCTAGAAGATATCTTCAGTTGATGACCACTTGCAAATAAAAATTTAGTTTTCTCAAAGGAGACTCCCTGGGGAAACAACTACTCTTCAGCGCAGGCCCCATGTCCAGCAGTGATTACCAACAGAAAACAAACTCATTGGCAGTTTTGAAGGCTTCTTGTCCTACAATGTCATTTCAGAGTTCTTTCTTTAAAATACAATCTTTCAAATTTAAATTATCCATTTATTTATTCATTTTACTCTACAGGCCCTTTATCTATATTATGACCTCTGGTCTCGTGTTTATGTGGGATCCCAAGTGTGTGAATGGGTGTTTCTATGTATCGTCTCTTGTGCAATTTCTTGGACACTTTTCCTTCGTCTGTTTTGTCTTATTCCAATTTGTTTATTTTGTTTTATTGCATCATATTACATCACACTTCATTATTATCCTTTAGGTACTTTTCGTTTTCTAATAAGAGACAGAAAAGAGGTTGATTCAGATTGGAGAGGAAGTGGGAAAGGCCTGGGTGTGGTGTGATCAGGATATATTGTATGAAAAAGGTGTGTTTTCAGTTAAAAATGTGTAAATGCTTTAGAGAGAGCAGAAAAACATACGCACACTTTGGAAGCTTTAGTATTTACTATTGTGGCTGCCATTATTGTTGTATGGAACAGTACAGAATGAGAGATCACTCTATCATTTACTATCCACCCCCAACCCCAGAGGATACAGTCTGAAAGAGTCTCCCTACAAACACAAAACGAATCAAAAGTCCACATGTGGTTTAAAGGGTTCAGATGACGAAGGCTTGGATAAAGACTCGACAAAGCCACAGCAGAGGGAATGGAGAAGATGATAACAGGTGTAGAAGAAATGGCTAAGCAGTGATGGATGTCAAGAGGACTTGGTGACCAGAACAGTTTTTAAGGAAATAGGGTGGTCACTAGGCTGTGTGGAAGATGGGACATGTCATTGGACGAAGAGGTAGAAAGGAGGGTGAATAGACAAGACAAGGCAGAATAGCTTCCGTGCCTACGCTGGATGTCTGGGTGACACTCAGTTGGTCCCTGTTCAGGATGTAGATGACACTACAGGCTGAGAGCTCTACACACACACACTAATCCAGTGAGGTCTTGGGTAGGTGATTTGCTCGTGAAAGCATTCAAAGAATATTTTTCTTTTGAAAGATTTATTTTTATTATTTTAATTATGTGTATGTGTGGGGGGTGTATGTGTACAAATGCAAATGCCTACAGAGGTGAAAAGTGTGAGGTGTGAGATCCCCCCTGGAGCTGGAGTTATGGGCAGTTGTTAGCAACCTGATGTGGGTGCTGGGAATTGAATTCAGGTCCTCAGGAAGAACACTATGCTCTTAACCACTGAGCCTCTCAAAGAATGTGTTTTAAGAGTGTGGTAAGACAGCCCCTGGAGAGCCACATCACAAGAGAACCTTCATCCAGCAACTGATGAAGGCAAATGGCAGAGATCCCTAGCTAAGCACCGGGTTCAGCTCCTGGTCCAGCTGAAGGGAAGGAAGAGAGAATATATGAGCAAAGAGATCAGGATCCTGAGGAGGAGACCCACAGAGATGGCTGACCCAAGCTATTGAGAGCTCACAGACTCTGAAATGACAGCTGAGGAACCTTCATGGAAAGGAACTAAACCCTCTGAATGTAGACGACAGTCGGACAGCATGGGCAGTTTGTGGGGCCTCTTGCAGTCAGACCAGAGTTTATTCCTGGTGCATAAACTGTCTTCTCAAAGGAACACCTTACTCAGCTTTGATAGTTGGTGGAGGGACTCAGACCTACCTCAACTGGAGATGCCAGACCGAACTGACTCACCTTGGGGTTCCTTACCCTCCCTGGGGAATGGATGGGGGATTGAGTGGGGAAGGCTGAGGGAAGACTGGGAGGAGGGGAGGGAAGGGGAGCAGGGTTGAGAATGGGAAAAAAAACTTTAAATAAAAAAAATCTGTGAAAAACTAAACAAATAAATATTAACTATAGAATTATGATTTTTTAAAAAGAGTATGTTAAGAAGAAAGCATGAGCAATTAGATCTGAAAAGCATGATAGAGTTCTGGCACTCAGCACATGCTGGAAGGTACATCAGAACAGCCAACTATGGCCCTGTCACACAGCCTCGGACTCAGTCTCTGTAATGCAGAGGTGGCAATACTTGTGCCTTCTGCCTTAAGCGTTTCTATAAGGTTCAGCCAAGGTGAACTATTTGAAAATCTTCCTTTAAAAGTAAGATTGACTAAGCAGCAAACCAACAAAATTAACTGGATCTCATATTTAAGCCCAGAGAGTCTTTTATTTTGAGGCAATGACATGGGAATGGTCAGGGAGATGGAGACCATAATAAAGCGAAAAGGAAAAGGGAGCGTTTGTGGTAGTGAGAGGCAGGCAGCTAGGAAGGAACTTGGTCCCTAGTCCTCCAGGAGGAAGAGCATCCCCACAGTTTCACTCCTGGCAGGCGCACCTCTTCCCCATCCAGATGCTTTGGTCTCACAGTTCTGCAGATAGGCTCACTGCAGCTACTTCCTGTGAAAGTATTTCCAAAGCCACTAATAAAAAGGTAACTCGCTCTGTGGGATGAGAGATGACAGGTGCGCCTTGGGATGAATGATGGGTAAAAAAAATTGTCATCTCTCTTCTCAAAACCAGGCTATTATCCACTCGTGGGGCTTGGCACCTGTGGCTTGTTAGCAATTACACAATGGAAGTCGCTCCTCTGGAGCTATTTCTCCTGCCTTCTGGCTTCAGCCTCTTTCTACGTGGTTTCAGGTCCCTCGCATACAGAAGCGGGAAGGTTATTTAAAGTCAGTTTATTTCCCTTCTGTAATTTCTTCTATTTTGTTTAAGTGTGATCTCATTAGTTTTTAATACAAGTTTTAAGAAACTACAGTAATTACACTTCTTTTAGCTATTATAGAGCTTGTACTAAATGATTCAATAGTGATTCCTATTGAAAATATTGCTCAGATCCAAATAGTGTCTAGTTTTTGGTAAGCAAGGTTAAGACAATAGTAAAGATTGTGGTTTTTACTTAAAACGTCTAGGATGGTTCTAAGTGTACTGTATAAATTACCTCATTTATTCTTCCATGTAATACTGATTATTCCCATCCAACATTTGGAAAATTAAACTTCATCATCTGGGCTGACCATGTTCTCTAAGAGCCATGGACTGTCTAATAAAGAGCCAACACTGCGTGAGAAAAACAGTTTTGAGTTATTGATCATGGTTGTCCATGAGACTCCCAAAATATTATAAGCTGTTGCTTTTGGCCTTGCCTCTTTCCAAGTAATTGGAGGGAAAAGATGTCGCAGTCAAAGATGGCTAATTAGTAACAGCATATTCTGGAACTGCTCTGTTTGCTAGCAGTGAGCACATGTGGCCAAAGCAGAGTTGCATAGTCTAGAATTTTTAAAACCTCTTCTGGTTAGAAAATGATTAAGGATACACAATAAAACAGATTCAGATGGGAAAAAAACTTTCAATGAATTATAAACTGTGTGAAAAAGAATATGTAAGCAACGAGAGAAAATAAAAAGGGTAGAGAAACTTCTTTTAAAAAGAGAAATCCAAAATTCCCAAAATACTGTTTATAAATGTTTGTTTTCATTATGAATGGATAATAGTTGAGGGTTGGTGGTCATAGTTAACCTAGTTCTAAGAAGAAAAAAGGGAAATGGTATATGAGTGATTTTTTAAAAAAAATTAGATTATTGAATTTACTTTAATCCATAAATCAGCTGTTAATCTCAAAGTATTTTACATTGGTATGAACTTTGGCTTATTGACACAAATATAAGGTCAATTTTGTTATGCTGTATATGTTTTTCTATTCTTGTTTAAGGTATGATTTTTATGTTACTCATTTAAAATTGTAATGTATAATTAAGAAATGCAGATTAATAGTCACCTATAATAACCAAACTTATAGTCATGTTAGTTAGGTTTTTAGGTATATAAAGATGTATTTCAATTAAATAGGTAATCTTCAAACACTTCTAAGACCTACAGAATATGGCATTTAAAATATTTTAAGAACGTAGACTTTTCTGGACAGTGAGACAGATCTGCTCCTGGCAGCACCAATCTACTTCAAGAGAAAAATGGGCATCAAAGAAACTCCATATGGAGTTTACTTTCTTTGTGGCAATGGTTAGCCACTGGACAAAGATCTCTTCTGGTATTGACTGCTTGACAGTATGCTGTTTAAACTGGACATTCATGTTCCATAGGAAGGTGACCTCTGAACTTTGGCAGAACAAGCCGAGATGGTCTGTCAGGTTCCTGCTTTGCAGAGAAAACTGCTAGGCATTCTTTAGGACACAAGCAGAAGCAAATGATGAACTATACCAGAATTAGAAGAGCATTCTTTCAGATTTCCTGCTTCACTGAAAGGAATGCCAGAGACTTTGGGCCTGTAGGCTGAAGATGGATGCCCCAACTTTATAAAGGAACTTTGGGTGACTGTCCAGGTAGATAGGTGTCATCTCTGTCATTTCTAGATTTTGGAAGTTGCTTGCACTTCCAGTTTACTTGGGTAAATATTATATCCTTCTGTGGTCTTTGATGTAGTTGAAGATTAGATAGTTATAGGTACAGTTTTTCTTAGTTATTTTTAAAAGGTATATTGGATATGAAACTTTAGATTCACAAGCATAAGGTAGATGATATAGTATTTTATTTAATTTTGCTAAATACAAATAGACTAGATATTGTAATTGTAATTCTTGCTTGGTAGCCATTTTGTTATATATAATTTTGCTACGTTAAAATTGAAGCCTTCTTTTTTGATAGACAGAAACAGGGAGGTGATGTGGGAATGACTTTCTGTATGCCGTGACTATAAATCTTTAAATAAAGGAGCTGTTTTGACCCTTGGTGAACACCATAGTCATAGGCATGAGCACAGGTAGGAGAAGGAGGGTAGAGTCAGACAGAAATCAAGCCAGACGCCCAAAGAAGCAATAAGTAAGGAACACAGGTGAGCCATGGTCCATGTGGCAGGGCAGATTAATGAAGATGGGTTGAGTTAAGATGAAGGAGATAGCTAGCAATGTGCCTGGGCCATAGGCCAAAGAACATGAAGTTAATATAAGTATCTGTGTTTTCTTTGGGACTTTGGGACTGGTGGTCCAGATAAGTAGCGGCAGGTGGGTCTGAACTACAGAGCTAGCAGGGCTGGAAACCTCATTGTTACACCTAACTACTTCTGAATATATATCTTTAAAACCACAGTCATCTCATCCCTCATCAAAGAAACTTTGCAACAGACAGAGAACACTGTAGAAAACCACAGCCAATTAAAATGCAGAAAACAAGAGATCTTGTGATTCTCAGCTTCAGCAGAGTCACCCAGCACAATTCCTACACCTACGGCTCAGAGATTATTAAGGAAGAGAGGGTAGAAAAATTGTAAGAGCAAAGGGACAAGAAGTTCACAGTGAGATTGTATCTTCCAGATATGTTGGAGAAGCTACAACCATGGAGTATCATGAGAATGATTGCCTCAGCAAGACCTGAACAATGTCAGTACCAACAGATGTAGCAAGATGGAAGGGGAATGCTTGTGAGGCCTCTGACGGAAAACCTCTAAACTGCAGGTAACTAAGGAATGCTGAGAACAGAAAACGTAGTCTTCCTCAGGAAAGACCCTATTGTTTATCCAATACAATGTGGTCAGCCCTGAAATTATATACATGCAAGTAGCATTCTATGGACTTACCAGGTTGTATTTACATTTTTAATTATATATATATATATATATATATATATATATATATATACTCTTTATTTTTACTCTTTATATACTCTCTATATATAATTTATATATCAATTCAAGAAAGGGAGACCATTTATTTGAGAGAGATCAAGGGGATATATAGGAGGATTAAGGGAAGACTGAGGGACCATCTCTTGCTTTCAGAGTCAGCCTCTGCAAAAACACAGGAAGATTTACCAATATAGTATGTAATATATACAACATATTAACAATATATATTACAATGCTTAAAATCCATGGTCAAAAGCAGTGATGACTGAGATGAAGTGAGAGAAGATGTATAAAGGGAGTTGTCGTCACATTTTTTATTGACAATGGGCATCTGAGAAAGTCATAGAGTGGTGGAGCCTTCCTATGACACTACAAAACTTTGCTGAGCAAACACTATTATAACTTACTGCAGGTTCGTGGAAAGGAGCTGACATATGAGCTTATTAGGGGATATAGCATCACAGTTGTGGATATTCATGGTTGGATCTTGAGGTGGGAAAATATTAAAGAGAAATAGCTTAATACCAGAGACCAAATGATGGGGTGTTGAAGGGAGAGCCTATATCTCTTGAAAAGGAATTTTATTGGTAGAGATAGCAGCTATGTGTAGCATGGTCGGTGTCCTGAAGGGAAAGAGGCTTCAATCTCAGAGGACAATTTGTAGTTCCTAATCACAGATCTTTGGAGACACACTGCATACCGCATGTCACTGCCAGACCTAACATATATGCAGGAATCACAAGGCAGAAGAGTACAAGATAAAAGTAAATTTGCAACTCAATTGTTTGAGCCCAGGGATTAGAGGTGTGGGTTGTTCACAACTGCAAGAAGTTTGAAGGAAGCTGAGAACTGAACTGTCCACAAGAATATGAAGTAACATCGCCTTTTCCTATAAACTCTGCAGAAAGAAAGATGTCATCGTGTAGGGGTATTATGTTGTTTCATGGTAAATAACTGTCCCACCCACTGGTTTAATAAAAAGAGCTGATTGGCCAAAGGCAGGCAAGAAGTGTAGGCGGGGCTACCAGACTAGGAAAATCTCTGAGAACAGAATGCCAGAGAGACCACCAGAGAGAAACCAGAGGAAGCCAAGGACAACCATGCTGCTCTAAGCAAAGGTACCCAGCCGCATGGCTGAACAAGAGACATGGGTTAGATGAAGGGTAGAGAGCTAACAAGTGATATGCCTGAGGCTTTGGCCGATTCAGCCTAAAACTATTGAAAGCATCTGTGTGACTCTGTGGGACTGTGGGACTGCGGGTCTGCAGGTCTGTGGGCCTAGATCTTGAGGTTAGACCCGAAAATCCGGGCCAGAAACCACATACTACATCATTGGGCCATGGCCAGATTTCTGGGACAGCAAAAGGAACAGCTAAGGGTCCAAAACCTAAGGGTTAGGTGTGGCAACAGACTAGGGTAACACACTTCCTTTCAGTAAACTGGCTGGTTAGTATCTATGGCTATTTTATAATGTTTTCTATTTTTACTATTGATCAGCTGTTGTACTGTGGATGTCTCCCAGAGACCATGCTCTGAAGCTTTGGTCTACAGCCCACAAAGACATCAAATAACTGTGGAACCTTGAGTATCTGAGCACAGGGAAGAAAGTTAGGTCATTGGGACATGCCAAGGTTAGCAGAACTCTGCCTCTTCCTGTCTCTATTTCATCTCCAGCTTCCTTGAGTTAGTGTTGCTCCCCACTGTGTGCTCCCTGTCATGATACACTGTGCTGCCACAGGCTCACAGAACAGCCAAGTGACTATTGTTTGATACTTTGAAACACGGAGTCCAAAGAAGCCTTTCCTGAATTTAAATTTGATTACCTAAAGTATTTTGTTATGGTAACAGAAATTTGACTAACACACTAGTTCACTGGTTTTAGAAGTATGACAAGACAATGTTGAAAGTGCTCATTAATTACACGAAATCCAGCTAGGACCGCCAGTGGCTTCATGGCATTCTTCATCAGGGGACCCATCTCCGCAGACAATGCCACCTGTAGTAGCATCTTTTCTAACTTTCATGGGTTCCCTGGAAGATCATGAAAGTGGCTCCTGAAATTTAAGGCCTCAGGCGGCATGTATGGAATCAGGACATTTTCTGCTGAATTTTTAAACACAGTTCATGGGGCTTCCTATAGTCAGAATGAGATTCATGCTGAGATCTTATTTTTTTTTCTCCTCAAATAAGCTTAGAGCTGGCATGGCAGATAACGAGGACACTTTAACATGCACGACAAGGAGGAAGTTAATGTCCCCGGCTGGCATTATCTCCTACAGAGAGTAATATAGCAGAAATGAAAGATTCGTTCTGTACTTCGGTGTAAGTTTTATCCAAGAGGGAAAATATTACAAGAAGAAAAATAAAACTTTCCTGGAGGTTTTTAAAAAATTATTTCTTGCTAAGTATTATTCTAATTTTGAATATGCAGGTGAAAATAAGACATTTTCTATTGTTGGTAGGTGATGTCCAACAAAGCTACTTTCTGATCATATTGTCCTACTTGCTTGTTAAGACTCAGCAAAAGGTCACCTGACACCTTGTAGTCAATTCTCTTTGAGCATGAAGGCTTGAAAGAAGAACTTGTCACAAAACACAAAGTCCCTTTCTGTACTACCTGGTCTCAGTGAGGTGCCATAAATAAAACATGTGTGAACTAAAACACAGGCAGACAGATCTTTGGGGATGATCTGGAAGAAATCTGGATAAACAAAGAATTGCTTCTGGGGAACCTGGCAGGACACGTCACTCTCCCCTGTCCTAAGTGTCATCCATAAAGCGACGGGCAGGGACACAGAGGGAGCTGTCCCACAAGCTCTTCCTGCCCTCTTGAGATCGGATGTTTACACAAATCAAAGTTAACAACAAGTATCTGTGTGACGTGCAGGTCCTGAAGATGCTCTTTGCTGGAGCCTTATTTGTTTTAGTCTGTGTGGTTGCTGAGCCTTGGGAAGTCTGGATGATATACGTAGGGTTCAGGATCATGTCTAAAATCTCCTTTACTGCTTCTCTCTTTCTCCTTGACCTTCTCATGGCACTTTGCTAAATATCATCACATGTGAAATAGTTAAGTCTCACAACACAATACATTATTTTGATTTTCTTTTAAGTCTTTTTCTGAAAACAACAAATAAATGGCATTTTACTATTTATTAGAGCATTGCATTTTCAAGTTATGTGATCTATGTGCTTAAAAAAACTTGGTCAGTGTATGAACATGGTGTATGCACATATGTGAGTAATAATGTGTACGCTAGCAGGGAACTCAGAAAGAGTCTGTGTCCTGCTCTGTGATCTGCCTTGTCTCTTTGAGACCAGGTTTCTCACTGAAATGGGAGCAAGGCTGACCAGTAGCCAGCAAGACACAGTGATATCCCTGTCTGCATTCTGTAGGGTTAGGGTTCACACCTGCATGGCCACACCAGCCTTTTCCATGGATTGCTGGGATCCAAATGCAGGTTTCCATGCTTGCCCAGTGAGTACTTTACCACCCCCCCCCCCATCTCTGCAGCTTCATCCCTGCCTCTTAAATGAATCTGCTCGCTTCTTAGAGCTGCTGTGAAGAATGCAAGTGGAGGTAAAATACCCAACTAGCAAGTGATCAGTAAATGTTCCAGAAAACCAGACTGTGGTACAGAAGTCAGATGTCCCAGTAGGTCCAGGTGACCAGTAAATTCTGCAAGTTTATTTAGCTGCTTTCCAAATGAGAAGGAGCAGTACTCTGTCTGCGTGTCTTGCTTTGTATCTATAGAGCTGTCTTGAAGGTACCAGCATTTATCAGTGAAATGTCTTTTTGTGGTAGGCCATGAATTACAAAAAATGACAGGGAAGGTTAAATCTATCTTTTGCAAACTATGTGTCACTTCTTCCCTCACTGTTTATTTGTGAGTAGACACAAAGAGATCACATTCAAAGCCTGAAGTCACTTCATAACCTGGTGAAGTACCTCGTCGCTATGCTTTTACCACACCAGAGCACAGTGCAGAAAACAAAGATGGCCGTCATAGTGGCCCTAATGAGTCAGGACTGGCCCTGTCAACGTGGACAACTTTCCCTGTCACTCTGTCTCTTCCCTAAACCAGGAAACCAGACATTTCTCACAGCTCACTTACTATCCTTCAGGTAAAGCCATTGTCAAAAATGGCTTAAGGAATACTCAGTTGAAACTGGAGATGGGTTGATAGAGAGAGCTGTGGGTCCCTAGGGTTCCAGTCTAGGGAGGCTTACCTTGAATCTCCTGCAGATACTCAAGGCTGGATCTACCCTTATGTGGAGAGGCAGCAGCACTATCTGCTGTCTCATTTTCCTGGAAGAATTTTGTTTGTTTAGTGGAACTCTGTAGCTCTTTTCCAAAAGTAGGCAACTTAAATTTTTTATAAGTTTTGCATGTGCAGATGGCTTCCCTTGAATAGTTAAGGAAAGAGGCAATGGGGCCAAAGAAACTTTTCCTGTGTGTGTGGTGTTTGCGGTGGAATAACGTCTTCCTGTTATACTCACATTTCCCTAAATTTTAAAATTAGGTCTGGCACATTGCCATCAGCATATAGACTCCCTATTAACAACCGTGTTTGGATCTGTTGATGTTCCGTGAAGTTTTTGAGTGTTTCTCAACCAGCAGGGTGGACAAATTCCCACTCCTTCCCCCAGCCCGCTAAAAATTCCCATTCTACTGTACTTAAAAATCTGCTAACTCCAGACCCAGCCACCGATTATTTATCAACAGTTTTGTTTGTTTTTTGACTTGATACCCAGAAAACAACCCTGACTAAATGGGGGCAATCATTCTAAAACCCCATAAATTTCAGGCAATGAGTCAGTCAGAAGTTAGGAGAAAACAGCCTCTTGTATCCTTTATGTGTTTGCAAATATATTCGAATATATCACATGAGAGCACCAGATAGGAGGAAGAAGGCACCAGCATGTTTTTTGTACAAATGAACAAATAAATGAAATAAAAAATAAAATCCTCCTTAACTGATTCCCCCCTTGAGTTATTATGTTTTAATCCTTGTCGTTGGGATGTGTACAGACAAACAGAAACCTTCCAGAACATTCTGTCCTTCTTTGCCAGACCTCTCTCATTTGTTCGTTCAGGTTTTCAGTCATCCTCTCCTGAACTATTACTAAACACAAACTTCACTGGTCCCTGAGACATTTAGACAAGCTGTCACGATACTTGGCTTTTAATAAAAAGGAGAAACCAAATGATAAAATAAATTAGGGACATGAGGTATCCTTCTGTTTAGCATGCACGAAGTCCTGGGTTCAATCCTCAGCACACATACAAAAGTAAAAAATAGATGCTGTTAAGTGTCACACAATGAAATGATCAGAGGGGTGAGAGGAGGCTTCAGATGAGAACTCCACAGAAAGGAATGTGTTCCAGAAGTGTCTGGGTTTAACAATCCAAGAGGACGGCTGGAGCAAAGGCGAGGTGGGAGCAAGTTTGCACACAGAAGGATTAGGAGCATAAACAATGCACAGTAAGGGACAGAATAAGTGGAAGTTAGGCAGGTGCCAAGGAGGCAGGGCCAGAATTCCAGGTGCCACAGGAAGCCATTGGATGGCTTTCTGCAGGGCAGTGACAGGATGTGGCTCATGTTTGGCCTGTATGTGGAGAGCAGATTTCAGGGGCCCTATTGGAAGGCAGGAAAGCCAATTGTGACACTGACATCGGAAGCATGAAAGACAAAAGGAAATTCCAAGAACTTAAGATGGATTTTTATGCTTGCATATTTGTCGTCTAAAGCAGTGGCTTTTACAGTGGCAATGTTTGTGTTGACTCCCCTGCGGGCTTTACAGCAGGCAGGGAAATAACAATCTACGAAGAGACAAAAATGAAACTCTGCCCTGCCCGATTTTATTGTAACTGGGGCTGGACCAAGACTTTTAGAGAATGGCCCAGATTATTTTACTTTAATAAGATTTAAGCACAGCACAATTTTTTTTGAAAAAAAAAAAAGTATTCAGATAACAACTCAGTCTCAAATACGTAACAATTTAAGGCATGTTTACATTGAGATTCCTTACAAAGTGCATCTGGTTTCTTTCACAAGAATGGGTACTATTGACTCAGAGAGCGTTTGAGATTTATGATCTAGGGAGTATGACTGAGGTAAATATAGTGTCTGTGTCAGGAGTGGCCTGGCCCTAAGATAACACAGAAGTCACTTAGCCTGTTGTAAAGTACAAGTGACCTCATTCATAAGAGTGGGTTTATGGTCCAAAAGCAATGCTCAAGATTTAGGAGGAAAGGTCTTGGATAAGTAAAAACATAAGTTCTGGAAGATACAGCAGAGTCTGTCTCATTGGACAGCAAAAAATCACCAGGTTGTAAAATTACATCATTGCAAGAAGAGCTCCTCATCCCATGAAGAGATAAGCATGTGTTTAACTTTCCTGGTTTCTCCAGTGAGTATCTGTGTGCACAAGGCCTTCTTACCGTCTACAAATGTTTTAAACTATGTCACAAAATTTGGCTTATTCAGTCCCCATTACCCTCTTCTTCCTCCTCCTGTCCCTCTGCTATTCCCTTTTCTCTTAATAGTTGAGAGAGCGAGAAAGTGAGAGAGGTGCTAGATTCTACCTTACCATCCTTCACCCTGCAGAATCCCACATGAACAGCATATGTTCCTTTGTTCTATCCTCTAGTAAGAATTGGCAGACACTGTGTGCCGGATGTAGGGCAAGGTAAAAATGTCAGCCTTATCTCCAACAAAGCATCTCCACTGCATCTCCAGCATGAAAACCTTCCACCCCAAGAAACCATCTCTAGGTAAGATACTAAAATATTACATAGTAGAAACACCAAAGCAAAGGTGTAAAAGTTAGCATCAAGAAAGCTCTATTTGTTAGTTTTAATGTGGCACTCACTTTTGCTCTCTGTTACATCTTATCAATAGTCTCATACATCTCCACAGCCAGCTGAAGAGCAAACGGAAGCTCCACCAC
Organism: Phyllotis vaccarum; assembly: GCA_033318265.1. NCBI lineage: Eukaryota > Metazoa > Chordata > Mammalia > Rodentia > Cricetidae > Phyllotis > Phyllotis vaccarum. Next base: position 79,773,078 of record JARWLC010000008.1, read on the forward strand.
GTGTCCGTTGTGACTGGCACTGTCCCAGTTTGCTGTTCAGCAAAGATCTATGCTCTCGAGACTGAATGGGGTACTCAGGTGGCTTGTGTTGGGTCTCTGATCTTAGCATCCTGCGGCACCACCACATTAGCTCTTTCCCTTAAGTGGCTCCTTTTCAGCCAGCCTCTGCCTTCACAACTGAAAATTGGGTAGCTATTCCCGTAGCCTTAAATTGCATTTAGGATTTCAAAATAAGGAACACAGTGTTTCTCAAAGAAAGCAGACAAAATTTAGAAATCTGTTCTAAATTCCAGGGTTATGAGGTAGAGTGCTTTCCTGGCTTGCCCATTAGGGTTTAAATCCTAGGACTGCAAAGACAGACAGACAGACAGGCAAGCAGGCAGGCAGGCAGGCAGGCAGGCAGGCAGGCAGACAAACATAAATCCCAATCACATAGGGGCCGGGAGAAGATTCTTAATAGTTTAGAAGACTTGTTCTTCTTGCACAGGATCTGGATTTAGTTCTCTTCAAAACTTCAGTTCTGAGAGATTCAACACTTCAGAGGGCATGAGGCACATACACACAAAATAAATACATCTAAAAACTAACCGTGTGTCTGTGTGTGTGTGAGAGAGAGAGAGAAAGAGAGAGAGAGAGAGAGAGAGAGAGAGAGAGAGAGAGAGAGAGAGAGAGAGAGGAATTATGAAAATTCATAGCTAACTTCAATTTAAAGAGCTTCCTAGATATGAAGAAAATTGATTTCAAATTCTTTGAGGAGTAAGTAATGATCATTTTTTCCCATTTTATTGGGAAGTAAATCTTTTCTGTGACATTCCTTTTTTCTATGAATTTTACAATAAAATTATTTCTGTTATTTTCTGCTTTCATAATTTATAATATGACCCATTCTTGACTCACAAGACCATGGTTCATTTGTACAAAAAAATTTGAAAATTATGCCATATTATTTACAGCCATCAGTGTAGAAAGTGGCCAGGGTGTCATTCCCTTACCCATTGTCCTGATGTCTGAGTCCAGGCCAGAGCAGGGCAGGACCTGGCAAAAGAATTTCTTGAAATTTCTCTGGAAAAGGTTTCTCTAGAAATCTATTTGTCTGAAAACATGTTGGCTTACTTTGAGAGATGTGGGTAGGAAATGCAATGCTGTGTGTTATTGACAGTTGACTAAATACTGAAACTAGCTGGTCTAGAATGGAATCCAGCTTTATTGGAAAAGCTACCTTGTATCACTTTGATTCCCAAACCTGTTTAACTTGGCTGAGCTATTGAAAGTCATAATGTAAAATAATTAAAATATAAAATTCAAAATGATTTGGTTCTTAATTGGGTAGTTGTTATTGAAGTCTTATGCAGAGGGAGCTTATGAAAAATAAAATAGAATTGAAAAATTTTATTAAAGAAAATTCCATTGATAGATTTAAGTTGTGTCAACACAAATCGGATAAACCACAATAAGTAAGATAGTCACTGTCTCAGTCTAGGCACAGTGCTGAGAACAGCCTGTAATAAAATGGCTATGAGCAAGGGATCCGCATTTGAGCAAATAAATACTCCAAGACCCCTTAGTGAAGCTGTAAGCACATTTGAGGCATTAAACAAGAAGTTCTCTGTGGCAATATATTTTATATTTAATAAAACCAGCCTGGAATAGCAGAGGACAGAGACATCTCTATAGCTTTTTGTTTTGTTTTGTTTTTGAGACGGGATTTTCTGTGTGACAGTCCTGCCTGTCCTTGAACTTGCTTTTTTAGACCAGGCTGGCCTCAAACTCACAGAGATCTTCCTGCCTCTGCATCCCAAGTGCTGGAACTAATGGTATGTGACACCTCTGCCTAGCTTCTAAATCTGGGACCATTCTGTTTACCGCTGCAGTTAATCTCTGCAAAAAGTCTGTAAAAGTTTCTTTGGGGCTTTGAATTACTTTTGTGAAGGATTCAGTTTTCTTTCCTATCTCTTCAAACTGATCCCAGGCATTTAATGCAGCCATGCAGCATACATCCAGGGTGTGTTCACTGTATAAGGATTGCCTTTCAATATCAGCATAACTCCCTTCTCCAAGAAGTTGGTCTTGGGAGACTTCTATGCCTCTGGCCCTGCTTCTTTGTTCTGTTGTTTTAGCCTCCTCCTTCCACCATATTTCTCACTATAAAAGTGGCCCAGCCTCCAAAACAACAGTAACCATATCTAACCAGTCCTTAGGGGTGATCTAGTTACATGATGACCAGGAATTTAACATTGTTTTACAAATGGTGAGTGCATACCATATGTAACATCTAATTTGTGTTTAATGACAACTCAGAGCCATATAGATATTAGGCAAAAGCTGGAATATCAGAGAGAGAAAATGGACCACAGTCGAACCTCAGCCAATTTCTCAGGGCAAAAGCTATTTACCAGATTCCTCAGACTGGTTCCTCGTCACTTCTACAGAATAAGTCTCTATCTTCCTATGTCTGCCTTAAATACTTTCTTCACCCAATTGTTTCACTTCTGGGTTCAACTCTGCATCATAATCCTAGAGTTAGTATTAAAGGTATGAACTACTACTGTTTGGTAGTTAGGCCTTGAACTCACAGAAACACAGAAAGATCTGACTCTGGAGTTATGGGATTAAAGGTGTAGGTCATCACTCAGGTCTTTGCTGTGTTGGGATTAAAGATGTGAGTTACCAACTGTCATTTCTGTGCTGAGATTAAAGGCATGAGTCACTATTCTCTGACCCTTGGTAGCTTGACTGTGGGTGGATCTGTTCTATGATATTCCAGGCTGGTTTTATTAAATATAAAATATATCACCACAGTTCTCAAGAGAAGTCACTTTGTAAACTCATATGATATGGCTTTGTTTGAGTAAGTGCCTCCTGTATTAAAAACTGTTTCAGTTTGACAAGCCCATGGTGCAAGTGCCTTGCTTCTGTCCCTGTCTTTCTTTTTATTTTCATTTTTGGGGGAGTATTTATTTTATTATTTTGTATGTATGTTTACCTAGATGTATGCACATGTGCTACATGCATGCTTCAGAAGAGAACATCTGATTTCCTGGAACAGACAGCTAGCTGCGAGCCACCCTTTGGCTGCAGGGAATTGAACCCCAGTCCTCTGCAAGAGCAGCCAGTACTCTTAATCACTGCACCATCTCTCCAGTCTCCATCTCTCTTTGTATGAGCAGTCAGGGAGAATTGATGTTAGATTCTTTAGGTAAGTGTGTCACCAGGAAATATGGTAATGCTGGAAGGAAAGCAAATCAGGCAGTGATGAGTGGAAGAATTTTACATACCTGGTTCCTACGAAAGCATTTCAGAAACAGCCTCTTAAATTTTCTCTTTATTGCAAAGCAAACAATAGAAGGAGGTAGAATCACCCTTTTTAGAGATTCTTTTTGGCTGAGACAATAGAAAAATGAGTCAGGGAACCAATATATTTGCCTAATATTCACTTTGAAAGCTTATAGGCTTTAGCTTTGACTAAAATACAGGTGTAGGAACAGGTCCTTTATAATCAGGTAAAGTAGCCATGTGTTTCTAAGCAGATAGGTCTTCCATGCCTGATGTCATGGAATTAGTGCACTCAATGATTCTGTGGCAACAGCTTCATCACTATGTCTGAGGGAGGGGCCTTTGTCACTTATCATCTGCACTTGTAATTTTTGTATTGTGTGATGAAATTCTAAGACTAAACCAAGGATAAATGTTTAGAGATCACATCTAACATAGGGAGCCAGAGAAAAGACTGGAGCTCTAAAATTCCCTGAAGCTCATTCTCCCATGGCATAAGAACCTCTTTCAAGGCCCCACCTCCTAAAAGGCTTAGTTCTCAGCATTGCTACACTGAGAATCAAATACCCAGCACTACCTGGATCTGTTACTGTCTTGGGTGTGCAGTCTAAGCTTTCTATTGCACACTGTGAAGGGCGACAGTAGCTGGAGAGAATATTCACGCTTACAGACTAAGGAAGCAGAATGTTGAAGCTCCCAGCAGGACAGTCAGAGATGGCCTGCTTTATGTCAACATTCCTTAAGAGCAGCAACATAGGCCCTAGAGTTGTCCCCACACCACGTACCCAGAACATTTTTATATTCTTGATTACCCTTCTCCTATATAGAAGAAAGTATCAAAGCAAATAAAATTCAAAGTCTAAATTAGTATTAGTATTTGTGCCTCCCTTTATTTTTTTATCCTTTCAGAATGTTTCATCACGAAACACTTGTTTATCTGCTTTCCCAGGAATCTAGCATTCATGATGGGTTTCCAGTCCCAAACACTTTCCTAAGTTCTGAATTGACAGGCCAAAGGGTTGGCCCTGTCCATAAATCTCTGAAGAGCTGAAAGTTGCTTCTCTGTATCTGAAGTCCATGTCCACACTTACACACAGCTTCCTTCTTCTGGTCAGGGACCGTGCTATGTCATGCCTCTCAATTAGCCCCCACTGCTTCTCCTGAGGTGAAAAGGTCCTGTAGACTCTTCAACTGTCTTGTTGCAGCTTCCCCCCCCCCCCCGCCCCCGGATCTGGCCATTTCAGGGCAAATAGGATTAGCAGATCTAGGGCCTTCTTTGTCTGCTCCAGTTCAAGCTAGTTCCAATGGTGAGAGCTTCAAACCCTCTGACCCCCCACCCCCAAGACTTACTCCATACTGCTGTATCACTCTGTAAAATGGCTCTTGGGCATCTGCATTGCCATGAAGGCTCTTCATAGGCTGGTCAGTCTGTCCTTGTCAAACATTCTTGCCATGGGTGACAGTCCTTTTAAAAAACTGAATACTAGACCTGGCCTGAACGTTGGCTATCAGTATTTTGGGGGCAATTCTGATTTCAAGCATATATTTGACAAAGTATAATTTCAACTTGATAAACTTACTAAATAGATTTCTAATTACATTATTTGATGATTTTTTTTCACACAGTGGGCATAATGCATAATATGTAATCTAGTACAATACAATATGCATAGATAGAGTTGTAGATGTACAGACAGACAAAGATAGTTATGCATACTATAGATATAGGTATATAGACATATGTAAAGGTGGGGGGACATGCTTTTTAACTTACCCCCTTAGTGCACACATAAACGTATTTGTAATCGAGGTTAGCACTAGATTTAACATGTTTGAACAGGCCATACTGACACATGCTATGTGCTTTGCAATGCCAATCATTTTTACCTTTATTTATAGGTGGGTTACTATTTACAATCAGTGACTATTTTAAATGTTTATTTAACGCCAATAGACCATGGAAATAGGTGGGTTAAATAATACTCTGTAACCTATTCATGCTTTTTTTAATGATTTATGATTGATATGTAAATAGCATCAAAACATTTCAGTTTAAATCTACACATGTAACCTACAATTAATGTCTTGAAATAAGTATTTTGGTTGTCATGTCTCAATTTAACATGTTAATTTATACAAAATATTAATAAGGAGAAAAAGTTATCTTAGGCATGATCAAAAAGGTAATGTATCAAAAAATAGCACAGAAATATTGTTTTGAAGTTCCTTAGAGGCAACTGTCATATCTATGACCATTGTGGCATAGTTGTGACTGTTCCAATAAGGCTATTCACTCTCATCACCTGAAACATCACTGTCAGCAATTCCTACATTTATTAATAATTTCTATAAGTGTGTCCAGGAGACACCAAAGGGCAGGATTGGACAGTTTATCTGGAATAGATTCTTATTATTCACAGGTTGAATTTTCTCTGGGACTGTGTTCCTTAGCATCCTAAGAATAATCTAAGTATAACTGATTTCTAATAATCAGATATCTCAAGACACCTGATAACAATTCTTACCTTTTTCGAAAGAAACTGGGTTTGTAAGAAACTGGTTTTATAAGCCTCAAAAATTAAATGCCTTAAAGCTTCAATTTCTCAATGTAAGTCTGAATGGATTCTGACTCATTCAAAAACTTCATTTACGGTCACCACTCCCCTCCTACCTTCAAACCCTTTGCCATATGGGATTAAAATTTAAGCCTCTGGGAGTATGAGAGGATTAGCCAGTTCCCTCAGAGCACACCAGGTTACAGCTGTTGGAGGGCGTGTCTGGAAGTTTTGGCTTCTCGGTGCTAAGTTGAACACTGTGCAGTTCTCAGACAGTTGCCTTTGATCCTGACTCTAACCCTGGGAGGTCGGTAGCCAGGGGCCACCCTCGCCATGTAGACATGAATGAATGGAGGCTTGACTCACAGTGTATCAGTGACTTGACTCAGACAAAGCAGCCCGGAATGAGTGTATCAGCATACATGTTGTCATGCATTTCAGATTGCTATTGAGATTGGTAATTAAGAGTCTTTAATCATCCCTCTCCCATGGTAGAGGTTATGTTTAGCTGGACTTTCCAGGACTATATGTGGAGACAGATTTAATCAAAGGCCTTTAGATGAGTGCCTTGTCAGAGCACAAACATTTTGAAATCCCAAGGAAAATACAGTTTAATGCATCCAGTTAAATTGCCTGAGAGGAAATAGTGAACACAGCTTTCTTCAATTCTTTCCCCTCAGGCCATTCACTAAGAAACTGGTCACTAACTGCTGGTAACAACCCATTTTGGAAGGATTATTGCTATTATTGGCATTCTGTGGTTTATGGCAACATTTTGTTAAAGACATGGGAAGTGATAATGCAGCTGGACTCGGGCTTTCAGGGAAATTATTCTTTCCCTTGTGGTTAATGGCCTTTTTTCCCCCTATCTAAACGTACCTAGGCTGAGCTGTATGAGTTGCTAGGGCTTATTATCTACTGCATTTCTTGTTGCGTTAAGAAATATGCTCTACACCAGAGTCAGCATTCAGATCAATGGAGGAAAATACAACGTTTATTGTTAGTAAAATGGAATCATGCTGAAAAGGTGGAATGAATGCTTGGCTTAAACTGGATGATAGAAATCCAATTGCTTGCCATGAGCACTTTCTGGCTGACACACAGGCTAATGCTATTTCTTTCCAGTGATTAATTGTTAAGTGGGAGCAGGCAAATATACATTGCCAAATGGAGAATAATAACCAAAGTTGTAGTATTGATTTTTCTGTAGCTCTATGTGAATTTTCATATCTAGAGAAGAGCCCGCTCTGCTGGTTATACCTAGCTGTGTGTAAGTCCCATTTACTGAAAATGAATGAAACAGACGGCTCTGTGGAAGGGCAGGCAAACAACACAGGGTGAAGGAAAGTTCTAGAGAATTTCAACAATGCTTCTGTTTGCTTCAAAACAGCAAAGTCAAGTCAGAACCCAAAAAATTATAAGGTAAAAAAATGAGGAATGCAGATTACACCTATTTTATTCACAGAGGAAATATGATTTTGCTTTTTGGAGAGAAGGTATGTTTCCTTCCATATTTTAATTATCAAAAAAGATGAAGAAGAAGAAAGATCAGAACATGTCATTAGGTCTGCTTCCTAGTGAACCTGACTTTTCTGGGAAATTTACATCTCTCTCTCATTTTCTGTTAGGCTTTCTCACCCTGTTTTCTCACCTAAAGAATGATAATGAGCCGGAGTGGATGAGATCTATTGGGAGAACAGTGGACCTGGAGACTAAAGGTAAAAAAATGATTGATGGTAAGAAATTACTGTAAAAGTACAATCAGGATCAGATCTTAAAATGAATTTTTAAGCAGCCTAAGAGACAGTCTTTGATTTGCAGTCTGGTGGAATGGGTAACGTCTCTTTGGGTGGATAAAGTTTCTCTCTGTGTCATTTGAGCTTTTTCTGATCTTTCTGACTGGAAGTAAAATGGAACCAAAGACTGGAGAGGCTGTTAATGCAGAAAATATCAAACACAATATTCCTAATGTCAAACCGAGGCATAGCAGGTGAGAGGAGAAACATAAATAGAGTATTCCTGTTCATGTTTCTGTGCCGGGTTCTCTCACCAGAAAATGGGTTACAGCATGTGGAGATTTTGTTGTTACTATTTAAACTTGTTTACATACTGGGGGGAAATGCACAAAGCTTAGGCTGGTGTCAGGTTTTAATCTTCATTTAGGTACATAAAATGTTCTAACTAAAATATTAAAGCAAAATACATTTCTTAGGCTACTTAATTCCTATATAATTTTAAAGCTTAAATGCACTTTAGACTAATTTAAGATTTGCAGAAAGTGGCCAAGTTCTTACTGCATTCTTACACACCACTAAGGTAACTCCCTCCTTGGCTAATATTTTTTATTACTTTCAGAGTGATCAAGCTTAACTAATAAAATACAAGTGACCCAGTTAAACCTGAATTTCAGTTAGGCAACAAAGCAGCTTTCAGCATACAAATGACCAGGGCACCTCCAGGAGCTGAGCAGTGTTAGCCACACTGAAGGGAGCAGGCAGGCTACCTAGAGGCTGTACTTCACCAGACTCCCACTCATTTTCTCCTGAGGTCTTTCCTCGTCCAGATCTTGGGCAGGATACTGTATCTCAGGCAGCCATCAAGTCGCCTTCGCTTCCGTTGGTGTGTGGCCATTTCTTAACTTTCCCATTTGCTCACTGGCAATTGTGCTGATAAACACTCACTAGATGTACTCAGAATCCAAATGGTTTTTATGTAACGAGTTCAGAAACTGCCACTCCATTAATCATTTTACTAGAATGTCTGCCCAACTATAGATCACATCATATTAGAGAACCCTCAGTGTGAATCAAGAATCACCATCTTGACTTTAAAAACCACATGGCCAGCAGCAGCTTACCCATGTGCTCAGGCTTATCATTGGGCTGGAAATACTGTATCCATTTGAACATTATAGTGAAGATTTTAATATAAAAATAATTGCTGAAACCTTGTAAACATGTTTTTCTTTTACCTCAATCTTTCATCTCATGGCTTTTCTATTTGACACTCATGCTTTTAACAAGAGGGTCTCAAAATATATTCTTGCTTTGTTTTTCTTTAAATAAACTTTGCTTATGGCCATACATACAAAAAAAGAAAAGGAAAAAAGCGAATAAACAACACTTCAAAGAAAATTGGGGCCAATCTTAGACACACACACACACACACACACACACACACACACACACACACACACACACACACACACCTTGAAGTTTCCAGCTTCACAAATGAGGTTGATTCGTTAAGATCCCTGCTTTCAAAGTATTAAATGCTATGGAAATCTTTAGCATTGCAGACAGCGGCTCTGTGTGACAGTGTGCATTTCTCCCTGTCTGCTGACAGTTCCTATAATGACTTTAATCATAGATTCTGGAAACTGAACCGGCTATTGAATTGCAACAAACTCAGGGGTCAATGTCTGTGTCGTTTCCTGGGAGCAGGACTTTCTGAGCATCAAGGAGCTCATTCTTAGAGCCTTCTGGAAGAGTGCTAAGTGCATTACCTCTCTGTCAATCACATCTGTAGTCCCTGAGCCAAATTATTATTATTTGGCTCAAGACATTCCATTGAAACATGTTTGTGTGGTATTCTTATCTGTGTACTGTATATAACTAATGATGATTGTTTATGGAAAGGTGGCTGTCCAATTATTTTTGAAGAAACACAGGAATGCAGAATGACTGGAAGCGTCAGGTTTTTGCCGGAGAATGCCTCAGGTAAGAAGAGCATGGCTAGAGGCTATGAGGAATCACAGGAGACAAGTCAGAGTGGTAAATTGGGAAACTGACATATCTCATCTAATATACTTGCTAACTAGGCCTTTAAAAACCTTGACATTTAACTAAGTTTGTGGAAAAGTTATGGGTTTGGTCCTTTTCTCTGGACTCTAACTCATTAATCCAGTAAATTAAGGTATTTATCAAGAGTACCAACATTAGCTGGTCGGGAAGGGAGGTAGGTGTTGAGAGGCAGGTGAGCAGCTGTTCACACAGGCTGTGCCTGATTCAAAGCCAAGTCAGTCAAAAATGATACTTCAAGTTATTTACCCTTTTGGTACTTCAGGGCTTGCAATGGCATGAAAGGAGCCTTTCATTTTGCAGAGGCATTTAAATACAGCTCCCGACGACAGGCTGATGCATTTCTGAGGTGGGGTCCTTTGCTGAAATAAACAAGTTTCTAGGGGATTCTAAGTAAGTTGGAAAGAAACAGCAACTTTTCAGTACAGTTAACCACATTAGTATCTAATGCTGATCAAGCTCGTGGCATTTAAGGGCTTGGTGATTGCTCGTGGCAAGACGATCTTTGCCTTTCAAATGTTAGTATCTCTGAAATAGGCTTATTTGCCTGGAATTATATAATTTTTAATTTAAAAAGGCATGAAGGAATAAGACGACACAAGTTGTTTATAATCAGAAAATAACATAGGCTCTCAGAAAGGTGTGTGGGAAATTCCTGGGTGTTTCACTCGGCATTTTATTTAGTGTATGTCAAAAGAACTTCCTTAAGGTAACTTAAAAAACAGATACTGACTTGGCTTTTGCTATTGAAGAATTATCCTCAAAATCAAGCCAAAAACTGTGTTCTTTTTTAAGTGGCCAGGCCCTTGCTCTCCATTTATTTATACCAAGAACCTGGAGATGCCTACTGAAAGTGTCAGCTGTTTTGACTATCTAATAACATATGCAAAATAACCAGAAGCTGTAGGGGCTGCTTTAACTCACCTTCTTCTCAAGTTACTGAAAACATTAATGGTCTGTTTCCTTTTTCTGATAATCACCTGTGAACTTGAGTCTTTCCCTCTTTTGTGTTGTTTTAAAGATAAGGAGGTTTCCGTGCAGGATCATTAGCTCTGACTGCTTGGTGCCTGGACGTTAGCTGGCCTTATGAAAAGTCATTTAAGATGTACATTTTAAAAGACATCTTTGAATTATTTGCACCAGCTCCTGGACTTTCAATTGTTTTCTATCAATTATGATGAAAATCAATATCCAGTTCATATTTTGTATGTACTTGACACATTTTGAGAAAAAATTCTAGGATATCATTCTTGCTTTTAAAGTTCTAATTTAATGTGGTAAAGAATTATAGCATATGAAGAAATAAAAATTGATGAGAGCAATGTAAAGCCATGGGTAATAATAAGTGTAAATTAAATATAAATGTTATAGTTATGTTTGTTTTGTCTTTTTTTTTTTTTTTTTTTTTTTTACTATTTTAGTCTGAAGGTAGAGGGATGCACATGTGATCAGCCCTCTTTGAAGCCAAAAGGCAAGCCAGAGACAGTGATAGTTAATGAACTGCCAAGGATATCCCTTGACAAAGAGAGTGGCATTGGCCTGAGGGATGTAAATTCTCAGCATAAAAGACAGGCAACACTGGCCAGAATAGGGTGACTTTAATCCTGGGGATGTCCTTATTCACAACCTGATGCTGGTTCCAATCTCATTAACTATTCACAATGAGTGACAAAGCACACTGTGGTAACACTGATTCCCAAGAACTCACCACAGTGAGACTTCAGTGGTATGATATACAAAACACGGTAGAGCTGAGAAACAGACAGGCATGTCAGAGAGGTCCCATGAGCCAGTCTTCATGTCCTATCTGTCAGAAACTGGGCTGAAATGGAGACAGCTCCTATCTGTCTCACATGTGCTATAACTGCTCCACATTGGCTCATCATGCTTCTATGCATTGCCTGGGTGGGAAGCATAGGGAAAGGCCTTTGGACACACATGAAGCTGTTCCCCATGTGGACAAAGAATGCAGTGTGGGACTATGTTCTGGTACACTGTAAATATTTGTCCCGCCTACTGGTTTAATAAAAAGCTATTGGCCAAAAGGCAGACAGGAAGTGTGGGTGGGGCTACTAGGCTAAGAAAACTCTGGGAATAGGAAGAGTCAGACAGAAATATCAGACTCAGCAGAGGGAAAAAGACAACCATGCTGCTCTGAGAAAAGGTTCTTGGCTAAACAAGATAAGAATCATGCCTTAGTTTAAGAGCAGGAGCTAGCTAGTAAAAGCCATAGGCAAAGGAACATGTAATTAAGATAAGCATCTGAGTCCTTTTAGGGGGAGACTAAGCAGTGGAGGGCAGGTTCAGACCATGGGTTTAGGCCAGGCCAGAAACCTCTACTACACCCAGGATTGCATTTTCAATAATAGGGCTCTTTCAGAGCTACAGAAAATAGGAAAATTGGAACCAGAATATAAAAGGTACTTGCAAGGACCATTGCTAATTCTGTAAGTTAACTTGTTTCACAGCATCAAGAGATCAGGGCACTGTCGGCATGGGCCTCACAGGGCTCTCAAAAGGAGCTTGGATTGAGGACTCTAATACTGAAATTATAAACCCTCTGTGTTATTCTGCTGTAATCCTAACTCAGAGTCTGAGGTTGACTGAAGCATTGAAACTCAGTTCTTCTTGTCATTGAGGGTAGGGAGAAACATGGGGGCACATCTGAGCTTATACTTGGGATGAAGTGGGCCTGGAAGAGCATCAGTCACTGCCTGAAATTAAGGGCAGGACAAAGAGGACCACAGAAATGTCTGGCAGTGGCCAAACATCCACTAGCATGGCAGAGATAGTGAGAGCAGAGAGAATTCACAGAAACTAGACAGGATCTGATCTGGGTGTCAAAAGGAGTTGTGACCTTGCCACGGGCTCACTTATGGAGCAGCTAGGCTACATTAAACTGTTGCAATGTTAAAATGTGAGAAATGACTTTCTAGCAAATGTTTGTTGAAGTCATGGTTGTTGACAAAACCGCACATGCCATGGTGCTGTGTTTTGTTATGAGCAGCCTTGGAAGGTCCATTGGTGATGGTCCCATAAGATAATAGAGAATGTGGCTTTGTTGGAGGAAGTGTGTCACTGTGGGAGCTGCTTTTGATGTCTCCTATGTTCAAGATACACTCAGTGTTTCAGTTCACTTCCTGTTGCCTGAGTATTGAGATGTAAAATTCTCAGCTCCTATTCCAGCATTGCGTCTGCCATGTCCCACCATGATGATAATGGACTCAACCTCTGAACCTGTAAGCCAGTCCCAGTTAAATGTTTTTCTTTATATGAGTTGATGTGGTCATGGTGCTTCTTCACAGCAATGGGAACCCTAACTAAGACAGCTGGGGTTGGGAATGAAGGAAACAGAAGGCCAGAATATATTAAACAATTTTTTCTACTAATAACTGACATTAGTCAATAACTGTTTCCCCATCATCTTAAAGTGTTTAAATGCACTTACTCCCTGGCATCAAGACAAATTCCCTGACTAGGTAGGTGCTGTCACTTCTTCCAGGCATTCTGCAGTCCCAGAGCCTTTGCTCTTTCTGTTTCTTCTGTCCCAGAATTTCCAGTGGTGCAGCCTACTCATCACTTCATTCTGGTCCCTGCTCTAGAATTATCTCCTGAGTGGCCACTGTTCTGATCCCTAAATTGTTCTGTAGAGTGCTGTCTCTTGCTATCCTTTATTTTTTTTTTTTTTTATCATGGCTTGTGACACAAATCTATTATGAGTTGTCTATTCTCCTCTCAGACTTATTAGATGGTGATGGGGACTTTATCTAGTCTATTTATGGCCATGTTCCCAGCCACATAAATAATTCCCTTCCCAGAGAATTAGCACAGTGAACGGTTTCTGCATAATATCATCTCATTTTATAAGGAAGGAACTGAGGAGGGTTTAAGAAAATGACCCCAACACTGTGAGTCGCACATGCAAAATTAAACTTGATATCCAGGAAGTATGGCACTGGGACCCCAGCGCCCACTCTGTTCTACATGAAGTGCCTTGAGACTCACCCTTACCTCAGTCTGCAGAGAGGATCAGAGCCACAGAAAGCATGGAAACACTGCCTGTAAATGAGGACTGCACAGGACCACAGCAGTTCTTCTGAGCTCTGGATGATTTCAATCTAGACACCCACACACGTTATTGGCTAGTACTGGCTCCTTTTTCTCTTTCAGGAGGCAGTTGAGCTAAGCCTTCGGGCAGACCTGAATACTACTGACATTACTGTTAATGAGGAAAGAGCAGTATGGCTCTGCTTGCCTGTGTGGTTCTGAATGTCAGCAGGGGGCCTTGAAATACTTTGGTTGAAAGGCTCAGACCCCAGTCTATTGTCTATGTTCAGGTTACTCACTGTGGAGCATCAGTGAGGGTCTTGGCATCCTGGGAAACTTTGCCAAAACCTAAGCTTTCCTTTTATTTCTAGTTCAAGAATCAGGGGTGTGAAATTTCAAGCTGTCAGTGTCCTTATAAGGAGACATGCAGAAGCTTTCAGAAGGAGATTCTCAGGCCATTATACCTGCACTTAAGAAATCCTGTGTGCCTCAGCCATTTCAGAGTTGTGATCCGAGGAGTAGGAAGTAATCTGAGACCTCAGACAAGAGAGTTCACACAACCTTTGTACTGAGGTAGAGACTAGAAGGCTGGGTAGGTATGAAGGCCTAGATCGAGCACGCTGACTGGGAGAGACCAATTCAACTGATAATAGCTTGTATGCCCAAAGAAAGGGCTGAAACTCACAGTTAAATGTAAAGGGAGTTCAACCATAGTGTGTGGATGTGATGGCTAATTGTCTACATGATTAGACCTAGAATCACCCAGAAGCCCGACTCCGGACATGTTGGGAAGGGTATTTCCAGAGAGCATAGTCCCTTAAGCTGTGGCTCTGGAACAATGGAGGAAGGTGGCATTCCTCTTCTCTCTGCTTCCAGACTATTCAGCTCACACTCTTGCCAATATGCCTCCCCTGCCATGATGGATTATATTGCTCCTTTTAAAAAAAAACCAAACAACTTATTTATTTTTACTATTTTTAGTGATATGTCTGTGTTTGGGTATGCACACCTGAGTGCTGGTACCTGCAGAGGTCAGAGGCATTGTATTCCTTGAAGCTGAAATTATAGGAAGTATGAGTCACATAATGTGAGTGCTGGGAACTGAACTCAGGTCCTCTGTAAGAGCAATGCATGCTCTTAACCACTGAACAATCTCTCCAGCCCCCTGCATCACTTCTGAAAGCAGGAACCAAACAAACGTTCCCCTTCTTAAGTTGTTGCTATATGTTTCATAGCAGCAATGAGGACACTGAAGATGGAGACCAGGCCATAAAGTATCAGTGAGATGTTGTTGCCATGACAAAACACCCGGGAAAGCACCTTCAAGGAGAAAAGATTTCTCTTGGATAATGTTTTCAGTGCTTTCAGAGTACCCTGGCTGGCTCCTTTGTTTTTTGATTTTAAGTCTGTGGCAAGGAAGAAACATCACTGCAGGGAAGCAGGAAAGCTGCTGGCCTCACAGTGGTCAGGAAGCTGGGACCAGAGGAAGAGTCAGGAACAAAATGCATCCTCAAAACAGACCTCCATTGACTTCGTTCCTGCAATCTGACGGAGCCTTCTAATAGTCACTTAGCTAAAAGTAACTAGGCAAGGATAACCCATGGCTAAAGTTAGCACCCTCTGGTTCCAGTCATCTCATAAAAGAAGCATGAAATGAAGACTAAGTCTTCAATAAATGAGCTTTTGAATATATACTCTATATATTCAAATCATGATAGGTAGGAAGAACCTGGGAAGCACCCTAAGCTGTGTGTGGGTGCTGCCATTCTGCCTGGGACGTCCAGTTGTTGGCCTTGACCTGGGTGAAGATAGCATGATTGATAGTACAGAGTCAATTAAAGTGATATGAAGTCACAGAGAGTGTTAAAAGAGATTGTGTTCATTGTTACTCCCCTCAAATTCCAAAGAACGCAGATTCTCCTCCCTATAGCTCACTGAGTTTCCTTATTTCATCAACAACAGTAACCACAACAAAGCATTTGCCCAGTGTCAACTCCACAGGTGCTGAGTGTGATCTACCAAACCAAGGTGTTCTGTATTCTTTCCATATAACTCTTTCAAAGACAAACGCTTCCCTGTTAAATACCCAGACTCTTGAAAGATGTGACTTTTCAAATACTTTTTAACATTTTCAAAATAGAGAAAGGTGCTTTTGATTCACTTCAACCTTATCAAAAACATTGAAAAAATTACTGTGAAACTATTTTATATTCAAGAGGTGATAATCTTTGCTTAAATGCTGCATGCAATGCCCTCTGCCCTGCTGAGCGATTCTGAAGTGTGTCTTCCTGGGAAGTGCTCTCTACTGTATCCCAGTTTCAAAGGGCACAGATTGGTGTCTCTGAAGCCTCTTCTTTCCCTTCTTTAAACAGCCATTTTCTCTGCGTGCTCTTTGCCATTCTGATCTTGTAACTGTGCTCACAGGTCCATGCTTCAAGACACTAAAAATGCTGATTCTCCATCACTTAGAGGTCAGTGTGGCTTCACTCAAAGCACAAGAATTTCACATAAAACAGAAGAGTGCTGACTATTGTGGGGTATGTTTCAAATTTAATAAAAACCAATCTGAGATATGAGAGGGATCTACCCACAGTGAGTCTAGGAGGATCAGAGAGAGGTAACTCACACCTTTAATCCCAGCACAGGGAATATCCCAGGAGAGGTGATTTATGCCCTTAGTCCCAGCAAATCTGAGTTTGAGGCCAGTTTAGTTTACAGAGGGAGTTCCAGGCTCCCAGGCAGGCAGTGGTGGTGCCAGGCCTTTAATCTTAACCTGGATGTGAAACAACTGGGTGAAGAAGGTATTTAGGGCAGGCATAGGAAGACAGAGCAGGCAGTGAAGCCAGGAGGAGTGAGGCTGAGGAAGCGGGAAGACAGCTGGGTGAGATCTGACTGTGGTGTTTCCTCTCTTTGATATCTCAGCCTTTCCTTGAGATCTGG
Organism: Phyllotis vaccarum; assembly: GCA_033318265.1. Classification (NCBI taxonomy): domain Eukaryota; kingdom Metazoa; phylum Chordata; class Mammalia; order Rodentia; family Cricetidae; genus Phyllotis; species Phyllotis vaccarum. The sequence goes on from JARWLC010000008.1 coordinate 79,789,693, forward strand.
CTCTGAGCTTCTTTCATTTGTACAACAGACTATGCTATGGAGGTTTTTTGAGTATTGTTGAGCACACCCATATGCGAAGTATCATAAGGCTATATAAGACTATGCAATGCAATCTGTAGGTGTCAGCCATGTTAGGCATCATTCAGTGTTGTCTCAGGAAGTTTGTTTAATTAAATGGGTCAAGCATTTTAATTAAGCCTGGTGAAAATACAAAACCCAAGATGGCATCCAGGAGTTCTAGTTCCGGGTCATTTAGAAAGATCCAAGTAGTGACTAGGAATCTTGTAGAACAAGGACAGAGCCCAACTTGTCCTATTAATGTGTCCTACTAGTAATCACTTTTTAGGTATTCAATTAAAGATTTCACATGAAACATAGTAATATTTATAATGATAACCACATGGACCTTATTTCCCCAGAATTTTCTTCTATATTTATCACATGTACTAAATTACAACAGAATATTTCTTTGTAAAATATGTTTTCATTAGGGTATTCTATGTGTTAAATTTGCACGTGTTATAATATAAAATTTACATTGAAGTCTGCCTCCCACCTTCATAAAGTCACAGCATTAAATTATCTTCTCTTGATTAAATGACCTGTATAAGTTAGAGGCCACCCTGATAAAGATATCACAGTATAATTCACCAACAATGACCCTAATTATCCCCATTAGCATTTGAAGGAGGATACCTAACAGGCTAAATGAATTCCTCAAAATGTTAGAAGACAGTATTCGCTAAACCTGGCACAAACCCCATTTGTTTCTACTTTCACACCATAACCATCACCTGCCATTCCCACATACATCCTAGCTCTGCATTGACAAGTTTTATATTCACTTTGACCAAAGGTTCTGGAGGTCTCTTTGTTTGGCCAAGAAAATTACTCTGGTATTATAAGGCCCATGGTTTTTGTCATTAACAAAATAATCAACCAAAAACATGTCCTTGGTCCATTTTGGATTGCTCAAAATGAAGTTGTACTGCTAAACCTAGACCATGATTGTAGAAAAAATAAAATAAACAATACTCAGATTGTGAACATTAATTGTTTTTCATTTTATGGTAGTGGAAATCTAGTCTCGGTTCCTGCTGGATAGAGTGGGTGGAAGGGAGCACCAGGGAGGATTGTGAAGTATCACTAATGCAAAGGGGCATCATCGCTTCAGGCCAAGCTCTCCTCTTTAGATCTGTACAAAGAGCAAGCTGTCCGCTGCCAGGTAAAACAACCTTCAGTAACAAGGTTCTGGGCTGGAACAACCTACTACTTTTCTGTTCTGTGCTCCAGGATTTGCAGGGGATCCATTCCAACTTCCTGTGTTCCCCTGGGTTGTGTTTCAGTCTGAAACCCCAGGACTCAGCTTCTACCACACCACCTACTCACTGAGTTCCTGGGGACTCTCTGCTTCTTCTTCAGTATATGGTGATTCCTTATGAGTCTGTTTCCCTTGGAAGGCTACATACCTCTTACACTCCTCTTGGTCCTCTGAATCACTAATACTTGAGGAAACAGTTATTTCCTGTCCTAGAAACATTCCGCCACAAGCAAATTGTCATCTTCTTTTCTGCTGTTGCTGAGCTTCAAATCTCATTGTTTAATTTTGACATTTATGATATGGCAGGACTGGGTGAGATCCCACATGTTACACAAGTCTGCCTTTAGACTTATACAACCTATCTAGCTAACTTTATCATCCCTGTTTGAAATAAGAGAATATCTGAGTTTCAATATAGGTAGGGTAATTTACCTACATCATGGAGTTTTCTGACTTACTGATCTCAGAGTCCAGTTTATATACTACTACCATTCGAAGAATATGGAAACAGCATATACTGACCTTTACTTCTTGTAAGTTAATTCTGCCACCTAGGACCATGAAACCTTACATAGGGTATATTACTTATTGTGCTTGATCTGTAAAATGGGAATTATGATACACCAACAAAATAATATATGTAAAAAGTAAGAAAGATGTGTAGCCAATTAAGACTGTCATATGGTTATTAGTTACCATTACTAGTTAAAATAGTAGTAGCAGGAGTATATGTGTTTGAGGGCTTCCTATCTGCCTCATACACTAAAATGAAGGATTCTCAAGGACAGAGCCCATTTTATTGCTCTTTTATTCTTTGTCAGATTAATGTCCAACACATAGTAAGAACTTAACAATTCACTGATGAGTGAATGAATAATTTAAATCACAGGCATCCCCATTGTATTACATTTGGGTCATTAATCCTTCCTCACCTAGGTAACTCACAACAGCTGCTAATCCAAGTCTTCCTTTATATTCTTTTTTCAGGGTCTTAGGGACTTGGATGCTGAAGTCATGAGTGTGGGGACATAATCTCTGATGTCAAAGCTAGATATGCCTGGCTCAATACTCCCACAAGCCTAGATGCAAACTGAATATTGTAGTATAAGGTTTCTGGCCTGGACTTTCGGGCCTAGCCTCTAGGTTTTGGCCTGAAAACCCACAGAGACACATAGATGCTTTCGATAGTTTTAGGCTAATTGACCTAAGGCTACCTCTTTACCCTTAATCTAACCCATGACTCTTTCCTGTTAAACCATGTGGCTCGGTACCTTTTTCACAGCAGCATGGTTGTCCTCTGCTTCCTCTGGCTTATCTCTGGGATTCTGTTCTGTTCTTCCAGTTCCCAGAGTTCTCCTAGTCTGGTAGCTCTGCCCACACTTCCTGCCTGCCTTTGGCCAATCAGCACTTTTTATTAAACCAGTGGGTGGGACAATTATTTACAATGTAACAACATAATCTCCCACAGAATATCATTTGTGTTTTGGGACAAGCTTCATGGTGGTGGCTTTCTTCCCTCGCACCTTCACATTGACATCAAGAGTCTTCTCCATCCTTGTCCACTGTTCTTTAGTCACTGTCTTCCAAACTTGAGTCTATTCTTCATCTAATTACCACAGACTGCCTCTGGGTGGGCAATAGCTCATTACACACTCAAACTAACACACTATTTAAATTGTTCTAATATCCACCCCTCAGACTCCATGACCCCCTCATCTAAGTGACTATCATTATTTCACAACTTTCTATGTGTATGATGATGCTCATATCTTAAAAAGTACAAACATTCACTCCTCTGTTGACAAATGCCTAAATCATTGTGACTATTGTGGTAGAACTCAAGAATAAAATTCTGTCTCCTTTGAAAAGGAGTTGGGACTGTGTAATATGAGGTTTCTGGACTGACAAGCCCCACAGTCCAGATCTGCCCCACCACTTATCTGGACCAGCAATCCTAAAGTCCCCCAAAAGCACACAGATGCTTATATTACTTTCATGCTGTTTAGCCTATGGCTCAGGCACATTGCTAGCTAGCTCCTTCATATTAATTCAACCCATTTCCATTAATATGTCCTGTCACATGGCCTGTGGCTCAACTGTGTTCCTTACATGTTAATTATTGGAGTGTCTGGATCACTTCTCGGTCTGAACACTTCTTCTACCTATGCTCCAATTTCCTGCCTACTGCTATGGTGCCTGTCATGGGCCAAAACAGTCCCTTATTCAAAGCATACAGAAAGACATTCCCACGTCAGGACTGGAAAAGCACTGAGAATCCTTGTGATTTCCTGGCAACCTGGAACTCTGCCTCATCCAACCAGTGTTGCTTGAGGCTCTAAAAATGTAGCTTTATTGACAACATGGTTAAGTGGGGAGTTTAACCATCCCATCTCCTATGAAAAGTAGCAAGCTTCCTTAGAAAAAACATCAGTGAAGGTAAAAAAAGAAAATGAACAGAGTAGATGGCTAGGAATGGGAAAGAGAGCCGAGCAAGGCAGACTGGAGAAGGGGAGGCTGGTGGGAACAAGGACAGCAGGATGGTAGTGAAGGGTAGAAGGTTCTACCAGGCAATCTGAGCCAGCCAAACAGAAAAAACATCCTGAGCTAAAGAGAAGACTCAGAGAAGGTACTATGAGCTACCCAAGGGAAGAAGAATGAATGGTCCAAGTAAAACCTAGTTACTATTCTTGTAGTTACAATTATTTACTATAATCAGTTAGCCTCATTATAGAAACACTATTATTACATACAGCCAGTTATTCTATGTGTATCTAGTGAGCCATACCTCAGAAAGATGTGGACATAACATGTCTGTTACTCCACTACTCTCTAGAACACACAGACTAATATGACACTGATGGGATCTTTTCAGTGATGCCTTGCTATGTCATGCACTTTCTTTGGCAATATGAGGATTGCTATGCTCATTCATGGAAATATAAAAAAATTTCCCTCATAAAATAAATGATTTAAGTTCCCTTAAGGACCGGTTCAATCTTGCTCTTAGGCATATAATTGTTATGTTCAGATAATCTGAGCTTAGTTTTCCTCTCAGATAAGCTTGGATCCTTCCCACTAAAAGCACTTTGTTTACTTCTGCCTTCAGCTTGGGGCTCCCTTCTCTGTTTTCCATTTTGCTCTTCATATCCACGCTTCTGTCTCAACACGAATGCTGCTTTCCACCCCAAGCATGATTGCACATGATAGCTGCCGTGTTTATCCCCACTGATCTCAACTGCACTTTCCTACTTCATAACTCTTCATGTGCTTCTGTGGCCCCTAGCTGGTTACCAGCCCCGTGGAAATGGAAGCTGTGTCTGCATATCTTTGCTCACCATGTTTCCCAGTGTCTGGATGGGTCCAATCACATGAAAAGCATGAAATATGTTGGTTGAATGAATAGATGAGATTCTTATTGCCCACATCTCTGGATTTGTTTGTAAGCCTAAGGAGTTTGCCTCAGGTAAAGCATATGCAATGTTCACTACACACCTATTTGCAGAAAGGAGAGAATTTTCCCTACCCCGTTATCCATATTGGCTGGATATTGGGGTGCTGGTGGTCTGGATGCTGATAGTGGGTCTGAGTCTTTGATATGTAACCACCACCCAATGTCTCGATCCCTGTGGGAAGTCAGTGTTCAAACCTTCCTCTTGCCTACTAAAAGCTGAGACTTACGGTCATTTTCCATTAAGAAGGAGTCTAGGTAGGTGCGCAGCTGGGACCAAAAAGTTGTAATTTAGTATTCTCTGTGAAATAAAGCAGACAGGGCCACTGGCTCTCTCCTCACAGATGCCATCTCCATGTTAGTTACCTGCCTGTTTTATTCTGAACAAAGGAGTCCAATTTGTGTACACCTTTTTTGGTTTTGAAGACAGGGTCTCACATAGCCCAAACTGGCCTTGAATTCTCTGTGCTACTGTGGATGCAACTGAATGTGTGTTTGTCCTTCTGTCACTTCTGCAGAGCTGGGATTACAGTCATTGCCACCACATCTATTCTTTGCAGTGCTGAGGATTGAGCCCATGTGTTTATCAGTCTGGTGACTCTCCTCAGCATGTCAGTGTTACTGTGCTACTGTTCAAAGGACTGTTGACTGTTGGTAAGTAGGTGCGGTCTCTGGCAGGACCAGATTTATTGTTCTTTTTCCATATTTCTGTACCATATTTTATAAGATGAGCTATTACACTGGCTCTTCTTGTGGTAATGGAGACAAGAGCAGATGATGAGCTGTCAGGTCCAGGCTAGGGATGAAGACAGAATTATTGTGATTTCTGATTCTCTCTTGGAGGCCATAGCTACTTTCAGCTTTCAGAATTCATGCCCACTGATGACGTTCTACTCTTGGGGCCTCTTATCACAATGGGATGCCATAAACACAATCATGTCTGCACTGGCTAGATCAGCCCACATCAATGTCATTTTTAATATTTAAATACACTTTACTGTCACTTTTATCTGTTTCCTCAGTAGCCATCTGCTAAACCAATATGAATGAAAAGTGTAGGCTGTGGGGTAAGGAAAATATGTAGACAATCCCAGGGTCAGGCAGACCTAGTGGGAAGTTGCGTCTATTACAGCACCTGTCTCCCACCCTCCCACCATCTGTGCATCCTGCATCCTTTAAGCCCACTCACTATTCACCCTTACAATTATCCTGTCAAGATGAGAGCATTTCAGGTGACTTTAATGTGGTGGTAATATGGCCAGTTGGGTTTAATGACGACTTCTTTAAGCAACAATGTTCTCGCTATAAAGTCATGTCTATGCGCCTAAGTTTAATTTGGGTGATGAGTTCATCTGAGGCAAACACAGTTTATGTGTTTTGCAAAGAGGCAGATGTGTGAGATGACAGGGTAGGCCTTCCAAAGCTATGAGTGAGAAGGCAGAAGGATGGACAATTCACAGGTTACAGTGAAGCTAAAAAACAGGTAGTTTTAAATTAATTTAATGTATTACTAAGAATTCTTTCACTCAACTTTTCAATCTGAGCAACCTGAGGCCGCTTCCGCATCTGACAGCAGCAGTAGATAGACTTGATATTGTCACACCATCCTGTGGTACAGATTTTTACTGTAAGTTTCATTTAACCTTTCAGTGTGCTGGAGTCTTGGAGGGCTTCATAGTCCCATGCAAAGGCTCTACTGCTGAGCTACTTCATCTGCCTCTAGGTAAGCGTTTTTTTTTTTTTCAGCCAAGTAACCTGAAGGCACAGTAGGTCAGTATCTTGGGTTACAAAGGACTAAATTGTACAATTAAAATGTGTGTGTTCTTTCCTGATTGACCATAGCATTCACATGGTGATTTCACAGCAGTAGGTAGGCATGATTCAAACATCAAAAACACTACCTTCCCATGGGGGTAGATTGTTTATCTCCACAAAGGCAAAAATTATTAAAAGATAGAAACCAAGCCCTGATAGATGACTTGGTGGGTGAGAACATTTGCTCTGTAAGCATGACGACCTAAGTTTGAATCCCACAGTACTCATGTAAAAAAAAGCAAGGATGGTTGTATGTACAATCTCAGTATTATGGGGCAGTATTATACAGGTAGATACTCTGAGCTCAGCCTGCCAACATTGTGAACAGAAGTTCAGTAATAAACACTACCTCAGGGCAAGAGGCTAGACATAGTAGAAGAAGATATCTACCCAGTATCCTACCCTGTACCCCTGACACACAAACACACACCACAGAAGTAAATACATAAGTTAAAATAATAAGAAATAATCTTTGCAGCTATTCACATATGAGTTACTATGGCTAAGAACACTAAATAACCTTGTTTTTATATTTTCTTTCCATCCATTCCTTGTTCCCAAAATCATATCTTTTGATTGCCAACTCAGTGATAGAGTAATAAACTAGGTAGAAATGCCTTCTGTTCTCACCGACTAAGTCTATAGAAGAGGGAGAATTGCAAAGATAGTTTGCAGTGATTGCCAGTGCTGTGCTGCACTGATACTGCCTTATTCTGGATACGCACTGTTGCCGCCTTACACTGGATATGCACTGCTGTTGTCTTACACTGGATACACACTGTTGCCGCCTTACACTAGATATTCACTGCTGCTGCCTTACACTGGATACACACTGTTGCTGCTTTATGCTGGATATGCACTGTTGCTGCCCTACACTGGATATGCACTGCTGCTGCCTTACACTGGATATGCACTGCTGCTGCCTTACACTGGATACGCACTGTTGCTGCCTTACATTGAGAACCAAATGCAAACAGATGCTGCTTCCCGGAAATAACTTCTGAAATTCACCAATATTTACAAATACCTAGTTATGCTTAAGAGGCAAATTTTATCATTTTTTTTTCAAGCATGACTTTCCTAAGTGGGCTACATAGTGTTGAAGGGAAGGTTGCAGTCACTGTCTGGGTTGGCCTTTCTTTTTGCAGGTTTACTAAGGGCACAATTAGCCTTCAATGACAATATTCATTGCTTTCAGGAACCAGAAATCTCTGTTTAAATAGCAAGCCATGCAGAATCCTCCAGAAGAATGAACTGCCCACAAGAACACTGTGCCAGAGCTGCAAGTACAGTGCTTCCTCACCCATCACCCTTACACTTGGTGAGGTCAATCAACACATTCAAACAGATACACTATGTATGTCACATCAATTTCTTGGCTGATTAGATGAAATGCGCTTTGTGTTGTTCTCAAATTAGACACTCATTATGCATAATTAGCCCCTTACACAGAACAGCTGCTGGCTTTTACAATGCTTTCAACCCGGGGCTGAGTGTACCCATTGTTGATGTTTGCTGTGAGCTAACTTAATCAAATCTGTGATGAATGCGTCAGTTAATGTGATGATCAAATATTGAAAAGAATTACTTAGAGAAAGCATGATATGTTCAGCTTCTCCTAGAAAAGTTAAATCTGAGGTCATTATATAAGAAGATATCAGGTTGTTACATTGGGAAATTATTGTCATTTAAAAAATAAAAATGTGCTTTTTTTCCCTTTAAATATGATTTTGTCATGGATTCTAAAACACAGGAAAGGCTGTGTTGCTCCCCAAACATGTAAAAGGTTTGAAGATGCACTTGAATCATAAAGAGGAGGCTCACGAATCAACCAGGAGTCAGGAAATCTTGGGTTTAACTGTGACTTTAATACTCTGCTAACACACTGTTTTTGTTGTCTGTGAAGTGGGGAATTAGTTACCAAGCACCCATGGCAGGACACTTAAGATAAAAATCATTACTCAAAGTATACAAGATAGATTCTTCAGAGCACATTTCTAAATTTTATACAGTGTGTGGCTTGTTTGTATATACCTCAAGATTCTTCAATCTGTGCCCTGGGTTGAATTTGTGGTGCTTTGGGGTTTTGAGAAGTTGAGGAAATGTGTGGGGATTTAACATAATTGTTACAGACATTGAAGAGTCACATTCTGTTCCTTCCTAAATAGCATGTGTTTTTCACTCTGCTGGTGAGACACTGAAATTGGAAGTTACCATTTCCCAAGGCTTATAAGCTCGGAAGCAGAGACCCACCCAGTCACAGAGGTAAGAAACCATTTATGCAGCTTTTTTTACACCTAACCCAACCCAGACAATAGGCAAGTAGAAATTTCATACACCATGGTTTAGATTCCAAAGATCTAAATGATAGCTCTTTCAGGAGTGCCATTATCCCTTTTTTAAACCATAAAGATAAAATTTGGCTAAGAATATATTTAAATTTTAACTGCCAATAAGTGATATCCTTATTAAATACCTATCGAAGATTACTGTAAATCTATATGCTAATGCACTGACAGTTTTTGGAGTGATATACTTTGGAGAACTGTCTTAGAAGTTGGAGATTGTATATGCTCATATATATGCCCACTTATGAATATACAGATATACACACTGTTGTGATTTAAATATTCATTGTCTCCCCATGGGCTAAAGTTTGAACACTTGGTCCTCAGCTAGTGACACCACTGGGAAGATTATGGAGCTTTAAGAAGGTGGAGTCTTGATGCAGTACCTCACTGAGGGGTGAGGATTGAGCTGGCTTTTCTCTCCCTCTCCCCTTCCCCTTGCCTTTCTTGGTGGTGTACTGTTCTTGCTTCCACTGTGCCTTTCCTGCCTCTTGTCATGTCCTTCCCACCATGGTGGACTCGGGAACTATATAAGTCAAAAAATAAACCTCTCCTCTAAATGTCTTTTTGTTGGAGTAATTTATCACAGCAAAAAGGAGCAGACATGTATGAAAACACACAGAGTTCATCAGATGTTTGTTGTTGATATACATTGTATTTTCCACAATGAGTCCAGCTTTGGGAATGTTTGTTCAGGGCCAATACGTACTCAGCATTTAGACAGATTAGTTAAAGCAAATATTTATGGTCAATGTCCTTACTGATACATCCCTTGATGCTAACATCAGATTAGCTGTTAAGCATTGTGACTGCCACTCTAGGTGTACATATTTAATGTGATTTACAGGAGACCTTGTAAGCCACCAGCAATTACTATTAGCCAACAATTAAATAACAATAGCAAGAAGAGGGTGATAATATTTTAAGTGAAAAACTTAATAACATTACTGTAAGATAAAACTGACAAAAACGTAAAAAAATAAATAAATAGTGTTATATTCAGGTTAATGTAGTGGGAATTTAGTAGTGCCAATGTATCTTAGATAAACGTTAGGATGTCACAGTTGTGTCTGAGTGTATTCAGGGTAACAGCAGAACATATTAGTGTTTGCTGGTGAGACCTAGTAGATGGAGAACTATTGTAGAGACACTGATTGGCTTGTTTGTTTTTGTGATTTATAGTTGTTTTCCATCCCTTGCATGATTTTGGTCATGAGACTATCCTGGCACACCTGGACTGTCTGCACTATCGGGCACTGAAAACAGTGCCCAAGACAGACTAAAGTTGCAGAGTATGATTTCCTTCAGAGAACACACAGGAGAAGACAAAGGGGCTTTGATATGAGGAACTTGTTTTAACCCCCAATCTTTGTGTATCAATCAGTAAATATGCTTTTGAAAGAAACTTTTATTCCCTGTGGCCAGAGACCTAAAATTATGTTCTGGAGCGACTCTCCTTTAAATGACCCATGCAACACAATGCACAACAGGTTAAAGACTTATATGGTAAAGAAGGTCAAGACCGGTTATGTCTGTATAACTTAGCATGTGGATGAGGACATAGGCTGTGTCAGATAATTTGACAGTGGTTGGGAACATACAAACCTCAGCTTAAGAAGATGAAGCATCCTATAGTAAGGGAACAGTTCACCAAAGTTGTTTAGAAAACTTTCACTTGACAGGAAATTTATAAAACAATTTTTCAGGATAAATAGATGATACCTATTTATCTTTATCTCCCTATCTACACACATACAGAGATCCAAAACCGACTGGCTGTTTTATTGCATTAATTCTGCTTGGTCTTATAATAAAATTCCATAGTCAGATACTGGGGCAAAGCTGAAAGAGCAGAGAGAGGGAAGCAAGCCGCAGCAGCTCCTCACCCAGCCCCTCAGGAATCCCCTCAGGCCAGTTGAAAGGGAAAGGGGGTCTCAGGGGAAGGACTGACCACATGCTGGCATCCCACCTTACCTTTCCCTCCTCACCCAGCTATCTCACTTCCTTATTCAACTTTGCTAGTGCTAACAGTTAAAGCCTTTGCCAACACTCCCTGACCTCTGTGCCTAACTCTGTGGCTGGCTCTGTCCTCTGATCTTCAGGCAAACTTTATTAGATACACAATAGATCACCACATTATTTAATGTAATTCACCGGTTCTCAGCCTTTCTGATGCTGTGACCATTTACTACAGTTCCTCATATTGTGGAGACCCCAGTCATAAAGTTATTGTTGCTACATCATAGCTGTAATTTTTCTACTGCTGTATAAATATATATATAGAGATAGATATAGATATATAGATATATAAGTATCTAATATGTGATCTCAAGGTGGTCAAGGCCCACAAGTTGAGAACAGCTGATATAATTAATAAGAACTTATTCCAAACCAATAGTTTCCATAAGCACTTGAAATACGAGTTTTTAAGTTAAATATTCTGTTAATCTTCTGTTATTTTATTGGACAATGTTTCTGTTCATTTATTTGCATAGCCTTTACTTCTGTAATGTTGCTGTAACTGGGGTAACTGCAATAAAAATATAATTTGACCACCAATTTCAGGGAGAACATTACTGTAATTATTTCCTTTACAAACAGCAGCAAGTTTTAGAAAACTACTGGATTCCATTCAACCAGGTTTTTAAAGTTAATTTGAGCAGATTTATGTACAAGACCTTTGCTTTCTTTATTCTTTTTTTTTTATAGAACTAAGTCCTATAAAGCTAAGAAAATAATCATAGAGAGTCGTGACCACCTTCTTATACACCCAGAGGAAAGAATAGCACTTATGGCAAAAGAAAGAAAATGTGCTTTTTAACAGTGGCCGCTTAGGAGCTGCCACACTGCAGCCCTAGGTGCATTAGAAGCATTATCTTTACAGACCTTTTGTCTGATTTACTCCATTTGTAAAGAAAGATTCTTTTCAGGTATGTCTTGCTCCAATTTCAGAGATTTGGAATCTTTAGCTTCAAGTGGATCTGTAAATGGATTTTGATGACCAGTAAAACGGTTTCCACTGAACTACACGGAAGCAACAGTTACCTTATAAACCTTCAAAGCACACTGACAATCACACCAACATTGCTTCCTATGCTATCAAACTGTATTAATGGAATAAATGAAGGAAAGAGGAGGGAGCTTTCCCAATGGAGAGGATGGAAAGAGGCTGTCCTGGACCTGAGGACAAAGTCACAGCAGAACTGCACTTCAGACTCCAGAAGGGCATTACACAGCTTCTAATGAGTTTCCCCAAGGATATTAAAATATCACAGGGTAGGTACATAGCTTTTGCTGCTGATGCTTTATTATTGTTATCATTATCGTAAAATTATTATTATTAATTTATTTATTATGGAACATTATGATGGTGGAACATTTAAACCCAGCACCATAGGCAACTTATTTTTACTGAGCAACATTATAACCTTGTTTTTTTTCCCCCTTTCTTTGTAAACTAAAAGCTACCACATTGTCCCTTATTTAAAAATAAAAAAAAAAAAAAGATCACCACCACCGACACCATTTTTGTGTTCTCCACTCCACAGTGACAGGTGAAGAGAAGTCAATATTGAGCTGGGCTGTGCAGTGTGGACATCACTGTATTGTATGGTTCTGTTCTGTAGGCAGCGCACACGGAGCTACCTTTAACACTGAGGTCTAGGGCTCCATGGTCAAAAGTCTTAATGACCTGGGTTTAGAGCCTCAGAACCCAAGAAAAGCCTGACATAGTACAGTGGGTGTCTGCAATCCCAGTGCTTCCTGCTGAGAGATGGACACTGAGACAGGAGAATCACAGAGGCTGGTGCTCTAGGTAGTCTGGTTGATGAAGATGACTGTCTTATAACGGAGGTGGAAAGGAAGGGCTGACACTAAGGTGGATCTCTGACCTCCACACAATGGCAATGGGAGTATACATACACGTGCTAATCCACTCACACATCTCTCTTTCTCACACACACAAATAGTATTATTACTACTAATAATAATAGTAATCAGTATTTTTTAAATGCTAAGAGTTAGGAAAAAGTGACAGACAAGATCTGATTCACAGAGTTCCAAGTCTCTGAAATTATGCATATGAAGCATCAGTAGTCTGTGGCAGTTTAAAATGTTTGCATTTGCCAATCAAATTTCATAAAGATTTTCATCAATATAAATGACTAATCACAAACAGCCACCACAAAATCAAAAGACAACACAGAAAACCTATTGCGTCATCTTCACAAACCCCGAGATTTGTGTTGCGCCCCCCCAGACCTGACTGTTGTGCTAGTAGTGAACTAATAAGCAATGTTTGATTTTGTCTTGCAAACCCGTTTACCTCATGAAGCCAACTGGAAGCATGGACCGGAAGACGCCTTGGAGAGCTCTTCTTGGTGAGAAGAGGCACGTGGCTGAGGCATGTTCATTAAGGCCTTTGTATTTGGACAACTGCATTTTCTCTTTAACTATATTGTCACATGTAAACCTGTATAGAAATACCATATAGTGAGTTCATTTAGTGTTGCTCAAATGTATATAGTTATAGGACTGACCACTTAGTATTGGATAACCAGTTACGGATGGAGCTTATCCTCAGGGTTAGCTGATTCTCCCTCTCAAAGCAATTGTTAATTGCCTATAACTCTTAACCTAGGAGCAAGGCCTTCTCCCCATCCACACTGGTCTTTAACTAGTACTGTTATTGTCCAGGCCTTATTTAGACTACTATTTATACACACAGACACACAGACACACACACACACACACACCACACACACACACACACAGACACACACACACAGACACACACCACACACACACACACACACACACACACACACACACAGACACACACACAGACACACACACCACACACACACACACAGAGAGAGAGAGAGAGAGAGAGAGAGAGAGAGAGAGAGAGAGAGAGAGAGAGAGAGAATTTATGTTTATGCTGCCTGGGGGTGACACTGAACAGCTAATTTTACTTGAAGTCAATACAGTAATGGAGAGCCAGGGATATAGATAGATGGGAAAAGCACTTACTCAGCACATCAGCAGCCTTGGCTTCAAGCTCCCACACCGAAAAACAGTGCAAAAGTGTGGTATTACATTCCCACCCAAGCAGACAGATGAGCTGTGTAGCACTTCAGGGAGAGTTCTGTAAGGAGTCAGCTTGAGTTCACTCCAGCTCAGCCACTGAGCTGACCTTCCCCCATCTCTGGGATCTGATGTTAGAGACTCAGTTTCCAGGTCTCTGCTATCACTACAACTCCTGATCAAGAGCCACATTCACACAAGAGTAACAGAGAACACATACCCAGCTTAACCTAAAAATAGCTCATCATGAAACAGCTATTTTTCCACTTCAAGAGAAAATAAATTCACAGTTTGCTCTCTTGTGAGTGAATTAGCAGTGTCATGCCCAAATAAACACAGAATACTCTTATTTTTTCTGTGTATGTAGATTAAGGAGAATTCCATATCAAATATCTGCTTTGTAATAGCGTTCAAGCTGCTTGATCTAGAAATAGCTTTATGATATTCCACTCTAAATATGAACACATATATTTAAAAAACACTGTCTTCCGTTATGCATTCATTTTTTCCAAAAGTAAATATTGAATTTCAAGTAAATAAAAAAGAGAAAGTTGTTCCTTTTTCCCAGGTTTGATATGGGACAGATTTTCCAGGAACAAGCCTTTCAGTCTGGAGATCTTTCATGGCGAGGATGCCAGACTGTGAGCAAAGCCACACCTTTTAACTTGCCAAGGTGGTCTTTTGTGGGAGTAGTGTTAAATGTAGGGAGGATTTCAAGACACTATTCTGATGAACATAAAACATAAAGTTCTTTGTCAGGCTCCTCTGCTGTGAGCTTCTTGTATATAGGCGTTGACATCTTAGTGAGAAAATGGAAATTCATTTTCCTTGAATTTAAGCTTATTTAGGTCTTTTTTTTTTTTTTTTTTAAGAAAAACCTTGGGTTTGTGGTTGTAAAGCTTTCACCTGGCCCGGTGGCCTCTTTCCCTGGAGTCTGCAGTCACATCTGCAATTCCTAATTGTCTATGGAATTTTGATTTCAGCATTACATGGAAGAATGAATGTAGAGCCAGAAGCATGCATCTAAGCCTTATTTGGGGATAATATGCAAAACCTAATGTATTTTATGAGAACTGGAGTTTCAGAGCAATGCTTTTTAAGAGCTGGCTTTCAAATTTCTCCACACTGTAATTGTAGCGCATTGTTTAGGCTAGGCTAAGCATGATTCCTCCTAGGCCAAAGAAATATGGTGAGATGTCATAAACCCAAGAAATTTTTAGGATGAGCCAGTGAGCAGGAGTTTCTTTCTAAACATTATGTCCTTGGGATTTAGAATGAGACTTACTTGTGCCTAACCCTAGTACAATATTTTGGCTTCTTCTCTATTCCTGGTGAAATAAAGGCACTTCCTCCTAACTCTGTGACCTTGTGACCTTGTGCTTCCACTCTGGCAGCTTCAGAACGAAGCTCTTGCTCACATAGAGGGCTTGCATCCTGCAAATTCTGTCTTTCCCTTTTTTTTTGGTGCCCCACCGGTGCAGGTTCCCATGGAGACCAGCAGAGGGCATAGGATGGCCTGAAACTGGAGTAACAAGAGGGTTGGGAACCTGCTGACTTGCGTGCTATGGAATTGAACTCAGTTTTCTGCAAGAGCTGTGTGCATGCTCTCTGTCCACTACCTCTCAAGCCTCACAGCAAATCTTCTAACAAGGAACTACTTTGCTGGCACTTTTTTTTGGGGGGGGGGGGTCTCAACTTCCTTTTTAATTTGCATGCCCAAATGTCTTTCCAGACATTCCTTTTCTTTCCAGCTACATTGTGTTGACTGCTGGGCTCTTTAAGCCCTAGTGGTCAAGTGTCCCCTCTCCACACCTGTCTCTCACAGGCCCTTCTGCCTAGGTCTCCAGAAGCATCCTGGCTCTCTCTGGACTATCGGCCCTCTTCTGACTATCCCAGAAAGATGTTTTCCAAACAGCCTAGAACTTTTTGAGTTACTTTTAAAGCTCCTGGGCCTCCTTGTCTGCTCTATGAGCAATACTCAAAGCCAACTCACGTCTTTGGAGTCATAGTGGGCAGTCAAAGCCTTTGGTTTTATCTGCTGGAAGAGTACCACTTCCTTAGGGTGGAGAAATGTGCTCTTCAGAGGGCCTGGGTAGGGGTCTGGAGTACACTTGTCACTCTCTGCCAGATTTAGAGGGCCGACTTTTTTTTTTTTTTTTAAATTATTATTGTCCCTGTCAGTTAGCAGACCAAGGTTACTGCCAGCTCTCTGTCAGGGCTTTGATTCCGATTCTTGTCAGCGATGGCCAGGTCCTTTTAGTTATCTGCTATCTCTCCAGCTTTGTTCAGCTCAGCTCTACTTGTCTACTAATTAGCTCTTTGGAGATTTCCCTTTTAAAACTCACTATCACAGAGGACAGGAACCGTTCAAAAGTTTTGTGCTTCATAGAAATTCCATATTCATCTATACCCCATACAGTCATATTTTTTAAAATTAAAAGTGGCAGGTCAGGCCAATTTAAGGTATACAGTAATATTGTATATAAAGGGACACCTTCAGGTTCTTGACCAGGTACGTAGATGAGTGACAGGAAAGAGAAGGTTCACATCAAAAATATGGACTGGAATAAATTAAAAAGAACCTATCTCGTCTAACATATTCACATTTCTTTATCTTCTGGTGTGCAAATATTGTGCTAGCTGAATATAAAAGTAGCACAACTTTAGGGTATGAAAAAAAAAACACTGTAATAACATCAAGAGTGGTCTTACATCAAGGAGGGCCCTGAGGATGTCTTTGTTGTCAACTTCAGAAGAAAAGAGAGGAACAGAGGAGAAACTGGCAGAAGGAATGGATGCCAAAAGGAACTCAAAGGATCAGGTCTGGGTGAGGTGATCGGTATTCGAAAACAGTCTGCCTTCTGGCTCTGATCTAAGGGAATAGGCTGGCAGCCAAGCCAGAGGGCATAGCAGCACAACACACCTTCCGCACACTGCTAGGGGCTGCCTCGGTGCCTCAGAAATTGTGCTAGCAATTAGAAAAAAGCTATGGAGGTGCAATAGGCAAAATACTCTACTTATGGAGGAAGCTCTGCTTTTTGCATAATTCCCAGCCTGGCTGTCTCTTCCACCCAAACATACCTTTCCTATGTGCTGTCTTCTTGTTTTCTTCTTATTTCTTTGGCAAGATCTTTCGCTCTATGCTCCTGAGTACATTTTCCTTCTGCTAACTTACTTCTATTGGAAGTTGGGCTTACACCGCATTTACACACTGCTAATGCCTGCAAGATGAAAGTAAAATCCTTTGAATATATTAATGCTATAACACAGATGTCTTACTTTTTACTTTTTTTTTTTTAGGCAAGTTGATGTGGCTAATAACGATGCAGATTGTGCTGGATGGATGTGCAGATGAAACAGGGGAATACAGATTAAATAAAAATTTCTTCAAAGCTTCACGTTTGCTTCATAATTTAACTTCTGGGCTTATCTCAGTGGTAGAAGGTGCGACCGAGCATCATAACATTGTTCTAAAACATCTTGGCATCACAGGGAAGCAATCTTCCAGTGTGGTTGTACTTCTTCCGAGCCCAGGGAAGCAATAATGGAGGGCATAAAGGTTACTGGTACTTTATGCAGAGGTCTCTCCCACTTCTAATAATGGAGGAACAGAGACAGTGGGACAAAGGCTCTGTTCTTAAGAATCAACCTGCTTATATGCCATACCTTGTTCTTCAGCACTAAAATCAAAGCACCTGCAGATGCTTCTTCCAAATAGTGAATGTGGTATGTGCCAGAGGTGTCTGCATACTCTCGAATCATCCCCGAGATGACTTCATTATCAAGCTCATTTAAACAACTAAAGGGGGCACTGATGACACAAAGCCCCACAGCACTCAATTTCTCTTTCATGTATCTGTTCATCTAAGAAGCCATATCATGCCGGGGACTTTGCTCGGTCCCTGATGATAGCAGAATGAAATGTGGCCCAGTAGTGTGGGACATCTGTATGCAGAAAACCAACAATAGCACATTGAGAGCAGGAAGCAAAGGGTCCGTAGGTCTCTGAGGAAGAAAGGTCACGTATGGTAAGGTTACTTCTGGAATTAGAGTCTTTAATAGCTGAGGAGAAGTTCCCCAGCTGCATGGATGTGGTGGTTAGGCCTCAAGTCCTGGGCAAGCAGCAGTGCTGAGGAACAATAAGAATGCCAGCATGGCCCAAGCTGATGTATGAGGTTATTGACTGGCTGTGGAACAGATGTTAGAAGGCCTCAAATGTCAAAGTGAGGTTTTTTTCCCTACAAGTGACAAAGGCCAACTGAAAGCCTATACAAAGGGGGATAAGTAGCCTATATATCTTCTTGGTGTGTGTGTAAATATATACATAAAATCTTTGGTATAGTTCTGACTATTGGATAGCTGTTTGGAAGGAATGCTGGCTATTGGTACCAGGAGACAACTTAAGACCCATGTAATTTTCCAGACTGGGATGACAGAGTTGGAAGAATTAAGAGACACCAAAGTGACATCTACTAAGAAGAAGGAACTTCAGCTGGATCCTTGTCAATAGCCATCCTTCCTTGACCTCAGCTCTTGATGGAAGGTCTGAGGAACCCTGCTGAGGGCCCAAGGCTTCTTTCTAAATAACAGTTGCTTTGTTTCTAAGAGTCCAGCACAGTCCATGAGAGAAAGTACATCTTCCTTCCTTGCTCCCTGTGATCCTCATGAGGATGGTCACCAACAAAGTCCTATGCGCTGTTTCCCCTGTTCATCATCTAAATGGAGCAATGACTAGAATATATTCTTCATAATGTTAGACTCGATGAGTGAATCACAGTGCGTGACAAAAACCAGCCAGTGAGGGAAAGAAATCATTGTGTTTAATATAGTGATTAGTGGGGTAAGACCACTTTGGCTTAAAAGGTGACAATTTATTGCAAACAATGGCAACTTTACTCTCTTGTTGTAATTTTAAGATCAATGGCCATCACTCTGTAGAGGTAAAACTAAGTATATGCCACTATGATAGTAAGTAGTCTGTAGTGGTGACATCTGTTTCTGAAGTCATGCACAGAGCATGCATCTGTAGTCACAGATCACAGATACACTAGCCTTGTATGTTTTGAAGGTGGTGAGCTGTTGGCCTCCAGGGACTGGGAAGTTGAACAGCTGTGTCCTGTAGAAAGATATCCTGCTGAAGAGCTAGGGGTTGAAATCTAAGAGGTGTGACCAGTTGGAGGGTTCCTTTCTTTTTGACATGAGAGCAGGGAAGGAAAGTGAAGCCCTAGGTTCAGGGCAAAGGGACCAAAGCAAATCAAAAAGACTACTGATGAGTTTTCTGGAGACAACACAAGCCTACTCAGGCGCCATCTGCCCAGCATCTCTTTATCAGAACCTTCCAAATACACTCTGGTTCAGGGGACTCTTATCATCTCTGCTGTTTGGATCTACACTCCACTTGGCTGGTTCAGCATTACAGAGCCTTCAAAGGGAACCGTACACTGTTATCTTTAAACACAGTTGACATGGCCATCTGTCAAGCACTAAGGTGTCTGGGAGAGAATGCTTGCCACATTCATCTGGCCAACTGGCCCTCTGCTGGACACTAATAATTACATTATCAGAGCGGGGCATCGTCCAGTCACGAAACTCCAGACATTACTTATGGATGAAATGAGGGCAAAAGAGGTCAGGGAAGACAAGGGATGAGCTGGTCATGACAGCTGTCTAAGCTGCCCTGGACGTGTGACCTCCTCATAGCTTTGAAGGCGGTTTTTGAAATCCCACATAGGAAGGGTTCTGGCCACTAGACTTCCTGTTGATTTACAGTGTTGTTTTACTTCTCAACAGAACTTTACACAGAAGTTGCTTTACTTCTCAACCCCAGAGTGAGTCTCCTGGGCAAAGCCACCTCCTTGAAAGAGAATGAGGAAAAACCACACAAATGTGCTTTTGAAATAGTGACAGCGGGAACCTCGTGTTTGTGCTTTGCTTATGAGCTTTACTGTGCATCTGGGAGTCCACAGAAGCTGCTGTTGGCACTGTGGTCACTCCTTAAGCATCCACCTGAGCGAATGTGTCCCAGTAAGGATGGACCCCAGTTGGGAACAGAGAGCATCAAGGGCCGAGCTTCCTAGGAACGGTGTCCATGTAAGGGAAAGAACATGAAGAGTTTTCTGTAGCTATATTTAAATAAAAATGTCTCCTGGCAGTTCACCATTGCTGCCTTATTTCTGGAGAAGAACCTACAAAAGGCCAGAAAATCACATAGAATATATCAAGATTTAAATGTCAACAAGCAAGAAATCACAAATGAAATGTTCCAGCAAAAATCACTCCATGCTTTCATAAATTCCTCTTAAACTAGATCTAGCAGCACTGGTAAAAGAAATATGTTTAGATACTTAAATGTATCATTCATAAAATTTCTATTTTCTTGAGCAAGAAAACAGCACACTGCATTGAGAATCAGTCACCCATTTGATTTTGTATTAAGTCTGCCTTTTAATTTCACTCTAATATTACCCAGCAATAGCCACACCAGCATGAAATACAAATAGATTACACCACGATACGATTCAGAGTGATGATTAATATTAACTCAAGAAGGTGAGAACTAAAATAAGGAAAGAGAAAAGAAAAGCAGAGCTCCGTGAGTCACAAGCTAATCTGGCCGAGTGTAAAAACGGGCTGTTTCAGTCCTAAACCTCTTCAAAGTTGCTGCCTCCTCCCTCTTTATTTTGAAGCTCTCCCCACCCCAGTTAAAAACAGAGGACAAACAAAATTGGCAGAGTTAATAGAGTCCACAGGCATCCCAGGTAAGAGGAAGAACAGGACACGAGTGGCTGGCGTGGGACTCTAGATTGCGTGTCACCTCCTCCTTCCAGGGCATCTGTTCTAATGCACAGTGGGAATAGTGACGCTTTCCTCCCTCTGGGAAAGACAACCCTTCTGTGAGTGAAGAGGCTCCCAGAAGTAACAGAATTCGTTCTTGAACACAACAGGCTGAGGTCTTGACACAGACATAACCTACAGGCAGTCAGGCCAGGCTTCCTCGCCGGCACTGGAAGGAAGTTCTCAAGTGACTTGAAGAGAGCGCTACCACCGACCTTAAATAGCAACCAGAAGCTAGTGACAGAGAGCAGAAAACAGGCCATTGAATTGTGGCTGACACTGTTTGCAGAAGAGCCCTTTCCTAAGGGTTCTACTTGAAAGGGATAGCCCTTCTTCTTACAAAGAGCATGCAGCAAAAGAAACATGTACCCAAAATGTATGTGAGTGTAAAAATAGCATGAGAATTCTGAAAAATCAGAGCATGGAAAACCAGTTACAACCAGATACAGGAGCTCATGCTGAGCCCCCAGACAAGGTGGCTTCATTTGAAATCATCTCAGGATTTCACCTGTCAGGCATACACATGCAGCTGACCACATAATTATCCATAACAGGAGTTGGCTCACTTCTTGTCAGAAGACTTCTTTACTAAAAGACAGAACAGTGGTTACAGACTTTGACCACATCAGGAAGATTTAATATAAGCACCAAAACACCCTCTGAAAGTTTTGTCTAAAGGAGTGTGTGTGTGTGTGTGTGTGTGTGTGTGTGTGTGTGTGTGTATGTGTGTGTGTGTGAGGGAGAGAGAGAGAGAGAGAGAGAGAGAGAGAGAGAGAGAGAGAGAGAGAGAGAGAGAGAGAGAGAGAGAGATTTTGGAGGATTTGGCCTTGTATGTTTAAACAATAGAAGGATTATTTTCTTCAGGTTAATTGAGAAGGAAATGTTGCTCATCGTTAGGGTAGTTTCAGATTTTTAAATAAGGGAAGCCAGAAGTGAAAAAACATTTTAATAGACTTTCCTTTTTAAAAATTCACTATTCAAGGCTCTCTTTTAATTTTACTATTGTCTTAATATTTAGGGAGTATTTTAGTGTGACAGAGAAAAAAGAAAGTGTCCAGTTTTAAGTAATTATTTCCTCATGGAAATTCTAATATTTGTTGACTAAATTTCATGAATATTCAAAATCACCGGGCTAGTGGTTTTGATAAGGTAAAGATTTTCTTCTTAGCACAATACTGCTTTAAACACCATCACTTAGCAGCAGGAATATGGAGGTAGTAAGTAGTTACCCATCACTAAGTTTGGTTTAGAGGAGTATGAAGACACGTTAATTTCCACCAGGATTCACTCTGTGTTTACAGTTCTGCAAGTGACTAGTCAAATAAACATTCATGCAGTTGAAATATCCAAGTCACCCTGTACGTTGGAAAGCAGTGTGTTTGAATTGATGAAACATTATTTTGAGTGGATCTCTGCCATAATGACCTGGCCCTTTAGTCATTATGTTTTAATATGCAACCTGGGGATATTATAAGAAGTAACATGTATTTAGACAATTAAAAAAAGTATGCATGTTGAAGTGGTAAAAATCCCAAGTAGGGCATTGGGTAAAATATCATTCTGTCAATTCTCTGTTGACTTAAATCCTATTTCTCAGCAAATAGAGTCATCTCAATCATTGGTTCTGAAGAAGGCCTACATGTACTTTATTGTTTATACATACTAATTCTTACCAAACTGTTAATATTATAGATAAAAAAGTGGAAAGTTTGAGATGATAACCAAAAAACAAATCAAACAAAAATAACTAAAAATAAAAACAAGCTCCTTAGTATCTCCGATAATGACGTAACAGATTTTTTCCTGGGGTTACATGGATATTATAGACAAATGCCAAATGCATCGAAGAGGGACAGGAGCTGGAAGGGCTCTCTCTGTAGATGCAGGCCAGTGTCCAGGTCAGCAGAGACAGTTTGTGAGCATGTGCTGCGGGGGGGGGGGGGGGGGGGGGGGGGGGGGCACGGGACTGACAAGGTCAATGGGCATTGTTCAGGGATGTGTCTTCCATAAACTGAAATTCTGCTCACTGTATTAAGAGGGGACAGTGGAGACCATCTTCTTTTCATAATTTCCCTGCTCCAGAAGCAGTACTTACAGTAATCAACACAGCATGAAAATGCCTATTGTTTCAACTCACTTTGAACATATTCATATGCCAATTCCTGCAAGCGCATATGTGTTTCCAGACTCCAGTGCAACTAACTCTTCCGCGTTCCACTGAGACATTTTGTTCTCTGACCTCAGATAATGCTTGCACCTTCATTTTCAGAAGCTACTTTCTCTTGTGATGCTGGAGTTCTCAGGAATTCACTGACCTTAGTCACAGTCAGGAAGGACAAGGACCATGACTCCTAGCTGGCCAGTGAAGACATGTGGATGCTGAGAAAGCTGTGTTTCTCTTGGAAATGCTACACTTTAGTTTCTTGTGGATGACTAGAAATGGTGAAAATTATAATTAGAAATTATGCAAGATCGAAAAGGAAATGCTATTTCTGTGTCGTAGAAGCAACGTGGGCTCTACCTGTTCCCTCCTGGCTGAGTTGTTTGATCAGCTTTTCCCGGTCTCTGTGGATGTCCTTATGAGTCTAATTGAAGGACTCCTGTTCTCTTTTTATTTTTGCTCTATGAAAAATGTATTGGAGATGTCTCATAATGAACTTTGATATGGTGAAATGATAATAATGTCCTAATTATATATAAAAATGTAATTACACTTGCTTCTATTATGGAAAAACTCCCTTTATAATGAAGTGTTATGTTGGAAAAAGATTTTCATTACAGGAGGACTTCTTGACTTGTTAATTTGAACTCTGATTCATCACTTTAATATTAAAAAAAGTTCTTTGTAAGTTACTTTTGATGTGTCTCATTTATGGTTCATTTCACTTCCTGGGCACCACAAGGAGCCCACATCCAAACTTCTTTGAAAGACGCTTAAAAATACATCTTTCAAAAAGAAGTTCTTCTATAAAGTGAAGCAGCAACAGGCAAGTAAAATATTACTGACTTTCTCTTGCACTGGGCTGGAAAACTTTTGTTTTAAAATTCAAAAAAAAATTCTATTTATACATGGCTTCTTAGAGGTTTGAAGTACCGGTGCACGAGCCAGTGATATGAGGCTGTTTAAGATTGATGCTTCACTGATTATTCTTACAGGTGACTGTCTTCAAATGGTTTGAAGCTTTTTCTGCCTTTAGGGTTCCTCACCTCATCATTTTGGCAAAATTTAGGGCAAAACTGAAACAATCAATCTGTCTTCTTTGCTATTCATCATGAATTTGTTCAGGTGGGAGATGATTAGGGCCATTGTTTAAGTCAGTTTCAGTCTCAGAAGTACTTAATTATGAAGCTGGATCTATCCCCTCGTATCACCAGGAATGAATATGTGTTGGTGGAAGTTTCTGTTCCACCAGAAGCTCCCAAATAAATACACCGAGGCTTATATTAATTACAAATGCCCAGCCAATGATAGCTCAGACTTGTTACTACTAACTCTTACATTTAAATTAACTCATATCTATGCGTTGCCACATGGCCCCGTACCTTTTCTCAGTACATGTCCATCTCGCTTGTCCTGGTATTTGCAGGAGTCTCCGCCCCAGCATCCTCGGCCTGGCTCTCCCACCTAACCGTATCCTGTTCAGCTATTGGCCAGTCAGCTTCTTCATTAACCATAGAGAGTAATACATATTCACAATGTACAGAAAGATTACTCCACAGCAAATATGTATTGCTCACAAGAAAAGAGAAGTCTAGCTATGAACTGTGAGAATCAACATCAGAATTTAATTGAAATAGAAAAAACATTCAAAAGTGTGACATGAATGGAATGAGATATATATAGGACATCAACTTCCAGATTTTAAGTAAGAGTCATTCTTTTAAAAGATAATGCATGTTTTAAAATGGTAAGATTTTAGAATTAAAACTGCCAATAAGTGAGTTTTTTGTTTGATTATACCATACATAATCCTTACCTATGTTTATTTGTTGATAGTAGGTAGTGAAAATGTTGAGTGTCTTAGGAGACTCTATTTTTAACTCTTGCTAAGTATCTCATCTCTAGAAATGTCACTGTCCCTTAATGATGGGGTGGAAGGGGAGTTGGGTTTTGTTCCACCTTTTCCTTGTCCTGGTCACACATTCAAACTCTCAGTGAATGCTCATGACTGTTTCCAGGGTCTTGATCCAACTCATGGCCATGCCCTGTCTCTCTCTGGAGTCCTTGCCATGACCTCCTTGACTCTGCTTCACAACCAATCTGTTGTCCAAATACCAGCTAGAGGCCTAGCAATCCATGGAACACACCAACGCTACTTCATTGTCCCTGGGCTTAACTGGAGCTGAAGACTGGGAATGACCTGAATCCCAACCATCATACCTTCCTCAAATATACGTCTTGTTTCCCCAAAACACCAAATAGCTCTTGTCGCTTGAAAGCCCCTTTGTCTAAAAGTATCTAGATCTCTTCGGAGATCAGTCACCTTTAAAGGATACCTGGTGGCTAAACTCCAGCTGGTGTTCTTTTGGGGTTTTTTTGCACCCTAGTCCTGCGTTCAGGCACTTCTCCAATTCTCACTCAGCTCTTTGTTTATTTGTCGTATTTCTACCCCCTTAAATGCAATACTTGGAAACACTAGAGACCAGCTAAGGAGATGGTCTCCAGCCACACTCTTCCTCCATCCCCGCCTCTGAGGGTCTGCCCTTCCTGGTTCCCCAGGCTCTCCCAGTGTTTCAGCCCAGCCTCCAGCCCTGTCATGCTCTTTTCCACTCACTTGCTAAAATTCTCAGTTTCCTCCCGACCTTTTTCTTAATTCAGTTGTCACTTCTTACAGGACATTGCTCTGTGTCTTGTATTTTGAATAAATACCTCTGAGTTCCAGATGAGGTTTTACTCATCACACATTTTTAATTTTTAAAAAGATTTTTTTAAATTTTTATTTTGTTTGAGCATTTTGCTTGTATGAGTGTGAGTGTATGTGTGTGTGTGTGTTTCACAAGAAGGCTAGAAAAAGCCATTGCATTTCTAAGAACAGGAAATCTAAGTAGTTGTGAACCGACATGTGAGTGCTGGGAGCTGAATCATGGGTCTCTGCAAGAGCAACAAGTACTCTTAACTGTGGAGTCATCTCTCCAGGCTCTCATTCTTAAAATTTCAAGCATTTAAATTAAAATCCTCTTCTTTTCTACCTGCCAGCAAAATTTTTAACTTAGTAGGCAGATAGTATGCCTATTTATGAAACAAAACTGGAAAATAACTCAGTGATTTCCTATATCAAAATTTTATTAAAATCTCCCAGGCTGTTGTTATTTTGAGCTGTAACACACCAGTTAACATACAGCGGCTCACATCTGTGTGTTTCACAACTAATGACAACCTGAGAGAATCCATGTTTCTTCCACTCAACTTCTATCTTTCTCTGAGTGAAAACGATTCCGTTTGTGGGCAGCCATCGTTAATGCAAATGACAATATAAGAAAGGTGGCATCTCAGCTGCCACAGCTCATAAGTCCCGATACCATGATGCTTGATATGAACAGAAAGAAAGTGTGTGCCAAGGAAATGCGTTTTTGAATTATACAGGTGGGATTTTTAATTACTGTGGGAATAATAGGATTAGAGAGCCTATATCATGTCCCATTCATATGATAGAAGTAGATAGAACAACATCTCATTGCTTTTTGGATATTTTCAAGTTTTTATTCCTTTACTTGTGGAGTTATTCAAGTTGTCTCATTTGGAGCATTACTGGGTGGGTGGATGGGTGGGTGGATGGGTGGGTGGGTGGACTTTCATTCTCTTTTAAAATCCAGTATTTGATTCAAAAGATATAATGCAAAAACAAAGCTAACTTTGAAATTTCTGAGAATTATGTCCAGTTGCCATCAGACTAGAATTCAAATAAAACTGTCCCAAATAAAATAGAAACTCCCCTTTTAACATTAGGCAGTGGAGGTACACTGCTAACATGAAGGCACATCCATTTTTAGATTCCTGTTTCTTCTACCTCGTGTTCCCCCATCCTTAGACGTGCCTTTGTGACACACAGCCCACCCTGGCTGCTGGAGAGACACGTTGAGACCGGTAAAAATAGATTAAGACCATGTCTCAGATAAGTCAGTCACTTAAATAGGTTTTCTAGGAATCCTATCAAAGTCTTGAAGTCTTCAACTTTTATATTGCCAACGAAATCCTTGACAAACAAATGTACAGGGGCATCAAGAAAATTAGTATTTGACTAGTAAATGAAACCATCATTTGCCCACGTTTTTGTTTTGAGTGACGAATTAAGCCTTACAGTTAGGATGGCTATGTCATCCTTCAAAAGAAGAAAGAAATGAGGAGAGAGCTGAAAGAAGAAAAATGGACGCTCCGTGAGCAGTAAACTTCCTTGCCACAGTTCGCGTCTTGGAATTTGGAGAATTGCTAGAAGTCTTTAGTCTTTGAGACTTCAAGTGGCTCATCAGGATGATGAAAGCCCTTGATGAGGAAGCAGTGCCATGTTTGAAGAGCCAAGGGCTCCTGTTATCCTGAATTATTAAGCAGTTTATATTCAGCGGGCTGCTGCCTTCAGCAGGTGGTGGCCCTCTGCCTTCTCAGTGGTACGGCTGCTTGCTCGCAGCCTCCCCAGAGCTCACAACAGCCATTTGCTTGAGTTAAGACAGACACTGTCATTACTGTAAGCAGAACTTCACAGAAGCCTTCCTTGCTAAATACCTGAACCATCTGAGTAGCCAGCTGGCTGCTGGAGTCATTAATAATGCATCCATGCTTATCAATAGCTTTGGATGACTAGTATTTAGAAGCTTCCTCAGAAGGACTGGGGTGGATGTTTTGTTCACACAAGTTAGCTTCATTCTGTCAGTTCCTGACGTTGACATTGTGCCAAACTATGCTCTGAAAAGCAGAGGCACCAAGACAAGGCTGAGCTGTTTGCTTCCTTGGTTTGGAGTGTGTCTGGACACAGTTTAGCCATTGTGTTTGGCCTCCCTCTTCTGCCCAACATTACTTCAAGGAAAACATTTCCAGGCTCTTTACCTGGATCTTGCTGCAGATTTTTAGTTTTAGAAGCACCTCTTCTCATGAAGCAAGCTGACACAGTCTCACCTTTGAATTTGAATCACCACCCATGAGGAAGGCTACTGTGAAGTTCAGCTGACTGCTTCTTTAGAAAACGCTGCATGATATTTCCAAAAAGCAAGAGGACACTGAAGACTTGTGGCCTCAGTGACAGAAAACAAAGATGTAAGAATATACCCAACATAGTTATTTTTCTGTGCTAGAGAGGTGAATGTATTGATAGAGAAATTTTTTCAATGCAGTGAAATCTTGTCTCAAGATTTCCTTTCTAAAGGTCATGAGTCAATGTTGCTTGTCAAATTATATAGCTCTACAAATGTTATCAATAGAGCTGATGTTAGAAGACCTATTTTAATAGAGAAATTGTGAAGAAGGAAGCATAGAGACTTTCCTAGAGCAATGAACACCATACATAGAAGAATGTATGTGCAATGCATCTACCTGTAAATTGGCAACATAAATGCAGAACTCAGGCTGCATATATAATCAACTGAACATCCTTTGCTATGCTGTATTTTTTTTTTTACAAAGATGAAACATGTGGTAGGCCAAATGTCAACCTGAGGCCCATGTCCTAATCCACAGGAAAGCAAGAAAAAATTAAAGCCACTTAACTGGATGGAACTTGTGTGGCAAATCCTAATTAGTCTTTTCATAAAAACCTGGAGCCAAATATTAGAAAAGCTGAAAGATTAGAGAGACAGGAAACAAGCCACTTCTCACCTGGCCAACTCTTCAGGCTGAAAGAGGAAGATCCTGTCTGAATCCTGGGACCGAATGCCTCTAAGCCCTCAGCCAAAAGGGAAGCAAGGTGGGGAACTGTCTCCTCCTGCCTTATAAACCTTCCTCTGCCCAGCCATAACACTTGCTGGTTCAGCCTTCTTAGTACTGGGATTAAAGGTGCAAGTTCCTGTGTGTGTGTGTGTGTGTATGTGTGTGTGTCCCAAGTACTGGGAGCAGTTATGGGATTCCCAATGCTTGTACTAAAAGTGTGTGCCTGGCTCTGTTTCTCTCTTGGATTGAATCAATCTCATGTAGTCCAGTGTGACCTTGAACTCACCTCTGTGAGTTCCAAACAGATCTCTGCCTCTACTTCCAGAGTGCTAGGATTAAAGGCCTGTGCCAGCACTCCCTGACCACTATGGCTGACTCTGTAGCTGGCTCTGTTCTCTTATCTTCAGGTAAACTTTATTAGATAGATAATATATCACCACAGACCTTCAGCTTGCGACTCTCCTGATTATCCAGGTGGGCCTAATGTGATCACAAGGGTCAGTAAATGGGAGGAAGAAGACTTAGCTTCAGGGATACATTTCTGTGACAGCGAGTTCCCTTTTTGGTAAAACTTTTACAGATGAAAGAGCCCTGAATCAAGTGATGTGGGCATCCTCCAAAAACCAGAAAAGAAAGAAATGGATTCTCCAGAAGTTTCTTAACAATTTGATTTAATTAAGTTTGACACACTTCAAACTTAGTCTGAAGAGCTAAATATAAGCAAGTTTGTGCTTCTTAAATCCATTTAGTTTGTGAGAACATGCCACGTAATAAAACTAATATAAAATGGTTTCTAGAACAAAAATGTTTTCTTACCTCCACATGAACACTATGACATGTGTGTGTGTGTGTGTGTGTGTGTGTGTGTGTGTGTGTGTGTGTGTATGTGAGAGACTAAACAAATATACAAAACAATAAATAGAAAAATATCAAAATGATAATAAAGAGAGATTAAGTTGAGCAATGACAAGCATAGCCACATAGCATAGTTCTCTCTTCCACACCATTCGTGCCATATCAGATTTGAAAGCAATTAGCACCATTTATCAAAGAAGATCTTTCTCACATTTTCTCATGAAGAAGTTTGCCTTCTTAGGACTTTCTTTAGAGGACATAGATATAAGTTCTTACACAGACGAAAGAAACAACATGTTTTTTTTAAAGTAAAAATGAAAAATATGTAACAGTGTGGGACACATAAATAAATTATGGAATATAGTTACATTAAAAAAAAAGCAATTAATGTTCTGGAAGTATCCTCAGACAAAGAAAGACCTCATGGTTCTTGACAGACACAGATAGATAATGTTAGAGATAAGCTTGCATAGTAGTGTGTAGTAATGGGGTTTCTTTGGTCTCTGGCGGCTAGAGGTCCGAGACCCACAGACCTGCTGCGCCAGACCCCTTAGCTGCCCAGCCACCCACCGCTCAGGCCCCCAGAAATGACTCAGACGCTTATATTAACTTTATGCTGTTTGGCCTATGGCTCAGGCACATTGCTAGCTAGCTCTTACATCTTAAATCAACCCATTTCTATTAATCTGTCTGTCACATGGCCCATAGCTCACCTGTGTTCCTTACATGTTGCTCCTTGGGCAGCTGGCTCGATCTGCCTGACTCCACCCTACTTCTCCTACCTATGCTCTGATTTCTCCTCCTACTTCTTCTTGGTGCCTGCCATGGCCCAAAACAGCTCCTTTATTTAAAGATTGAGATTCACAGCATACATAAACGCATTCCCACATCAGTAGTGTGACTCCACAATGCAGAGTATAAACATTTATATACACTTATACGTGTTTGTCATAATAAATAATGGAAAATACTAAAAATACAAACTGATCATTTCCAAAGTTCAATATGTTGTTTTGATATTCAAGCAAAGCATTCAATAAGCCTCTATTAAAAGCTAGCTGAGGGAAACTTCTCCCCTGGTTCAAGACAGAGAAGCTGGAGACCCTTCTTGCAGGGGACATTCCCCCCACCCTCCCAAAGAAAAAAAGAGTGACCACACACTCGTGGGCAGTAGCAAGAGTTTCTAAGCTAAAACTGAGGTGTCTTTGCTATAAAGGAGTTGAATTGGGGCACAGATGATGGCAGCTGAAGCCTTCTTTTAACCTGGAATGGGAAAGACGCTGCAGGCTTTCTGCACTGGAGCATAGGGAAGCCAGGGCACGACGGCATAGTGAGCCTTCTTTCAGGGGCTTCCTGTTTTGACTTCCCAAGTTCTGATGGGTATTGAAGCCACAGAAAAACCACTGGACAGAGGAAAGTGCTACAGAGTGTCACTGCCTGAGCTCATCACGCCCTCCCTTTAGATGTCACCGCCTTTTCTTCAAGTCAACTGATAAATTCCCAGCTCACAAATGAGCAAAGAACTCAATTTTTAAAGCTATCTAGTAAATTAAATAGGTTTGAAAAGGATTTTAGACATATACATGTGTTTATATTTCCTGTTTATACATATTTGATTATATGTATATATTACAGGACATATGTAAAGCATATACAAAGCTTTAACTGATCTATGGTAAAATATGTAAAATTTAAACTTTCAAAGGCCAACACTTTGTTGAACACATGCTCTTTTAAAGTGACATTTCAATGTTCCTGTGACAGAAATGGCTGGTGAAATAATAAGCATGTTTGTTATAGTTTTAGACAAGCAATTTTTAAGTACTTTTAAAATTAATCTCTTCCTCTATTTTCCTCCAAGGAAAAAGAAGTTCAGAATTTAATGCAATTTAAAAGTTGAAATTTTAAGTTTGTTAGAATATTTTTCTATAAACTGACATCTAATGCTCTGCTGTTCCACTCTTTGTAACATTGTTTAAACTTCTGTGATGGGTAATGGTTTGAGATGAGAAAGGGCCCAAAGGGAGGCCGGGAAGAGAGTGATACACCACACAACTGAGCTGCTCCACTTCAAACACTAAATGAGGATTGGAGGTGGAAGAAAAATGGAAAGAAAAGAAATCAGAAAGAGATAATGCACAAGATTAGGCTGATGTGTTCAGAAACTGGGACTGATGAAAATGGCTGGAGAGAGACCAAGAGTGGTGGATGCTCAAAAGATGATTAGGGAGCGTCTGCTACTGTCTGCTCCGGTACATACCCTCCTTTGGTTCTATTCCATATGGGAAAGTCTGATTTGCACCAAGGCTGGTATTAGTTATTTTTGCCAATAAAAAAGTCAGGGAACAATTGACCATGAGCCAAAAGAGCACACACAAGAGAGCCGGTAATCCAGAAAACTTGGAACCCAAAGATACTTGATAATTCTCATCTTTTCCCTGGGCTCCAGCCTTCACCTAAAGGGCTCTGGGTGAAAGTCAGGGACACCAAATTTTCTGCTTCAGTAGACATGGGGTGAGCCAGC
This sequence comes from Phyllotis vaccarum, assembly GCA_033318265.1. Classification (NCBI taxonomy): domain Eukaryota; kingdom Metazoa; phylum Chordata; class Mammalia; order Rodentia; family Cricetidae; genus Phyllotis; species Phyllotis vaccarum. The sequence continues at coordinate 79,821,778 of JARWLC010000008.1, forward strand.
TTTCATGGAATCACGAAGCCCTGTGCTAACACCCACTTTGCATATGATCTAATTAAGACTTAGTTCTTGGTAACTTTCTGCACGTCTTATACAGACTTGGAGACTTTCTAAGCCTGCCAATAAAGAAGCATTTTTAAATACTTATGACACATCTAAAATACCATGGAAAGTGATACGCCACGTACATATGAATTTATAAGAGTCAACATGTACGCCTAAATACACACATTTAAAATTTTAACAATACAATGAAGCTAAAGATTATGCTGTGCAGTTAGAACGGAAGCAATGGCGTCAATTGTACATATAACAAGCTCCTTCCCTACTGCTCCCTTTCATTAGGCCAGGTAAGAGCCTTTTGGCTTTCAGCCTCAGCACCCCCATCACTAAAGCCTGCTCTTTACTTCCCTGCTAAATTAATCATAATGAGGCAGAGCTCAATGCCTGGCATAGACAGGGTCTCAAGAAACACTTGTTATGTGAACAAATCTATCACTGATCCTTTCCTATTACACACAAATATCTCAGCATCTCATTAGTTCCTATTTATCTTTCTAGCGTTCTACCTCACTATAGCTCGTTATTGCTTATTATGGTCCAAGACCTGCCCTGCTCGCATCCTTATCTCCTATCCTGAGTCCCTCTTTCAGTAGATATTTCTTGATTCCACCCCAGAAGTTTGGCTTTGTCCATTTTTTCAAAGCATTTACCAAGCACCAACAGCTTTTTCTCTCCAAGCACCGGCCCCCACAAAAATAACACTCACTGCATCTTCCACATCAATTTTATCTTCAGCTTCTCACAGCACTGACTAGTTTACCCGATATTCAAGGAATTCGTAACACACACTCTGTGTGTATCCCAGTGCCATGTAAAGGTCAGCGTCCTATCCTTTGATGCAGACTAGAGTACCTATTTTAAACAAGATGATGTTCATCACAGGCCTTTCTATAGCCCCCAAGACTTCTGAGATGGCCAGTGACCAAACATAGACTGTTCCCACTGAAGAGCCTGAAAATAGCTGTTGGTCTATAATAAGGGAGTCAGTAGCATAGCAATTCTATTGCTATTGCCTCCTCTGGAACCTCAAATAGAATCTCATACTTCTTGAGATTTTTGAGAAAATTGGTGTTTCCACTAGACAGTCTCTCCACACATGATCCCAAGTTCATCCTGCTCCCCCTCATTTTCCTTTCCACTTTTTGGAGGTGTACTTACTTGGAGAAGCCCAGTGTTCATATGGAATTTCAGCTATGAGAGAAGATATGGTCAAAGTGGTTCAGTTAGAGAGATATGGATCTGCCCAATCCACAGTCACTGCACCATTCACTAGGTCTGCTGAGCAGATAATTCATGCCTATCCATCTTTATACTTCTTGTTTGCCCATTGGAAGGAGCCTACCCAATGAGCACATGGTCAGTGAAGAAATACACATCTGAATTTGGGGCAAGTGTCCCAGAACAAGACCAAAGGCAAAGCAGTGCTTGGAGAGACACAGCAGATGGCAGAAACCTCAGTCTTTCTTTTAAGGCATCATTTGATTTAAGTCGCCAAATGTCACCCTTTAAACTAGGTGATGAACAGTGAGGAAATAGGTGGGGCCCTCACCAGCTGCCTGGTCTTCGTTCCCATCAGTGAAGAGTTGCTGGACACGGTTGTGTTTCAAAAAAATGCAGTGTGTTCAACTGGCCCCAAACCTTAGCTTCCACAGCTGATGATATTCATAGCTCATAGATTTATAATTCATTGGGATAGTTTTCCTTACATTTTCTCTTCAAACTCTACCTAAGGGAACATTATCAAATTAAATATAATCGTACTTTCTGGCTAAGAGCACAGATTTCAACAGTGCAGAAAACTCCAGGAGTTAAAGATGATTGTTTCATATTAATTATTACTTAAGCAGAAGTTGCTGATAATTAAAATTAACACTAGACTGTTTAAATAACTAGATTTATCCATAATACCATGATGGTCGTCATTGTAGAAGATTCCCTCCATACACACAATACTGACCAATATTGTCGTCTCCAAGTCCTCGGTTCCCCGAGAAGCAGAAACTGTTTGCATAGTCATTTCTACCTCCCCTAACGAGTTAGTAACAGACTATCTCTCCAACTCCAGAGTTATCAAAGAATCTAAAGGCATCTTCTGGGATGAGATCTAATGAAGGTGACGGTATTAAACTGCTAATTTAATGGACACTAATGAAATATTTCAAGGAATCATACAAGTGTGTTTTTGCTTAGTGAAATATTAATTTGGTAAGGAGAGCAGAGGAAAGGCAGTTGCTTAGGCAAAGTTCTTGGTAGTTCACTGTCATGGCAAGTCTGAACGAAAGGTTTATGGAAAACATGCTGCTGCCCAAAGGCCTTAGGAGTCCTGACAAGTTTCCTGTTGCTGTTCCCAGGAATCTCATCAAACAGACTGTTGAAGGAAGCCGTTCATCAAGAAACCAAGCAGACAGCAATAATTCTGCTCCGATTTACATTACTATTAAAGTGACATTCCAGAGCTCACAGAATTTTTAAGAGCTCAATGTCATTTGAGATTAAGAATAAATACCATCCATGACAATCCACCTCATTCTCCACACAGGTTCTTGTGTGGTCTCTTTCATTTGGATCAAATTCATGAACATTCTGGTGCTTGGGGCTGTGAAGCAGAGCTGTAATATATATTGTCAACATTTAGAGACGGTTTTGAAAATTGATTTAGGATTGTGACTTCTGGTTATGGGAAAAGCTTTGAGTCTTTAGCACATTGCTTCATTTTGTATAAGTCTCCGTATATGTTCAAAATAGTTCTTGAGGCCTTAGCGCAGAGGAGAATGAGGCAGGAGATGGTTTGCCTGGAGTCCATTAAAGTGTGGAGCGATCAGAGCAAACCTTGTCTCTGTGGTACCCAGTCCCGGGAAAGCTTCCCTGCTTCACAAATCCCTCCACTAAACACCAAGCCTTACATCAGAGAGTCTAACTGTTCGCTGATAAAGCCTTCCTCAGAGTTTCCCTTAGAGTGCATCATTTCAGTGCTGATTGCCTACAGTTAAGGCAAGAGAATCCAATAACATGAAACTATTTTAATAATTTTTAAAGGAAGTTTAAATGGTACACACTTGATCAGGGTCGACGAGAATGGTTCTGTGTCGAAGGGCAACAGGTTGCTAATAAATATAATAGTTTAGGAAAGTGGTGTTGCTGTCATGGAAAAACTATATTCCAGAGAAAATAATACTACTGTAATTCATTTTTGAGAGCTATTGAGACTTCTTGGGAGAAGAATGTCGTTATTAAAGGCAAAAGTACACAATATGTTGTAATGAAATGTTTGTGCTTCACACTTCATTAAATGCTCTGTGGGTCTCTGGGGAAATTCCGTCTCACACACAGAGAAGCCGTGTTTGTACATGCTGTGTCATAGGGGGAGTGTGCAGGGCAGTGTTCAGCAGTGTTGTACATGGTGTGTCATAGGAGAGTGTACAGGGCAGTGTTCAGCAGTGTCTGTACATGGTGTGTCATAGGGGAGTGTGCAGGGCAGTGTTCAGCAGTGTTGTACATGGTGTGTCATGGGGGAGTGTGCAGGGCAGTGTTCAGCAGTGTCTGTACATGGTGTGTCATAGGGGGAGTGTGCAGGGCAGTGTTCAGCAGTGTCTGTACATGGTGTGTCATAGGGGGAGTGTGCAGGGCAGTGTTCAGCAGTGTTGTACATGGTGTGTCATAGGGGAGTGTGCAGGGCAGTGTTCAGATGAAATCATTGCAACTTGATTATGTTCCACTTAAAGCCCCGAGCAGACACGTGTGGACACACACTTAATGCAGGCAGATGAACACAAAACACTTTAATGTGGCCATTCTTCTATTCTAGTGAAATGTCTTTTTTCCCGTCACTAAATTTTAAAAATTACAAATCATGGGTTCTGCTGGAAGTACAACATGACAGAGAAAAGCAGATAGTAGAAACCGTCAAGATCACCTGGAAAGGTTCTCATTCTAATTTTTTCTGCCACAGTCAGCTAACAGCATACTTAGGACTCTGATAAGCCAAAAAGTTAATAGTCTAGAATGTGCCCACTGTCCAATATATGGAATTTTGAAAGTAAGTATATTAAAACAGCAAAGATATCTGATTCTTAGGAAATGGGAAAGTCCACTCAGGAGAAATATACAAAACTAGCAGGAGTGCCTTGATGGATTCTTGAGTGCCACCTCTTTATAACTGTGTGGCGGAGGAAACTCCAGCAGCCCTCACCCCACCATACCTTATTCTTTTCCCTGGATCCTCGGCTTCTCCCCCTGGGTAGAAGGGTGTCTTCTCCATTTGCCTAATCTAAACATACATATCATTACAGAGCTTCTAGGGAAAACAGAATGAGAAAATATAAAATGGAATCATAATCAAAACCCATATTAACAGAAAACATTAACGACTATGGACTCCTGGTTTATAGCCTTCCAGGTAAAGTATTAATACTAGGATCCTCTGGGAGATTTCTAACAAAGCATTTTTTTTTTTTTTTGCCTCAAGAATAATTCTTTCTATCCTCAGGAACTGTCTTAAACTTAATGGTTTTCTCTAGGGCTAGAATTTCAATTAGCAGTTTTACTCACCTGAAAAGTGTGACTTTGAGATGCCCCTTCATGGGCTCACCAAAATTGACCACCAAAAAACTAAAACAAAACAAAAAGCAACCCTTCAGGCTCCTCTGTAGAGTATGATGGTGGTCATACAAAATGAACACACTGGGGTTGGACAGACATGGTACCTAAGCATCCATTTCATTAATGAATTACATACGCTATGCCTTGATTCCTTTATTGGCTACTCAGAGGTGGTTTTTAAAATGAAACTTCTGCACAGGACAGAGGAAGGTCCAGGCTGTAACAAGTCTTCCAGCCTCCGTAGTGAGCCCCCCCCACTCCCTCTAGACTTCCCTGCACGAATTATCAAAACAAGGTGGCATCTCTACATGCCTATTATCTGCTGCAAGTAATAATTTAACACATTATAGTACAACAGTGACTATGACAAGTTTCCCAGAACCAAACACTTCATTTTCTCATGCCTTCCTTTGTTTGACTCCTGGGAGCCTCACCATACTCTGTGTGGGACAGTGATTATGCATTTTTATTTGCACCCAGCAGTTTTGTGGGCTTAGCTGAGGTTCTAGCTTTCTCAAGGAAAAAAACAAAAACAAAACAAAAAAAAAAAAAACAAGTTCCGGGCTGCTGCAAGATGGGATGAGCGTTTACACATGTCAGCGCTTGTAACTGGCTGTCCTGTAACACACTCGCCACTGTGCTCCCTCTGTATCGCTGTCCTTTAAGGATCAACTCCATGACTTCTGTGAACACCTACCTTAGAAGAATCCTTCTAGAGTTTCCACATTGCTAATAGCATCTCAGTCTATACATATACTTCTCACCATCAGTAGCAGGCAGATCAAGGACAGAGATGTTCTGCTGATTCCCTAGTTTCGCCCAGTACACCACAGGATCTGCCCCAGCAGATGCTTGTAAACAGAGTCAGAATGAACCCAAATTAGATGGAAAAGTGTTGTGTACTCTTTACACAGAAAACACTAAAATTTTGTCCTCGTGATTATACAGAAAAAGCTCAAGTGTTTCTGATAGAAAATTTGCTTTGCTGAGGAAATCACTGCTGGGTCCAAGCCATGGTCAGCCATGTTCCATTGCTCTCCAACACTGTCTCCTATATGACCCATGGCAGTCACCTGATAGTACACACAGACAGTAGCCATTCTGTCACTGCTCATGGTTCCTTCAGCCTTTGTTAGTATCCCTGATGACCCAGTGTTTTGACTTCTTACCACCAGTCACTTCTGGAATAGGAAGTTTGTGACAGGCTGCCTCCTCACCGTGACACTCACACTGAAATCCTTTTACATTCTTTTCTGTTTTCCCAGTGGACCTGTCTAACCCCTGGTCCATTTTCTCTTGTCATTGCAGTGTCCACAAGATAATCTCAGGGGAGTCAAACTTCAAGGATCCTTCCATCCTCTGAACAGCTACCCTGTAACAGTCACTCACACAGTATACTGTTTAGAAAAAGTGAGAACTTTTAACCCATTGCTATTAGGAAGCCTCATTTTAGAAGATGCTTTGACTCTTAGAAATCTTGTCAGTTAGGAGAGGACGTGTCACTGTGTGAACAATAGTGTTAAACCCTTTAGTGGGGGGTAGGCACTTTGGTGGTAACACTATTCAGTGGCCACATAATGTGGATTAACAACAGAAAAAAAATGGCTTCATTTCTGATAAGGATTCTCTTGGCTCTCACCATACTCTAGGGCCCTATCACTTCCTGGACTTCTTCCTCGGTAGCCCAGTCTCACATCCAGCTAATCCTGAAGAAGACTCCTGAAGTGACACAATTCTAATATCAACTTTCTTAATCAGGACAAGAAAAAGGTTACAAACCACATAAGTTGTAATAAATTGAAATCTATGCTTTCCAACCTTGCCATTACCCATAAGTCACATTAAGAAATGTAAAGAATTTTTTCCGTGTCTTCTATAACTTCTACTCACATTTCCTGAAGTGCTCACTAAGCCCCACATACTCTACTAGAAAAATTCAGAGCTAGCTTGCTAACAACTAAATTCATCTCATGGGTAAAGACAGCATCAGTTCTTCATATGTTCTTCTATAGCAAACAAGTGGTTCTCAGGAGGCCTTACACTTTCCAAGCTTCACTGTAGCAAATACTACTCCAGAGTATGTGAGGCTAAGATGGAGCAAAGGGACTGGCCACTGAACACATGAGGTGTATATCTGTTTCTTTAGCCTGTTCACTATAGGCTCTTCACTCCATTGTGAAGGTTTCAATGTATTCCCTTTAAATGGCATGTGTCAAAACGTAATGCAATGTCCAGTGTGACCATATTTGGAGGTGAGCTCTTCCGGTGATAACTGGGTAGTGGAAGCCCCTTAGGAATGTGGCTAGGGAGGAATTGCTGTAGACTTTAAAGCATGTTTGGCATTGCGCATTCTACCATGTGGGGACAGAGTTCCCTTCTTTCTGGAAAATGAAACATTGGAGAAGTTACAGAAACAGATTCTGAAAATTTCAGCAAAACATTGAGGGCTCCTTTACTTTTGACTTTGTAACTTCCAGAACTGTGAGAAATACATGTATATTCTCTCTAAATTCTGTCCTAGACCACAACAGCCTGACATACCTCCTCTGCCGGAACCATGTCATGCTTGATGGAGGTTTTGTGTGTCTCTATTGGTCTTGCATTGCTCACAGTGACTAGCTTGATGGTAGAAAATTATTGTATCAGTAATAAAGTGCTTCACATTGAAGAGATTTTATTTGAAGATTGAAAAAGAGAGTCTCTCTATGTTGTTGTTCGTGGAGTAAATAGAGATGTTCCCAGAGTTGCAGGGACATTTCTCCCCCACTAAAGAAAACATAGTAGAATAGAGCCTTCATAAAAGGGAAGTAGAATCAGGTTACTGTTGCAATGGAGTTTCTTGGTCCCGGGCAGCCAGAGGCCCAGACTCACAGACCTGTGCGCCAGACCCATTAGCTGCCCCTGCTGCTGCTCAGGCCCCCAGAAATGACTCAGACGCTTATATTAACTTTGTGCTGTTGGCCTATGGCTCAGGCACATTGTTAGCTTGTTCTTACATCTTAACTCAACCCATTTCTATTAATCTGTCTGCCACGTGGCCCGAGGCTCACCTGTGTTCCTTATATGTTGCTCCTTGGGCAGCTTGCTCAATCTGCCTGACTCTGCCCTGCTTCTCCTACCTATGCTCTGATTTCTCCTCTTACTTCTTCTATGGTGCCTGTCATGGTCCAAAACATCTCCTTTATTTAAAGATTGATATTCACAGCATACAAAAAGGCATTCCCACATCAAGTTACCACATTAAAGCCTATCTGATGCCTTTTCTCAGTATCTAGATCACCTATCTAAGCACCCCTTCATACATCAGTTCATATAAAATTTGATTAGGAATTAATGAGAGTCCCAGATAACACATTTCCCTAAATAAGGGGAAGAGAACGGAGGCCAGTGGTGTGTGTCCTATGAAGACACTAAACAATGTTTCTAAAGTTAGTTTTTCTTTTACAAAACTGAAGAGCTCCATGTTCATGTCAGTCCAGACTTTCATCTGTAGCTGAAGTGGCTACTGTAGCATGTTGTAGCTTCTTGTGATTGCCAGCCAGGATGAAGTGCTTCCCGAATGGCCAGCCCCAGCTTGAATGTCTTCTTCCACTGCAGTATTCATGTTCCTTTTAGTATTTCTGAGATTCCTCTGCGTCCATTTTTAGGCCCGTGTGTGTCCTGGTGGATTCTTTATTCTTCCCGTCCATTTCCTTTTAGAGCGCTTTTAAGGTTCATTGGTTCTTGGCCTATACTGCCTCGCTGATCTTCTCGCCCAGATGGATTCCCCAGCCGGGGCTTATGGACTCTGTTGCTGCCCTGTTGTCAACAACCCTTTCTTTTTCCTTTTACCAACTTCTGGATACTCCATGACTCTATTTAGGGCACAAAAATGATTGGAGCGAACAATCGATCAGCCTGCAACCCCTCCAACAACACACATGACCAAAGCTCCTTGGAAGTCTTTTAAAGCACATAGCAGCTAACGCAGATTCAGCTCTGCAGCATCACTTCATCCTCTGGAAGACACCCAAACAGCTATGCAAGAAGAGGGCCAAGGATTAACTGCTGCTAATAGAAATTCTGCCACTGGTAGATCAGCAGTCCCTAAATGGTGAAGGGCTGCAGATCATTACCAGGGGAGGCCCCCTGGACAGGAAAACCCTTTTGGTCTATAATGCTGCTGCTTCAGAGCTCACATCTTGTCTGCTACAGGCATTGACTGCGGTAAGAACTGCATACCACAAGTGGAGCTGATGAGGGCAGCCTGAACCACAATGGTGGTACTCACTCCTCTTAGCCAACAAACGCAATGCAGGAGTTCACAGCCCTTCATCTTTTCCTGCAGTATATTAGGCTGACCCTTTCTGTAGGCATTTTAATGCACAGTAAACCTATTAGGTGGCAAGCTTTAAAAGCATTTAACAAAATGAATGTGATGGAAATGTCATCAATGAACAAGGTTGGTCTTAATGACTTTTTAATCTGTTGCCATCTCTTCTCTGAAGACGATGGCTCAGCAGTTCTACACATCAAGCTGAAAACAACCCAGAGACTTATCGGAGCCAAAGATCCTTCATCCTGGCAGAGCAACACAGACTTTTCCACCTCCCATAATGGACAAGTTGTGGTTCACTCTGTTTCCTCCAAGGGATTGCCTGGAAGGGATTTTATGGCCATAGGCTTTGTGTGAGCAATAATCAGCCTGTGGCCTATGTGTGGAAAGAAAATGCACTTGTTCCACAAGTTACAACTTCAATTTCCTTTCCTACCTGCCTGCTAGGCGTTGGCAGCCTCCATTAGATTCACTGCCTCTGTGGAGAAAGCATTTAGACAGTTATCTTTAGACCACACTCATTCGTAGAACAGACAACTCAGGCACTCCTGGGGGGAAGCCTGAGCTTTTCTGTTTACAGAGTCACAGAGGTGAAGCAGATGAGTTTGGAAAATACATGTTTCTCTCTGTGTGCATGGCAGAATTCCTTTGAGGCCATATGAGGCCAGGGCCATCGACCTTCTTTTCTTGACCCAACAGTGAGGCATGTTTCTAAGACAGAGCATCTTGTGGAATTCTCTCTAGAAGATCTAGAGGCAGTGGTGAAGTGGAACTGTGTGGAGTGAATGGAAATAGAGCCGGGGGATCAGCCGCCACTTTAAAGGAGTAAATATGACGAACTTAGACCCACAGGAAACCTTTTATGGCGACAACTTGGTTCCTTCAAAGAAACTGACTGATCGTTTTATTTTTCAAAAATGAAACCTTAGATTAGTGAAACTGTTGCCCAGTGCCTGGTAGACATGGTATTGCCTGCAGGGACTCCATGGTGCTCTCCCGTGAAAAGAAAAATTAACCCCCAATAAATAAAAAATTTTAAATTCCACATAGGTAAAATTATTCTTACATTTTAGTTCTCATCAAGGACTAATATATATCTAACACTTGAAGTTTTTCCATTTAACTGTTTTGAATTATGAGTGACAAAAAATATGTGAACAATTTGAAGAGGAAAAAATGAAAAGATGGTGTTTTCCCGACCCTTCGCTAGGAAGTACATTATTTACATCTCTGCCGACACCTTGTCCACCCTCTCCTGCCTGTGTAGCTGCGGGCAGTGCCATTACTTACAAGTTGTGAGTAGAAAACTTCTTCTACTGTAACACTTGCTTTAATCCATCAGATACGGGCACCTGCTAGGGACAAAGTTGAATGCACCAAATTCACAAAACAAACTGACACACAATTGAAAATTTGTCATTAAAGGGCATGGGTGAGTTGGAGAGATGGCTCTGGAATGAAGAGCACATGCTACTCTTAAAGATCACCTAGGCTCAGTTCCTAGTACTCCCGTGGTGACACCCAGCCACCCTACCAGTCCCAGGGGATATGACACCCTCTTCTTTCTTTTCTGGCACTTAATGCATGTGATGCACTGACATACATACAGGCAAAGAATATTCATTCACAAGCAAGTTTTTTAAACATTTTAAAAAGAGTAAGAGTAATATAATAAAGGATGTTCAATCAGTGATTAGTATCTCCAAGACATACAAGGGTGACAAGCTTTAGCAGGAAATGTGAACAGTACACCGGTGAGGTTGGGGGTCCTCAAAGTGAGTCTTCTGAGCATGTAACACAACACAAATAGGTTTTCAGAGGAATATTCCATTGAATGACCCATGAGAAACTCACCTTATCCTCTTAAAATCACCTCTGATGTGGTAAATACACTTTCTTGTGGGTCATTTCATAATGACTATGTTGAACTATTTCCCACCTAATCGGAGTGAGAAAAAGGGTTCAGAGAAGCTGCTAAACTCAGCCAGCCCAGAGCCATGAGGGTGACATGGGGCTTAAGCCTCATGCTTAATACAAGGCCAAGAGAGGTAGAAAGAACAGGTAAGTGCCATGTTGATCGTGGTATTTTGGCAACAAGATGCACTCAGCATCTTTTTCCACTACTGCACTGGGGATGGGATGGAAAGGTTAAATGGGAAGAAGTGCAGGGGACAGACAGGACTCCTGGAGTACAGACAGGCTTTGTTACAAGTCAGGCTGAGGGCAGAGGAGCTAGCACAACCACTAAGCTGCTTGCTGTGCAGGCGTGAGGATCTCGGTGTGATCCTCTGAGTCGACATAAAAAGACTTGAGTGGTGGTGTTTAGTCGTAAGCCCCAATAGGGGAGAGGCAGAGACATGGGTGTCTGAAGCTCGTAGTGGACCAGCCTGCTCCGTGAGCGTGTGTGCCGGCCTGCCTCCCTGCTCAGTAGGCTCCATGTCACTGAGAGACCCTGGTTCCTGGCTACTGAGGAATGAATAGACACCCAAATTGTCTTATGGCCTCCACATACACATCCTCTGACACACACAGACACACATACACAAACAGAGGGAGAGGGAGCATGTGCAAACACACATACACAAAGGGGGGTTGCTTTTCATTAGTCTTTTCATGAGAAGAAAGTATCTCTTCTAGATGTCACATGGGGTCGCACTGAGCGGAGTTTTCCAGGTTCCACTTGACCCAGAAGCTACGTTCCTAAGACTAACTCTGAAATATGTGCTTGTTTTTGCTTGAAATTTGCAATCGATTGAACTGGTAACCCATACAAGTGAAGAAAAGGCAAAGGCACTTTAGAGTAGATCTGATTTTGGACTCTTAAATTTTTAAGGTAACATTTGTTAAATTATAGGACTTCTAAAAACAGCACTTGAAAATGTAAAGATTTTGTTGAAGCTATTTTAAAACAATAAGCCAGAAGACATATAGACTCACGTTGATTCATTTTTTTTAGGGAGAAAATGATTATTGTCTTATGAATTATAGCTTCCTTGCCTACTCCTAAATAATGCAACTCTAGTGAGAAAATCTAGGCCCTATGACATAACACAAAGTTACAAGCACAGCAGCTGCATCATCCTAGCTATTACTGGAAGAAGACTTAGTTATAAATATGGATATTAAAGGGGTCACCATTTATGAATGTACATGCTCTAATCTGATTTCTGGCTGAATGGAGAAACTAACTCTTTCCATTAGTGGATGGAGATATTTACTTTTCCATTTTTCTAAAGATAAAAGCATATTGAGGGTTTTTTTGTTTGTTTGTTTTTTGTCTTTTGCCTTTTTCTTGAGGGTAAGAGTATTCCCTAACTTTTTGGTTATAGAGTAGTGTGGGAATAAGTGCCACTGTTCCATAGACCCAGGCCTGGTCTCCAACCATACAAATGTTCTGCGAATGTCCAAGAAGGCCAAACACTAGATATGAATCCCCAGCAGGGCTGTTCACTGGAGCCCCAGGCATAAGAACAAGCTAACTTGTTGAAGGAAGGTAGAGTCCAGGTATTGAAGTCTGTGCGTTTGAAGGGAAGATTGGACCATCCATCCAAGGCTCCTTGTCTCACCTGGAAGCATTCTTGTTCTCCATTATGAAAGTCCATCCAAGACCCCTAAATTAGTGACTCTGTAAATGTCCACCCAAACCAACCACACCTGAGCATCCTCAGGCCCCATCCTAGCTTACTGAATCAAAAACCACACACGTGGGCTCCAACAATCTGTACTTTAGCCAGTATACTTAGTGACTCCAACTGCAGGGTGGATTTTAAGGACCATAAACTTGGGGCAAATTAAGTCTACTGTAGTACACGTCCACTCCCTGTGCACTGTAGACTCCAGCTTTCTCAGCCTCATCAATCACTACATCAGTCACTACTCCTGCATCCATTCTCAGCTCTTTGGCTGTAACCCACTGCCGACATCATTCCTATTCTCTTTGTATTTTCATAATGACTTTTTAAATTTTTTCTTCTATTTCACTGGGAAATTGGTAATGGAGAGTTGATGGATGTCCTTATTAGACTACTGTCTTTAATTGTATGTCTCCTGGGTTTCTCTGACATTGCCAATGTGTGCAAATGTTGTATGAGGCACATCCATATTTTTACTAAAAGTTAGGTTGTGTGTGTGAAAGGGAAAGGTGTTTTTAAAAAACAGCAGAAGTTCGTTTTGCTGGTTAACTCTTTTATTTCTTTACCTTATTTTTTACCTTCAATAATTATTTCTTGAGGAGCATCTAATGTTTTCTAATTCCTACACTGAGATATTTATTTATTCATTCATTTATTTATTCATTTATTCATTTATTCATTTCATTCTGCCTAAAAGTGTGTTTGTCACTGGGAACTTCTTTGGCTGACCATTATAAGTTAGGAGCAGGCAGTAGCAGCTCACACTTTTAATCCCAGCACTTTGAAGGCAAGGTAGGCAGATTTCAGTGAGTTCAAGGTCAATAGGGTCTACAAAGTGTGTTCCAGAACAGTTAGGACTGTTTACCCAGAGAAACCTTGTCTCAAAAAACCAAAACAAACCAGACAACTATTGTAAGTTTTGTATATGCAATTTAACTGTCATTTATTTCTAATGAAATATAAATTAAAATTTTAAATTTAATTTGATTTCTCCATGATTGAAGCTATTTGTAAGGTTTTCTATATTTATCTATCTCTACCTGCTTATAATCTATCTATCTATATCTACCTATCCATCCATCCATCCTTATCTTCTAAGGAATTTTGCTATTATTGCTGAAGTGGACTTGTGGTTTCATGGTATCCATCTGAATGTCATTTCCATTTCCAGCAGCCTGCTACTGTATTATGCTGAACACAAGGTAGCTGAGAGGGATAAATGGTTGTGTTGGACACACCTCCTTGCTCCTGGATACAGATGACATAGGGTTTGTGGGGAGGGGGGGTAGCGGGGGAGGGGGAGTTGTGGCTGCCTCCTACTAACTCTCAGTCCTGCTAGGAGAAAGGTTACTTCTCTCCATATTAATTATCTTATGACCACTCTGAGCTAGGTCAGGTATAATATTCCATCCTGACAAAAGAATGTATGAGAAGCAAAGTATTTTCTTATAACATACTACTGATGGTCAGTGATGGCGTCAAGTGCCAACGTAGGTCTACAGACAACTCTCCAGCTATTTCTTGGGTCTTGTCAGGCCAACATATCTTTGATTTGATGAACTTTGGTTAACTGCTATTCCATTGGGACCAGTTGGAAGAAATATATTTAAAGAACAAATGCATATCATTTGGAGAAAGAAATTTCAGGCTACCCCTAAAAATATTATTTTAGAAAAGAATTTAGTATAAGAGACAAATATAAAGGGACACATACACTTTTCCTCATCTAGTGACTATGCAAAAGAGTTATAGTACAAGACAATATTTTTCACAGTGATGGTCAATTTTAAAATGTAACTTCCTGACAACCAAACAGCATCACCCAGGGCATTCTTGTCTGCAGCAACTAGAGCCAGTGCATCCACCCATTACCTTTTCTGAAGAAAATTGGTCTGCTGACCTGACCCAGGACATGCACAAGCTGTGAAAATTTCATCAAATCATCATGAAACTGAAGTCCTGGAATGAAAGCCACTGTCCCACTTGCCAATGCTCCAAAAGGACATCCATTCCTTCAGAAGGAGGCAAAAGTGAAGTGGGGTCCATTCAAGCATAAGAAAGGGGGAGATAGGTGGGGTGGAATTGTTTTTATCAGAAATTTTCATGTCAGAAATTTTCAGATTAATTTTTAAATTTATTAAATGCCAATGATTCAAGGGTAAGAAAGATACAGATTCTAACAAGCTGCGCTATCTTGGGGTGATGGGGTCTAAGGGTTCAGTTAATTTCAAGTGTTCTTTATGATTCATAAACAGCAATCATGTTGTATCACAGCTACAGCAGCATGACAAATGGCCATATGTTCTATTGATATCAACAAAAGCAACTTATTCTGTAAATTGTGCGGTTCTCTTTAGTGACTCACGTCAGCTGTGGCATTATGGCCTGGCCTCTGGCTTGGGCCTTGGACCTGGGTTAGGTCAGCAGGAATGTTGATCTGAACTTGAACACCCTGATCCTGTTCCCCCCCTGATAGAATGGCTTCACACTACTCCTGAAGTGACTTTAGCATCCCCCTTTTGTGAAAAATGAATGAGTCTCATTATCCTACAAAGATAAGCCTGTGATTACTCAAAACATTTACAAAAGAAAAAATAAACAATGCCATGAGCCACTTAAGAAGTCTCATATTATGAATTATGAGCGTGGTAATTCTTCTTTTCCTAAGCTAATTCTGCCCCATTTCCAGATTTTTTTACACAGAAGGTGAGTTCTCAGAAAGACAAAGAAGGCTGAAAACTCCCCACATTTGATTTTGTTCAGAAGTACCTCCGTTGAAGTCCATAGGAGGTAACCAGTACCCCAACATGAAGTTCTTGCTGATTTTGGAATGCAGAATATATGCTGGGTTTGTTTTCCTCTGACAGAGTTAGGGGTCAATATTAGAAAGTCATAAATTACTGTACAGGATACTGCGTGTTTTCAGGCTACACAGAAAGACCTTTAGACTAAGGACACATGGGACGCTCTTGTTTGTAAATACAATGTTTCCACAAATGGTAAACTTTTACTTCCACTTAGTGACCTATTTTTCCTTTATCGTTTTTTTGTAGAATGATTCTTTTTTGCAAATCAAAACAATTTATTGTAAGAGTTTAAGAGTACCATTATAGGCATCGATTCGTTTAAATATCACAGGTCATTCTCTTCCCTTCAGCACCAAAAAAATTGATGTGATGGGCTGTCTTAAGTTGGCTTCCTCTATTGGTCTTTTATCTGACAAGACACCTTTGGCAAAGTAATGACAAAAGCTCATCAATATGCTACTTTTCATCTGTCTGACACTGAAATCAATGGTCTGCTCAAGAAGACCCTCTATCAGCCGTGTCAGAAACAATCACCATGCCGGACCGAGCACGCTACCTGATTTCGCTAAGCATTCATTCACTCCTGAAAGCTTTCTGTCGGCTGTTACAACAGTGACCCTGTTTAGAGGTCAGAGATAAAGATGCGGCACAATCAAAGGATGCTCAGCACGTCTGAAAGAGGGGGGCCATCTTAGAGTGTGAGATGATATAATGGTCTGTATATCTGGCCCTTGGGAGAAATCACATTTTCCATTTCTGGGACATGTGACCTATGGGATCTGCATTTCTGGGTCTGGAAGCCCTAATTTGTCACAAGTGACAGCTGGGACCAGAGGGCTACGGACAACTTGGAGGATATAACTTGTTCAAGCAAAAGTGGATGGGCTAGAATGGTGATTTATATGAAGAAACCAAAAGTCTTCTCTTAAAATTTTAAAATAATATAAGCATAACTATATGAGCCTTTTAAGGCTTAAGCTCAATTAATACAGGAGAAGAAACAATTTATAAAATTCTTCTATCATAGACAATGCTTCTATTTGCAATCGTCAGTGGTTCTGAGAATTATCGCATAGTGACTTCCACTAAGAACCATGGTTTCCTTGATAATAAGCTATAGGGATTGTGTTCATTCCAGAAAACATAATGCCCTAGAATCCTACAGTCACTACCCAGAACTCTAATTCAGAATTAGAGAAAAATATAAGTCCTGTTTCAGACAGTGACATCCAAGTGGGTCTGACAGCTGAGCAGCTAAACAAACCTGGCTTGTGATTGGTTTCTGTTGGAGAGATAACCACAGTAAACCAAGATCATGTGTGTATGTGTGTGTGTATGTGTGTGAGTGTGTGTGTGTGTGGCATGTGTGTGTGCTTATGTGTGTGTGTTCTTATGTGTGTATGTGTGCGTGTGTGTGCATGCATGTGTGTGTGTGTGCGCGTTTATGTGTGTATTACTTTTTCTGTGCCTGAGATAGAATACACCAAAAACAAGTAGAGAGGAAAGGCTGACTCTGGCTCACCGTCGATCAAGGCAGGGAAACTAAGGCAGCAGGAGCTTGACACAGCTGGTCACACTGTGCCCAGAATCAGGAAGAAGAGGGCAAGGGGCACTCCTGTCAGTCACCTCTCTCCTTTTCATTTGGCCTAGAACTCAAGGTCAGGAAATGGTCCCTCCTACATTTAAAGTGAGGCTTCCACTTAATTAACCTGTCTAGATAATCCCTAATTCTCTTTGGTGATTCCAAATCCAGTTCTGTCATGTTGACAACAAACATTAACCATCATTATATCTTAGCAGGTTAAAACTTTTGTTCATTGTTACTTTTATTTAATTTTGTATCTATTAGAGTGAGAGTTAATATGTGGCTAAATATTATGTTAACCACTTGAATTTGAAGACCATATACGTGTGGTCATCAAATTCTAAGGAATCAATAAAATATTTCTATACTGTTATTTGCAGCAAAAGTGTCTGAAGATGAGGCGCCAACCCCCAAAATTTATTGGATTGTTTTTAGAGGAGGCTAGTGGTGTGAACTCCGGTGTCACTTTACGAATGAGTGCCCCCTGCAAAGCACAGCCCTCAATCAAGAAGGTTGATTGGGAATACAAGATACAGAGGCACAGTACAGCAAATCTACAAGAACAGTCACATTGGGTACTGAACATAGTGTGGCTCCACCCAGGATGTGGAGACACATGAATCAGAGACTCCAGAAAGAAGAAGGGAGGAGACCCCACGGCATGGGCAGGTGGAAGAAGAGGCTCAGGTCTCAAATGATGGTGTAGTGGGGGCTCAGAGGGCTTATAGCTAGAGTGAGTGCAAGGGAAGGTGAGGTCATCCTTTGGAAGATTACTAACAAAGAAAACTAGAACGAGAGGAATCACTCAGCAAATCAAGGTGTCATTAATTTTCTTTGTAGCTAACAAGATTCCAACCTAAAGCCCAATGGTCTGGAAATATTCATGTTGACTTCAACATTCTGAGAATTGTACCCATCAAACATCTCTGTTATCATCCTGTGGCTAACAGAGAGACAGACTGGCTTTGAGATGAGCCTGTTAGGTATTATCCAGTAGCTACGTGGCTAACAGAAAGACTGGCTTTGAGGTGAGACTGTCAGGTACTTTGTAAGGAAGGACCCTGAATTTACTTTGATGTTTGATTGTTGACATCTTGAACTTTTTTTATTTTGAACAACTTTTTATTTTGCCCTGGACCCTACAGGTCATTCAAGCACCTCATTACCACCTGCTTGTTACACAGGATAATAATGTAAAGTCAATCACATGTGGGTTGCTGTTTAGGTGTAGCTAAAATTTCTCTAACGGATATGGAATGCTTAGGCACTAGAAACATTTGGGCGTTTTAAATTCTAGAACGCATCGTATCATCTAAGAACATATTTTTCCTTCCTCATTTTTCAGCTGAATTTTTCTTGCCTTTGAGGATTAATGTTAAAAAATCTATCACATCATTTAACTAACATGGTCTGATATTACAAGCATTTTGGTTCTTCTGTTCATATAGTGATGGGAAACCATTTCTTTTTGTACAACTAATCAAGACTGTTATAAAATAGATGAATGTGAGAAGGAAAAAAAATTCCCCACCCAAATTGAACACCTCATAACTTCTTTGAAATACTCAAGTGTCCAGGTAGCACACACTGTTCAGTAACAGTACTCTGGAGGCTGAAAATGGTGGACTTCGGTGAAGCTGAAGCTAGCCTGCTCTGCATGGAGATGTCCAGACAAGCCAGGGTCACATTGTGACACTCTGGGGATGTGTGTGTATTGACCTAGGGAAGAAAAACAAGGTGTTACAGACACTCTGCCTCCTTCAAAATTTCTTCCATATTTTCAAACATTTTGCTTTATTCTCTAAGTACCTACTCATTGCAATTCCATTATTTCCCTGTGAATTCACTGTTAACCAAGTAACCACATTAGTACCACTAGGAAGTGGCTGTTTGTATATTCATTGAGTACTTTGTATCAAAAGTTAAAGTAGTAGAAGACTTGTGTAAAGAAGATCTGGCTGCTAGTCTCAGGGGGTTAGCTTAGTGAGGGCAGCCTCACAGAAACCTTTTATATGGGTGTGCTCCATTATAGACATTAAGATTTCCCAATTTAGAAGTGCTAAGAGAGCATTGTAAACTTCCTTTCCTGTGCTCCAACAGCCACACAGTGTAATCCTGCCAACAAAGGCATCGTGCACACCCTTTCTACAAAGCATGCTCCTAGGGTCCGGCAGTGACAAGCCTCTTGCCCAAACATAGGCATCCCCTCATCCACGCATACTGCACTTGCCCTGTGCAAGACCTGCACTGGCCAACTCAGTCTCTGAGTCTCATACTACTGTATTCTTCAGTGTTCAGTAGCCATCATCATCTTCACTAGCAAATTTAGTCTCTTGAACCTGCTTTCCTCTCTTTTGTCAGTTACAATATGGATTCCCTTTTACTCCGTCCTATGAATGGATTATTATCCTCTAGTAAAAGTGTTGAGATCCTAATTCACAGTACTTCAGCACATTACCTTATTTGTACATAGCCCTGATGCCAATGTAATCACTTATAATAAATTTATATCTGGGTAGGGAGCTTTCAATTTAATATGAGCAACATCTTCATAAAATTTATGTGGAGGGGGAGAATCAGGCTGAAGAAAGCCAAGGATTTCCAGAGATTTGGCATGATCCTCACAAATCAGAAGTGGCCATTTCTCAAAAAACATGGTTCTGTTGTTTAAGCCATAGTGTTGATGAAATACGCCAACCATTGCAAACAAATACATTCCATATGTTGCTCTCATCTGAATAAAAAGAAAACAAATATTTTAACAATGACTCCTGGAATTCCCATTCTATATTTAAGAAACTCTTCTGTGTCTTTATTTTCTTCATGAAAAGATCTCTCTCCACTCCCAGCAATAGCTTAATAATGTGGTACTTGTCTTCACATAATCTTCCACCATTGCTGTCATTCCTAAGGAGACTCTCTCTTGTGGCGGGATTAAGGTGTCAGCCGATAAGGTCAGAAGACACTTCCGGGACCCTGGAGGGGCTGTGGCCAACCCCATTGATAAGTGGCTGCTGGGACACGAGGAGCTCTCTTCCTGGTTCCTGGCTGCTGGCTGCTGGCTGCTGGACGGACAGAATCGGAATCCATCGTCCTTCCATCGCGCGTCCATCGCTTGTCCATCGCTTGGATACGCCAGTCCTTGTTCAGGTGCCACTATAAGCTGTTACTAATATTGTGAGTGTTAATTTATATTCTAATAAATATTGATTTTGGACTGGTGCCTTGAAAGTAAAACTCCGTCTACACTCTCTCTCAGTGTGGTGTGATGTGTTCTTACTCAAGATGTTGACCAGTCAGATATCATCTACCATCCTCAAGCCTGTTACCCCTGGCCATTCCTTCACACTCATGGGAAAATTTGACCCTCATCTCCCCTGCCCCCAAAGTATACTTGCACTTGTGTGTGTGACTAAGCACACGGAAGCCAGGAGAGCCAATAGAATGCCATGGTTAGACCATGGGCCTCCATAGTCTTGTAGCCTGACATTTCTGGCCTGGCCTAGCCAGTCTTACAGCCACTTAGTTTCCAATAATCACACAAAGACTTATATTAATTACAAACTTTCTGGCCTAATAGCTCAGATTTCTTGCTAGCTAGCTCTTGCATCTGAATTCAATGCATGTGGCTTGTGGCTTACCTGTACTTTAACAGCTTGCTACTTGGGTGGCAACTTGCAGCATCTCCATCTGACTCCACCCTCCTTCTTTACCTATGCTTGGATTTCCCACCTGCCTATAAGCTGCCTTTCCATAGGCCAAAACAGTCTTTTTATGAACCAGTGGTATTCACAGCATATGGAAATACATTCCACATCACAATCCCCTTGTATTTATTTCAGAATGTAACAGCAATTGATCTGTGAAGTAAAAAGAAATGTTTTTCTCTGTTTCCATTTGCTGATACAACACACCTAAAACCAAGTCCTGTGTCTCTTTGTGTGCTAGTAGCAAGACTTGTAAACAAACTTAGGATAAGGGGTAAAGATAAAGTTGCATTTGTGATAGAGAACAGGGAGAGGGGTAGAGTGTACAGGTTCAGCTAGTCCCTTATGGGCAATGATGTTAGCAATCTTACAGTGGCCTGAAGCCTCCACAGAAAAAGAGTTCAGAGGACTCCCAGTTAAAAAATAGCATATCCACATGCTAGGAGTGTGGACCACCCTCAAGGCAACACAGAGAAACCTTTCCTAATCTTGCCCCATGCACTTATGTATCTGGTTGCTCCACCACTTCCTGTGATCTCATAATAAGATCGTGCAAGCAAGTAGCCGTTTTCCAGGGCACTGTGAGCAGCTATAGCAAATTGTCAAACTCAAAAGGACCAGGGGATCACCAATTTGTAGCCAAATTGGACAGGGGCTGTGGATAATTTGGAAGCCTGCTGTCTACTGTTGTCATCTTGCTTCCTGTGGAACTGGTCCTTGAACTGACATCTAACACTACTGTGTCAGAAGTCAATTCAATTGTGGGTCACCCAGGTGATATGTAGTGAAGTGGAGAGTTCCTTGATGAGACATATTCCCACTTTGTCATAGGTCTGTGTGTTAAACATGGGTCCAAAGATATTTTTTCTGCTGGTACAGATACTTTTATGTAGTATTTGGGTAACATGACGGTTAGTTATTCTCCATCAGTTGTAGAAATGAGTTCAAACTCCATGGACTGGTCCCTCCCGCATCATGACTCAGTCCTTCCTCCCTATTGCCTGAAATCTTCCTGAATGTTTCCATTTGCTCTACCTGCAGGCTCCTTTGCACCCCCTCCTTCTCCCCTCCAAGTGTTTGTGTATTTCTGTGTGTCCAGGTACACATGTGTATGAAGGCACATGTGTATCCATTGATTGTATGTAGAGTCTCCCTAGCCTTGGGAGTCCTTTCTTGAGTGTTATCTACTTGATTTCTTGAAGAGAGTCTCCTGTATGAGGGTATGAGGGCTCACTGATTTTGCACACTGGCTACAACGCTAGGGTTATAAGCATGTACCACCAGGCCTGACTCTTTAATGTCAGGGTTAGGGATTAAACTCATCATGTTTGATAAAGCAAGTACTTTAGCAGTTAAGCTTTCTTCCCAACCTGTTATTGTACATGCATATGCATACACACACACACACACACACACACACAGGGTTTTCCACCATAGCACAGGTTTTCTTAATGTCAATGCTACTCAGATTGTGGGCCAATTCCTTATCTATTGGCACCGTCTTCAGAAGCATGACTGATCTCTGCCCACTAGATTTAAGTAACCCCCTCAAAGTTTTGAAAACTAAAACCTCACCAGACATTTCCAATGTCCCCTGAGGGACAAAGTGCCTCTAGTCATAGTATGAGTCACTCTAGAGTTGTGTATTATTTTTTTCATCTTATTAACTCAGAAACCAGCCAGACCCTGCTCTGCAACACACTCAGCCAATGGGTAATGAAATGATCTGAAACACAGCAAGCATGACACCTTTCCAGCAGAACTCGACCAAGAACCCAAGCAATGTCAATAGCGTCTTGCAGGTATTTCTAAATAAAGACATCCACTCTACTCGTTAAAACCCTTGTTTCCTTACTAAGAAGGACAAAGGTATTCTAGGCTTTCTTTTTAAAAGTGAAGGGCAGATTTGAAAAACTTCCCTGAGCACTGTGGCCTGAGGCTATTTTTGACTGAGCAGTTCTTGAAATCTGGAGGCTTCTTCCTGGAGGCTACTTTGTCACACGCCTTGCAGCTCTTCCTGCCTGGCAGTCCTCCATCCACCAGACTCAGCCAGGGCTCTTCAGGACTCCCAGCATGTAGAGACCCTCTGCAGGCCTTCCCTCTGCTCAGGAACAGGCCCTCAGTAGACTGATGGCTGCGTGGCTGATGGCCAAGTCCATTGTCTGTGAGTTTCCTGAGCCAAGGCATTTGGCTCCTGTTCATGGGCTTTTATCTGCATTTATCTTTTCAACCAAATGAGTTTAAATTATGTCTTTATCTTTTTACTACTGAGTCTGCCTGAATTCTCAGTCTTAATATGACTTCCTAGTACAACCATTTTCCTCCCTAAGAGAGGGTTATAAATACTGAGATGGGAAATGGAGCTCTTCTAGGAAAGCAGGCCGAGCCCAGCCCTGTGTGGAGGGAAGGGCTCCACAGACTTCCCAGCATCAGGCAGACTTAGTGGCCTTCTCACTAACCTATTCTAATCTACCAATGAAAACTCCTTGATGCTTCATTTTGCAGAGCAACCCAAGGAAAAGCAAGACCTGTATCAACAAACAAACATAAACAGTGATGATGACAACAGTGATAATAATAATAATAAACACTGGTAAAATAAAAGAGAGGTATTCTTTCTCATTCAAACGCTCTCTGGTTCAACTGAGCGCTGCAGCAGAGAGTACTGTCTTATCACTGTGCTTTGCTCTCTTACTTTCTGTCTGCATTAGGCTCTGTGAAAACCTGAAGTGCCAGCTTGGGGTTCTTGCATTTAAAAATGTGTGGCAGACATTGCAGGATGGCCAGACCTTTCCATTGCTCACCCTCTCTCTTCGGAAGCTCTACAGTTTAGCATCTCCTAACCTGGGAATGTTGTCTGTTTCTGCAGAAATTTCCCGAGGAATTCTAGAAAGTGTTTGCTTTCTTGTTGTAAAAGATCCCTTCCCTTGTCTCTGCTGTGTTTGTGAATATGTTGCCTGGAGCTGCAGTGGCCATGTGTTACTGTGGAGGTTTCTTCTAACAGTAGGCAGCTGTTTGGTGAGAAAACCAAGCTCCTTTCTTTAAAACCCAAGTGGACAATAACTCTATCAATTGCTACTCAGAGCACTCAAATGTTCATAACTGTCCTTAAGCTCTAGTCAAGCCACTTTAAAAACAGATATGTTTCTGATGCCCACTCCCTCTGCTCAGATTGCTCTCACCAGAAATCCACTGGGGGACAGGAAGATCCAAATCCACCTGTCCTTCGGCATGAATGTGAGCCAACGACACTGTTACCGTGCGCATGTCAGCGAGACATTAGGCCTCAGTTCCCAGAGTAGACAGGATTAAGTGCTTACTCTTTAAGGCATTCTTACCCTAACTCTACACAGAAGTACAGTCTCCTGCCTCTGAAATGAAGTACTTCATTCTTTTCTACAACAGCCTTAAGTTATTACATTTTAATTTTAATTCTATAGAAACAAAGGAGTGAGGTCATTTGTGTAACTGAGGCTCCCTGTTCTCTGGTGGCTCAAGCTTACATCTACTGGATGGAACAGTAACCAGGACCATTAACAGGTTCAAAGAGAAAAGATCCAGAAGACAACTCTCCCTCTCCCTCAATGTCAGGGCCAGCCTGAAACAAACCCATCATGGGAATTACATCTGTGAAGACGTGGGAAGAGGGAGGGCATTATATATTTTCTTCATTTGCTGAGATCTTTTCCTGGATGAAAGAAATGTGATCCAACCAAAAGCCAAGAGCACTGGAAGGTAATGAACCCCGATGGGATGGAGGGAAGGCAGTCGGACTTCATGAAGACAGTGCTGACTATGTTCAAGTCAACAGCCAAGAAAATGAGAACTCAGAGTTTTACAATATTATGAGGCCTAGGAAAATATGCAGTTTAACTTCTAATCTCACGAAGGTGCACATTTCAGTCCAGATTTGGTTTTGGCACACTAAACTCCTGACAGCTAGGTCTGCATTTCTGTTGCTCTAGGATGTTCTGTACTTGCTTTGATTATAATCAGCTATAAAATATACATAACATAACCATATATATTTACTCTTCAGGTGTGGTAAATTAGAAACAAAATTTATCTTCAGCTTCTGCAGGGCCAGATCAGTGAGTGCTGCCTTCAACATAAATGTGAATTATGAAGACCAAAATGAGATTATTTTAAGAGAACCTTGGAAGCTACTTGGCATCACCAAACAGTTTACTGAGAAAACTGTAGAGGAGACAGAATCCAGATCTTTAAATACAATATTGGTCTCTCCCCAACAGAGATGTGACATGCAATTTTATTTATTGTTTCTCGAGACAAAATAAACTATACCTGGAGAATGTGGAGATTGTGTATAATGCGAACACATGAACAGTCATTGTGGTTTTCAGTTCCGTCCAGAAACAGTCAGAACCCCTCAAAACCTGAGTAAGGTTGGTTAACGACAAATAAAGCGAAGTCCGACTTCACATGGAAAATAATAAAAAAATAATAAACGCATGGAGCTCATTATCACAGAAGAGGTACAGGCGTCGAATATAAATGGATTCATAAAGGTTTTGACCAAATTTATGAATGTCAGAGCCATAAATGGCTACTCAGAGTACACCTAACCTTTAAGGTTAATGTCAGCGAGGAAAACTATGTCTTTCCCTGGTGAATCCCTCCAGGCCTTGGTTGTCAACACGATGCTGGGCAGATGAAACCTGGAGCTTGCCCAGCAGAAAAGTCCTTTGTGCTCTTTAGCTAATTGGTACGGAGGCCAGATGGACATTTATGTCCTCAGCAGCAGCATATATGAAACTGTCCCACCTTCAGTAGCAAGTCAAAGAAAATGATGTTGCCAGACTTTGCCTATTCAGAGACTAACAAAGTTAGCCAAGGTTTGCATGAGGACCCATAGCTTAACAGCCAGGGAATGACTTGCTCATCTTTCTGACATGTGAAATGGAAATAATGGGATTCACAAACCAGTAATATGTAAGATCTCTATAGGAAAAGCATCCGACAAACTGAAAAATGGATGAATGTACCTATATGTGCACACACTTGTCAGTGGTACAGAGGGTGTGTAAGGCTTCAGAGACAAGAACAGTACTTGCTTTGTTTTCCTGGAGAGAACTGGGAAGACTGTTTACACAGGTCTCCAGGGCTGAGAAGATTGCTCAGAGATTAATGCAGGCCCTGGGTAAACAAGAGGATATGAATTCTACCCCCTACATCCCATTAGTGAGCATAGCAACTCCTCTATAGTTCCAGTATTAGAAAGTCGAGGCTGGGGATCCCCAAAACAAGCTGATTAGGAAGATTGCCTATATCAACAAGCTCCAGGTTTATTGAGAAATTCTGCCTCTGTGAATAATGCAGACGAGCAATCAAGGAAGAGTCCCTGAATCAAGCTTGGGCCCTCACATGCACCAGAGCACACCTACAAAAGGCATTCCTCTCCCCAAAACAGGGTTCGTCTGTTCTCCACAGAACTCTGATGGACAGCATTTGTGTTTTTATCTACCCACCCACCTTCTTATTCTATCTGGAAACTCCGCTAAGGCAGAGGCCCCTTCCTCAGATGATCTTCATACTTAGTTCTCGGCATACAGCTGACAGTCAGTAAATTACTTCCATGTATCTAACTTTGGTTTTATGTAGAATAAAGTAATGATCTAACTATTAAATATAATAAACAAGTATTGGCTAAACTGTCCAAATCTCTAAGTTTTGACCTTTCAACTCTATGATTTAAGCAATAACAATGTCTTGGTTTCATTTGCATGAAATATAAAAGGCAAGACCTGAATTTGTAACGTGAAATCTTTATCAAGTGTTCATGGTTGTTATTCTAAAATCACTTGTTTCTAAATATTCCATTTGTACTCTTTAGTGTAAGATTAAAGTTGGGGATATAACAAGATTTAAGCTGCTCTCATTATCTTCAGCAAGAAAACTGTCACTTGCAAGATCTACAAAGGGACAAATGACTCTACATAAGCGCCATCCTCATACTAAGTCTATAAACAAATGGGTTCACGAATTTAGATCTCAGCCCCAGGTTGGCCCTGCTCAATTTTATCCCTATTGATAAATTATCATCTGTTCTTCAGGGACAAAAAACTTTGACCCATGAACTCGTGGACCAAGATCCATCTTCTTTTCCTAAACTTTCATTCAGTTTTGCTTGACTCACCGTTTTCATGCCTGGGAACTTCCCAAGGGGGTAAACAGAAAGTGCATTGCTGCCTTTAGGTAAATACAAATGTGTACAGATGCACATGCTTGTGTTGTGTGTGCATGCATGTGCATATGTCTCTGTGTGTGCATATGTACAAGTACACATGCATATGTGTGTTCATGTGTATGTGACAGCATGTGTGTGAATGCGTTTGTGTGCAGGTGCATGCGTGCATGTGTGTGTGTATGTGTGTCCCTTCACATGTAAGTTCACAGTAGCTGAAAGCATGATCATGAAATGGACACCCATTTTTCTATAGTGGCTCCCAGAGCTTGACCAGCTCTATCTTGCTGTCATGAAATCCATCTCAAGCTAGTTCATCATATTTCTTTCTTTGGTTTCTGGGGCTATTTTCAAAGCTGACCCACTTCTCCTTTGCATTCTGAAATACTACTCACCAATATAACAGTCTTTCTTGTCAACGGGCCTGTGGGAAATTTTTATTTGCATCTATCCTTCCTGAGCTCACTGATAGCCAGAATCACTTAGCAGCCTTCAGCTTTCAGTTTTCATATCCCCAAGGCCAATTTTGCATGGGTAGTTAATACTGTCCTGGCTTATTCTGACCAAACACACACACACACACACACACACACACACACACACACACACCTCTTCTACCTCTGTGCATCACACACACATCCTGCACTAACCTGATTGTCATTATTTCCTGCTGACAATCTCATACTGAAATAGGCGACATCACTCTACTTTGTCATGGTAAAAAGTTCATCCTGCAACTTCCCAGCTTCTTAGGTCTTCCGTGAATGGCTGTGCTTATCTTGTGTGTGCTTCTGGGCATCTCCAGAGCTCTGCATTTAACTCCATACCTCTAACTGCATCTATACAGAGATAATATTAATGTTATTTCAGCAGACAGGCAGAGCCTCATTTCTGCTTTGACTGAAAATGCATGTTCATAGTAAAATTGTGCAAACATAGTATTTTTGTGAGAGGTCTGAAGGTGTGTAAGTCCAGCTGCTGATGGGAAAAAGAAGGAAGATACAACTCCAGATGGTCATTTTATTTCTTCTCTTCTTTCTTTCTTTCTTTCTTTCTTTCTTTCTTTCTTTCTTTCTTTCTTTCTTTCTTTCTTTCTTTCTTTCTTGCATGTATACGTGCGTGCGTGCGTGCGTGCGTGCGTGCGTGCATGCATGCGTGCATGCGTGCGTGCGTGACTCAAGATGTGCTGCTGAGCCAGAGTCATCAAATTATTTTCTTTGGCTGGCAAGATAGCTCAGCCAGTGATGGCACCTGCCACTGAACCCAGTGACCAGGGGCTAATCTTCAAGATTCACATGGTAGAAAGAAGTGATTTCTGCAAGCTGTCCTCTGACCTCCATTGTAGCATGTATACCAGTAAACACACACACACAAACACACAGACACACACACAGACAGACACACAAACACAGAGACACACACAGATAGACACACACACAGACACACAGACACACACACAGAGACACACACACAGAGACAGACACACACGTAGACACACACGCACAGACACAGACACACAGACATGCACACTCACATACACAGAAACACACACAGACACACACACAGACACTTAAACACACTCACACACAGACACACACAGACACACACACTCACATACACAGACACACACACATACACAGACACACACACTCACATACACAGACACACACACAGACAGACACACACACTCACACAGACAGACACACACACAGAGACACACACAGACACACACACAGACACACACACAGACACACACACAGACAGACAGACACACACACACACACAGACACAGACACACAGACACACACAGAGACACACACGCAGACACAGACACACAGACACGCACACTCACATACACAGAAACACACACAGACACACACAGACACTTATACACACTCACACATAGACACACACAGACAGATACACACACTCACATACACAGACACACAGACACACACACAGACAGACACACACTCACACACACAGACACACACACTCACATACACAGACAGACACACAGAGAGACACACACAGACACACACACGCAGACACACACACAGACACACAGACAGACAGATACACACACTCACACACACAGACACAGACACACACACTCACACAGAAACACACACAGACAGACACACACACTCACAAGACAGACCCACACACAGACAGACACACACACTCACACACACAGACACACACACTCACATACACAGACAGACACACACAGAGACACACACAGACACACACACTCACATACACAGAAACACACACAGACACACAGACACTTATACACACTCACACACACAGACACACACACTCACATACACAGACAGACACACAGAGAGACACACACAGACACACACACGCAGACACACACACACACACACAGACAGACAGATACACACACTCACACACACAGACACAGACACACACACTCACATACACAGAAACACACACAGACAGACACACACACTCACACAGACAGACCCACACACAGACAGACACACACACTCACACACACAGACACACACACTCACATACACAGACAGACACACACAGAGACACACACAGACACACACACTCACATACACAGAAACACACACAGACACACAGACACTTATACACACTCACACACACAGACACACACACACTTACACACAAAGAAACACACACACAAACACACACACAAAACACACACATTCACACACAGACACACACAGAGACACACTCACACACAGAGACACACACAAACACATATACAAACACACAGTTCACACACACACTCATGAACACAGACATACACACATTCACACAGACACACACACACACAAAACACACACATTCACACACAGACACACACAGAGACACACTCACACACAGAGACACACACAAACACATACACAAACACACAGCTCACACACACACTCATGAACACAGACACACACAGACACACACACATTCACACAGACACACACAGACACACACACTCACACACAGAGACATGCTCAGAGAGACACACACACATATTCACACACAGATAAAAACACACACACAGACACACACATACACACACACACACACACACACACACACACACACATAATACATTTTAAGTAATTATTTTTCCAGTTAATTATTGGGAAGCTAGAGGAGGCTCTTTTTTACTTTGGGTTCTGACCGGGGCTATTTGGGATAGAGAATTTATTAAGAACTATTTAGCTTCCCAAATATTTACTTAACCTGGGTAGGTTGGATGTTTAAAATTCTGAACATAGCTGATAATTGGATTTAAATTTGGGGGAGATTTGATTTAGAATTGATAGCATAAAGGCAGAAAATACTAAAAGATGATTATATTTAGAATACAGTTGGAGGATCTACCACTAAACTCAATTTACACCTCTGTATAAAGTCTGCATTGGTGGCTGGAAATCATAGGGTGGTCTATGATGGAGTCTGTAAGCCATTCAGCACTGTGGAATCGAGGACTCAGTTAGGGGTGGGGAGATGGCTGCATGGTTCAGATGCTCTGCTTTCAAATTGCCCTGATCACCTTTCACTCCAGCTGCAGAGGCTCCAACACCCTCTCTGGCCTCTTGAGCACCTCCACTAATGTGTCACACTACACACAGACACACACATGTCATTTTAAAAAATAACTAAAATCTTTTTTTAATGATATATATTAATAGGTTGGGGACTTTTGTAGCTCAAGTGTCTTCAGATCATCAGAGCTGGAACTGCCATGGTCTTGGTTTGCTTGTCAAATTAACTCTCTTTGTATTATTTTTCTCATCCTTATTACCCAAATAAACAAACCTTAGTCAGATCATTAAGTAACAATTGTAGCAAGGGGGTTTTTTGGTCCCCAGCGGCCAGAGGCCCAGACCCACAGACCTGCAGCGCCAGACCCATAGCACCCGACTCTGTTGCTCAGGCCCCCAGAAATGACTCAGATGCTTATATTAACTTTATGCTGTTTGGCCTATGCTCAGGAACATTGCTAGCTAGCTCTTACATCTTAAATCAACCCATTTCTATTAATCTGTCTGCCACGTGGCCCGAGGCTCACCTGTGTTCCTTACATGTTGCTCCTTTGGGCTTCTGGCTAGGCCTCCCTCACTTCTCCCTGCTTCTCCTACCTATGCTCTGATTTCTTCTCCTACTTCTTCTATGGTGCCTGTCATGGCCCAAAACAGCTCCTTTATTTAAAGATTGATATTCACAGCATACAGAAAGGCATTCTCACATCAAACAATGATTAAGGAAAAATGATCAAAATATGAAAAACTTACAAATTGTTGGTGTTCCCCCTGGCAACAGGAATTTCCATAGAAAACAGCCATTATCTTTGCATGGTACAGGCAAAAGCTACGCTGAGCGCCTTCTTCATAGCGTGCTTCCACTTAGTCTTGCCATCGGCATCCTGGACCT
This sequence comes from Phyllotis vaccarum, assembly GCA_033318265.1. Taxonomy (NCBI): domain Eukaryota; kingdom Metazoa; phylum Chordata; class Mammalia; order Rodentia; family Cricetidae; genus Phyllotis; species Phyllotis vaccarum. The sequence continues at coordinate 79,853,128 of JARWLC010000008.1, forward strand.
GCCTAATGAGGATGCACATGCCCACCACAAGCCCTTCACATGAGTTCCAAACTCTTCAGGTCCATGGTCTCTTCTTCATAGTTGACTGTAGTGGTGCTTTTAACCAGCCATGTCCCCCAAGTGTACAGAAAGTGAGTGAGATGTAAGGCTGCCTTGCTCATCTCTTTAAAGATCTGCATATTTAGACACTGTTGTAGGGCAACTGCAGAGAAAGATCTCACACATGCCATGACCAAACTCCATCCAGTATTTTCTAATTTCGGTGACCAAAAAATGTGATGAGTTTTTCCCCTAAGACACAGTGACTATTAATCAAAATTGAATCCATTCATCTGAAGACACTGCTGCTCTCAGGTCCAAGTTCTCTGATACCCCAACCCCTGTCAGACCAGAAAGAGGCAGCACGTAGGAACATTTTTAAAGGGAAAGAAGGAGATAGAAACATGGCACAGTTGTGGGTAAGGAGCACATAACACTGTGCAGAAGACTCAGATTTTGTTTCCAGAACCTACACCAGATAACTCACAACCACGCGTAACTCTGGCTCCAGGAGAACATCTGACATCCTGCTCTTGACTCCAATGGCATCTGCACTAACATGTACACACACACACACACACACACACACACACACACACACACACACACGCACACTCACGCATATGTACATATACACATACACGTGCACATAATTTTAAAAATAACTTTTGAACATATTCAGAGCAGAGGGAGATCAGTCCTCGCAGGAGGTCAAGGCTGACTGTATGTATTCTATTCTTTCTATGCTCTCCCTCTGTCTCGCAGGGAAGAAGTATACATCTTAGCAGAAAAATGGAATAACCAGTAAGTAGGAGTGTTTGTAACTGTACTTATTAATGAGTAATAGTGATTAAATAGCTAGAATAATGACTAAATAGCCATGGATGTGAAAATGTGAGATAAAAGAAGTGCTGACTAGGTAAGGGTCTCAGTCAGTGGGGAGCATACAGTAGCTAAGGACGTTCTTCTGAGCTGTGTCCTGCTCCTCTCCAACATGCGTATGATCTGCTTCAGTGCTGGGAAACTTGGAAATAACTGGAAAAAAAGTAAATTATTAAAGCTGTAGTAATGCTGCTCCACATCTCAGGCTGAAGTTAAAGCCACATGGCCTCCCTAGACTCAGGCTTTTATTCTTTACCTTGAAGCCTCTGAGAGAGTTAGAAGTGTTGATGATAGGCAGTACACATCTGTACAAACTCTACATCTCCTATAATGGTCTGCTTGGATTAAACTGGAAATTTTCTCATTCTGGTACTGGGCTTTGCCCTTGCTGAGAAGCTTTACCACTGAGCCTCCTCCCAAGTGTTTACTGAATTTGAATTTTGAGAGAAGGCCTCACTAAGTTTCCCTGCTGACTCAGAACTCACAAGGTAGCCCTGGCAGACCTTGATCCCCAAAGTGCTTGGATTACATTGCCATCATTTTGTTAAAGGTGAGCCCTTCACCAGCACTTTGTCTGTGCTGGCTGTAGCTGAAATGAGATGTGATGACCCTGTTTCCTATCCATTTCTGCAGTCTGACGTTACTATGTCACTAACATTTACAAAAATAACTAGACTCACATCTGTTTTGACAAAAGGCTATGAAACAAACAACCAAAAAAAAAAAAAATTCAAACTGTGGCTGTGCAGTGTTGCTTCAAGAGGGACCATGTATTCAGACGCTGAGTGCCCAGAGAACTTCAGCAACAGTGAGTAGCTTTTGGAGGCAATTGCTACGCACAGTATCTGGAGCGACCAGCTATCTAATGTGAAATTCTTTTCATCTCCCTCCTCTCTCTTGTGAAAACCAAGAGGGTTTCTGAGAGGCACAGCGATTCTCAATCTTTGCAATGAGGCAGCTTTCTTCCTGGTTGAGCTCATGAGAAGCAGGGCAATTTTGTGTTAAACAGGCTTACAAGATGACAGGAAGGAAGGGGAGGTTGTAGCCAAAAATCCATATGCAAACCGTCCCTTGGAAGGCTGCTTTTCACTGTCTTGTACAAAGTTAATGGAAACCAAGGCGCTACCATTCCAGAATCGTCGTCTCCTTTAATCCTTAATAACGAAATAAAAATGGGCAGCCTGTATCCTGGAGCAGCTCTAGCCAGCAGACCTCTAGGAAACAAGGCTCCCTACAGACTTTCCCTTGATCTTAAAGCTCAACTTGAAACATTTATATGCACAGAGCACCTGGCCAGGAGATGTGAGAGGTCCTTTTTTCCCCTCCACCTTGGCTCTATTTCTTTCTTTAATAATAAATTCTCAGTTTTCTTTCTTCCCTTCCTAGAAATTGATTCTATTCTAAGTAGTGTTTTTTGTTCTTTCTTAATAGTTTAAGGAAAGCAAGACAAACTTGAAAACCCCCCATTAACATCCATCAGGGCCCCACCTGCCCCCTGGTATCATCTGTGCTTTTCCAAAGATGAAGCAGAAAGTCAAGTCAGCCTTAGTTAATTCTAATCAGGCTGAGAACTTCCTTTGTTAGAATTCAAAGGGCCCCGGGTAACCTATTGTGCAATTTAGTGTGAACTGGCTTCACAAATCTTCTTTTCCACCCCCTGCCACGTGAAGAAGCTTGAACCCACAAGCTTGTTCTGACTGCACCCTTAGATACACAGGTGTGCATATGCCTGCGGTGTTAATCAAGGAAGAAAGCTGGAGCTGGCCCTGAGGTGTCATCATCGGCTGGGTTATGTCCTCAGCAAAGCTGCAATGCACTTAATGCTACAAGAAAGTGTTTGTGCCAAACCCCAGACACCTCACAGCTATTTTGCACAAATACATTTGAAGAAAGAAGTACAATTTCTAAATATTGTTGTGCTGAGTTCTTCCTTCTGTCTCTTCTCCTCCCGTAGCTTCACCTCACAAAAGCTTTTAAGAAGTCAAGCTTCAAGACCACACCACAAAGTGATAAAATAAATTGTTGATATTACAACAAAGGGGGTTACAGATGAGATAATTAATAAGGGAAATTTCTAAAATATGCAAATGCAAACTGCTGCTCTGTAGCTATGGCAGACACAAGGTGCACATTTGGTTTTACACGTACCCCCATCCTAGGTCACCCCCCCCCCCAGCATGGCTCCCTGCTATGGAATTATGCTTTTTGTATTTGGTAAATATTTGTCCCTCTTACTGGTTTAATAAAAATCTGACTAAGAAAACTCTGGACAGAGAAAGAGCAGAGGAGAGAAGACCAGAATGCTGCTCTGAGAAAGGTACCAAGGCACACGGCTAAACAAGGTAAAAATAATGGGTTGGTTTAAGAGTAAGAGTTAGCAAGTAATAAGCCTGAGCCATAGACAAATCAGCTTGTAATTAATATATGACTTTGTGTGATTTTTTTGGAACTAGATCTTGAGGCTAGGCCAGGCCAGAAACTTCATACTACAAATGGCACCCAATGTGGAACATGTCTCTATAGACCTGAGAAAGCTTTAAAAAGATTCTAAAAGGGACCCAAAAACAGCTTCCTAGTTGTATCGAGTGAACCATAGAACAGAGTAGTATTGGGCTTGTTTTACAAAATGGTAGGTTTTCTGCGTGTAGCCTGAGCTGCAATATGGTATGTTCCCATGGTCTCACAGAAGCCTTGGTTCAAGCACAAGCTGCATATGATAGATTTAAGGTTTCTGTTCTTACAGAGTTAAAGAAAGCTTCTTAGTATCAGCATTTGGGGAGGGGGTACTCTGTTTGTTGGTGGCAAGCAAAGGCACACTCCTTAAAGAGATGCGTCCTGACTCAACATTAGCAACAGAAAAAATGTGTGATTCTTTTAAGGAACCATGCTGCCAAACACATAGTTCCTGCCATTAACTCTGCCAAGGTAAGCTCTCACACCCAAGGAGCTAGGTGGAGTCAGCTGGCATAGCCAAGTCTTTAATCTTAGCCACACATTAGCAGATTAAAGGTGTGATCAGAAACATAAAGGAAATACAAATATACAGTAAAGGCAGATTCAGACAAAAGAAAAAAAAACTCTAAATGGTTTACAATATGTTTAAAAATATGTGTAGTCTTGGGAGAGAAAAGAAAAAGAATAAAGAAAGTCCTTTTAAAAAGAAATAAAGTAAAAAAAATTGACATATAAGCCACATAGAGATGGAAAATACATAGAGAGTCTGGATACTATATGTTACGTTGTTTTTAAATTGTTTGACTGCTGAGGAAGGAGCAGGAGCTGCTAATAGACATTCGATTATAAATGCTGCTGGATTAATCCAACCTGTATATTTTGCAAATGACTTGACTTCAAAATTAATATGTTACTTTGGAGAAGAGGGTTTTTTTTGTTGTTGTTGTTGTTTTTTTGTTTTTGTTTTTTGTTTTTTTTTTTTATTTCCATAGAAAATAAAAGGCTGTGGATTCATTCTGGATCAAAGAAAGTAAGATTTGCTCAAGAAAGACCCCTGGAAAGTCTCCAATAGAAATGGACGGTCCAAATGATCCAGAATTTCAGAGCACCTTTTTGAAGTTTCCTCTGAGCTCTGCATCCAGAATAGCTAGCTTCAAGGAGACTGGTTGAGATGACCAAGCCTCACAGCCTACCCTACTAGGAACTTGTCCACAATCTTAAATTTTCCCCTGGGTCCCCATAAAATTAACAGTGCTCTTAATCAGCAGGAAGAGTCTAGAGAACTACGCCCACATTCCTCAAAAATGGATTATGGATGTTTGTCTTTGTTTACAGTGTTGGTTACATGTTGTTATAGATAATTGTGAGGAAAAAAAACTATACAAAGGAAATTAGATTTGGAGTTTGGGTTTTAAAAAGAAAAAGGGGGATAAATGCTGTGAGATGATGCTCTTGTACTTTGTAAATATTTGTCCCTCCTACTGGTTTAATAAAAATCTGATTGGCCCAAAGGCAGACAGGAAGTATTGATGGGACTTCCAGACTCAGAAAGTGCTGGACAGAGAAAGTGCAGAGTAAAGAAGCCCAGAAGGCTGCTCTGAGAAAGGTACCAAGGTGAGAATCATGGGTTAGATTAAGAGTTAGAGTTAACAAGTAATAAGCCTGAGCCAAAGAGTAGTCAGCTTGTAATTAATATAAGGCTTTGTGTGATTATTTGGGACTTGCTGGTCTAGATCTTGGAGCTGGCTGGGACAGAAACTTCATACTACAGCTCCCAGGTGCCCCATTTACCTCCTCTCTCCCTCTAATCTTGCTGTCTCTAACCTTCATAACCATGTGCTTCCTGGATACAGGCAGAAGACGAGAAGCAAGCATAGCCTTCCTCACAGTGGATAGGACTTACCACTGTACTTAGGGTAGAGGGACAGCTCTTCAATGCAACACGTTTTCATAGCTAGATACTTCGCAGCTTTCAGCCCCTGGCTAGCTCAGCCTCCCTTTCACCCCAGATCTCATTCACCAAGTAGAAGCCATTCCCTGTACCCCATTGTCAGGAGGCTTCTCTGCCTCTCCACTCTGGGTCAGACTGCCCAGACGGCAGTGGCAGCATTTCTCTGCAGCTTCAGGCTCTGCTTCCGATCCTGCCTGGGTACCTGCTTAGCAGCTTACTTGGATGTTTCATGTGTACCTCCAAGGCTTAAGGTCAGCTTTGTTTTTTTTTTTTCCCTGGGGCCTGAGCACCATTGCTAATATACTATTGTTTGTGTCATGAATAGTCTGGGTGGGTGCTTGCCAAGCACCTGTGATTTCCAACACCATAAATAACATAAAATAATGACAAAAACCTGACATTATCAAGAATTCTTGAGCAAGATGACCCTCAGTGCTCTACCCTCACGTCCCCACCCCCACCCCACACATTCCTCACGGTGAAGCAACCCATGAGGCAGTTCAGCATCATTTCTGTTTCACAGATGAGGTATATAAGGCTTTGGTTGGTGGATGCGTTCACCAGGATACCAACCTGGTCCTTTAAGAATTGAAAGTTTGCTCTCTACCTAGAGGCCTGTGCTGCCTTCCTCATGGTGAGTAAGCCCTCCCAGCAGCAGCATGGTGACAGAAGAAAAATGTTCAACTCCCAAATCTCATGACATCTAGAAAAAAATAATGGTTGGAAGTGGGGGCCTATAATTAAGTATTTTCTTCCTATGCAACATTTCCCATCTATCTGTAGCAGCCTAACTTGGGGTTGGTAGTCTGAGTAGTAGAGATTTTCCATTTCAGGGCCTCTGCCTGGCATCCTCCAGCTCTGCTGCAGAGCTGGTCACCCAAAGCAAATCCAGCAAATATCCACACTGTCACTTCACAATTATTTCCCCATTAGAGGAGGGGGGAAGAGGAGAGGCAAGGTGACCCATCCCAACCCAAAATGACATGGGTAAGTGTGCAGGGCATGGCCTTTGCCAGCATAATCTCATGGTGGCACTGTGGAAAGCTGTGCCCAACTGCATGCAGTGCCTTCTTGCCACTGGCTTGTGGGCTCAGTGTCTCTGGGGTCCTTTCTACGCTAAAGGATCTAGAGTCTTTGCCCACTCACCTTGTGCAGTTTCCTTTCTAAAGTAAGTTTCTCGTACCCTGACAAAGTAATCAAACATGGAGATGCTGTGTGCTTCCCTCTTTTGGTCTGTGTGCCAAAGAGGCAGACAGCCCTGGGATGAACATACACCTATCACATATACATTCACAATCACACACACATATACTCCATATACATATTATTCCCTCTCTCTCACGTACACACAGACACACATACACACTCATACACACATATACCTCCTCTCTCATATACACAGTAAGTGTGCATCCTCACACATCTTATTTTGTGTTAAAAGCCTTCTGCTCACACAACTAGTACTTCTGAACCTTCTAGAAATTTTCTCCCTAAATAACTCATCTTTTATCAATTAAGGCCACATTCATTGTGTCTGTCACAACCTTGGAAACTTGTAAAGACTTCGCTGTATTCATCTTATTCCAACTTCATTCGATACACTACAAACAGAAATCCTGGAGCTGAGCAGGATGGGAACCTGTGTGGAGAAAACATTCTCTCGTTGATACTTATACTGTAAACATCTCAGTGGGAGCAGCCCTGTCCTTGTGGGCATCTGTGAAGGAAACAGGCAGCTCTTCTGGTTTAGGCATTTGCAGTATGGTCCAGCCTTCAACTCACTCTTGCAAATGACTGACGTAGGCAATCAATATAGAGTCTGTGAACAACAGAGATTTCCTTTCTTCCTTTGAAGATACAAACAAGAAAATATTGTATAAAAAATCCTAGAAATTATAAAATAAAAAGTAAAGGATAGAATCAGATTACATATTTGCTTCCAGAAAATTCTGTAAACCAGTGAGCCTGACTCTCTCCCACAGGAGATACAAACCTTCTAGTAGTAGGAGAGGCCTCTACTGTAAGACTGACCTAGAGTTCTACAGTTTGGGTTTTTACTGTAATTATAAGTGGAGTTTCTTTTACAGAACCACTAATGATTTCATACCATCTTACTTCCAGCTAACCACTCAATGACTAAGGAAAATGCTGACTTGCTAAAAAGTCATTGGGAACAGAAATTTGAACTCGGAGAGAAATGGCTCCATACGTAAAGCTAAAAAAAAAAAAAAAAAAAAAAAAAAGGTCCTGGCCAAAAAAAAAAAGTTCTTTCCTTCATTTTGTGCCTAGAACAGTAATCATGTCATGTGTATGAAGGGAAATCTAAGTTAGAGCTTGTAGAGAATGCAGTCTTCCATTCAGTGGGACAGAGGCAGAAAATGTGCAGAAACAAAGGAGGTACTGGTGGCCTGGAGCAGGTAGGAGGAGAAGTCCGAAACACAGACCCACTCAGGAAGGGAGAAAAATAAATGACTGACGGAAGAGCAGAGCTGCCAGCCTCACGTCCGGAAATTCACCTTCTCTGTAGTGAGTTCCTTACAGCATGGAGGGCGGCCTAGCACTTTAAAAGCATAATCGCATCTATCTCTGCTCATCAGTAATACACAGACTTCTCCATCTTCCTGCTTTTCTCCTGCCAAGTTCTCACCCTTAATGGCACAGCTCCTGCTCCTGCGAGACGGGCAGGCATACGCGCCTTTTCTTTTTTAGCAACCAGGTTTTGAAAAAAAAAAAAAATGCCCATCCTCATTCCAAACTTTTGGATAGCTTGTCAAAATAAGGGACAGTGGAAGCACGGCATAACAAACTGTAAACACCAAGCTGAGTCCTTGCAGAGAAACTCGCGGCGTTTCCTGCTTCAGTCACACTGCTCATTAAACAAGCCATTTTAATGCTCACTGTCAGGCCAATCTTCCAGGTGCCAGGATTTTCTTTTGAAGCCAGTAGGTACTCTGTGGGCCAGCTTTGCAGAAAGGTAAACATTTGAAAACCGGGACAGGGTTTGCTGGTATTTAAAACTCAATGTCTTCTAAATTCAGAGGCCCTCCCCGCACCTCCCCACAAGCCCCCACCCCGCCCCCATTTTAAAGTAGTTTTAAAATTTATCTCTTTTTAATTTTTCAGTTTGCACAGGCACAAGGTGCTGCAAACGCACATCTCAGGCGTCTTTTAAAAATTAAAATAGGGCTGATTGGCCATGTCAGTGATCCCTGCAAATCAAAATCACTGACGCCTTTTCAGGAGGGAAGAGGCAGGGTTTAGCTCTCACCAGAGAATAGTGCCTTGTTGGTTGGTTTTGATCTAAATCTGAATGTGTGCCTGCAGATAATTCTATTGCATTTTTTAAGGGGGAGAAATAAAGAATAAAATGAGAAAATAAACGCTCATTTGGACACATCGTTTCCGCGTGCCTGACCCCAGACCTCCGAACGGAGCCACAGGTCCCTCTGCTGGCCAGGCTGGGCGGGCGCGCCCCCCTGCAGACGAGTTGGCTCTCCACAAACTAAAACTCCTGAAAAGATTTGTGCTGGCTTTTGCCCTGGAGCAAGGACTGTGGCTGGAATACAGAGGAGGGGAAACATAGGCTCTAATTACAAAATGAAAAGTAAACTACCACGCCAACGTATTCCTTCTCACGGTGGGTCTGGCTCCGTAGCCAACGTACAAAGCACCTGAACAGATGCAGCATTTTTTTTTTTTTCTGTTTTAGCCACTGTCTTAAAGATAAAAGTGGTTTCTATGAACTAGAGACATAATTATACATTCTGGTGTTCTTTATCTTATGAGAAGAAAATATTTCTTCTGTGTTAATGTAGCTTCATTGTGACCCATCCAAAAAGCATCCTTCTTTGATGCACCCTGGTGTCACAGTCCTAAGCTGTAGGGGAGGTAAGAGGGGCAGGGTCTTGGGTGCCAGCTTTCACATCCAAAGGCTGTGGGGCGTAGGAAGGAAAGAATATTTCAATCTTGGAAGCTCTGCGGTCTTTTTTTCCTCAGTAAATTGAGATATATGGCTACAATGCATTTTATCTTCCTTCCCCCCCAAAAAAGTTCATGACAATTTTTAATTGAATTTAAGTTTCTATGACTCCAGTGGTTCCGTTGTTGCACAAGTTAGAGGCATGTGAGTCGCTTCCGGCCTTCTTAATGTTCAGAAGTGCACAGAGACGCCATCAAACTGCACATTCCCAGTACACAGCCACCGAGGCTTAATTTCTGCAAAGTCCCTAAAAGCTTTTTTTTTTTTAAGGGGGGGGGGAGGAGTTCAACTTTGGAAATCACTGTTCCAGATGTTGCAGAAGAGATAGTGCAGTGAGCTGAGAGAGAAGATCCCCCAACATCTGGCAGTTCTCTATAGTCACACAGCCCAGAGGAGCTGGGCAGCAACATTTCATTAAGTACCAAAAACGATCAGCTGGCAGCCGGAAGGATGTGGAAATGCAGCGCGTTTAGGGCATGTTATAAGTAAGAGATTGTAGAGTAGTAAACAAATACGCTCTACCCCATTCCCATTTTAGAGTGGTATCTTTAAATGACTAATTTTTGTCTTAAAATTTTGAGTTTCAAAAGAGAAATCCATCCTAATTGTACTAAAAGTCATCCCATAAAAGGACAATATTGCCATCTAGTGGTCAGTAAGAAATATGACCGAATCAGAAATTAAAGTTCAAGGAAAGGAATTCTCAGGAAAGAGTATAAACGGATTTCAGTAAGGACTTCTATTATGGACAGAAAGCCTAGAGACTGCAAGATTAAGTTCCAAGATCCTCTCAACTCCTGAAGCAGCTTCTCGTGTGACTTTGCAGCAAGACTTCATTTCATGTGACTCCAGAGCTGGGGTGGTAAATAGCTCCACAATATTTAATACTGCTTCCCAGAATTGAGAAGATAAGTGTGACCCTGGTACCTCTGCCATGTTGAAAAACCGAGTAGAGCAGAGTCAGCAGCGAAATCAGTGTTTTACAGTCTAGCATTTTTAAAGCTCTTCTGGTTGGAAAATGATTAAGGATATGCAATAAAACAGATTCAGATGGAGAAAACCTCTAAATGTGTTACAATGTGTGTAAAAAATAATATGTAAGCTGGAAGAGAAAAGAAAGATGGTATAGAAAGTCCTTTAAAAAGAGAGATAGTAACATAAAGATGGAAAATATACAGAGTCTGGATTACACTTCTATTGCGTTTTCTTTTACTTTTTAGTTGTTAATGAACTAACTGCAGAAAGACATTTGATTGTGAAGGCTGCTAAGTTAATCCAGTATATATATTTTAAAGGTATTTTGACTTTAAAATTTGGGTCTAAGGATATGTTGCTTTGGAAAAGTGGTTGTGCTTTTGTTTCCACAGAAGATGAGAACCTATGAACTGCCTTAAGATAATATGTTTTCATCAAGGAAGACCCCCTGAAAAATCTCTGATAGAAAGTGATGGTCACATCAGCTTCAAGGCTGCCAACTAAGATGATTCAGCCTCAGGACCCGCATGAGATTGCCAACACCCCTAAACAGCAGGAAGCGGTCATGGAAAGCTATACCCAAATTCCAAAAATAATGTTTATAAATGTTTGCTTTCGTTATAAATGGTTAATGGTCATAGTTAATTTCTTTATAAGTATAAAAAGGAGATATGACATAGAAATGATTAAAAATAGATTATTGAGTCTACTTTAATCCAAAAAGTGGCTATTAATCTCAAAATATTTTACATTGATATGGATTTTGGTATAGTGATACAATTTAAGGTCAATTTCATTATACTGTATATATACATATATATATTTCAACTCTTGTTTAAAGTATGTTTATTTAATTCATTTAAAAGTGTAATTAGTAATTAAGAAATGCAGATTAATAGTCATCTAGTCATCTATGATAACCAAACTTATAGTCATGTTAGTTAGGTTTTTTAAGATATACAAAGATATATTTCAAGTAGATGAGTAATTTTCAAATACTTCAAAAATATACAGAATATGACACTTAAAATATTTTAAGAATTTAGACTTTTCTGGACAGTGAGACAGGTCTTCTCCTGGCAGCACCAATTTACTTCAAGAGAATGATGAGCATTGAAGAAACTCCAGATGGAGTTTACTTTCTTTGTGGCAACAACCATTAGCCATTAGACAAGAAACTGTTCATGTACTGACTGCTTGACAGTATGACGTATAAACTGGACATGCAGGATCCATAGGAAAGTGACCTCTGAACTTTGGCAGAACAAGATGAGATGGTCTGTCAGGTTTCTCTTTTGCCAGACATTCTTCAGGATACAGGGAGAAGCAATTGATGAACTATGCCAGTATGGGCAGAGCAGTCCTTCAAATCTCCTGCTTCACTGAAGGGTATGCCAGAGACTCTAGGCCTGTAGGCTGAAGATGGATGCTCCAATGTCCAAAAAAATTTTGGGTTACTGTCCACACAGCCACCTCTGTCAGTTCTAGAATTTGGAAGTTGCTTTCACTTCTTGTTTACTCAGGTCTTTAATGGAGCTGAAGATAAGAGACTTATAAGTATAGTTTTTCTTAGTTATAATAAAAGGTAAATTAGATGTGAAACTTTGGACTCAAAGGATAAGGTAGATAATAGAATATTTTTTTTTAATTTTGCTAAATACAAATTGACTAGATATTGGAACTGTAATTCTTGTTTGATAGCTGTTTTGTTATATGTAATTTTGCTACATTAAAATTGAAATCTTCCTTTTTGATTAGACAGAAAAGGGAAAGTGATATGAGATGTCTTTCTGTACACTGTGAATATCGTTCCTTAATAAGGGGATTATTTGGGCTTATGGCAGGGCATCTTAGAAGCAGATGGGAAATCCAAGCATAGATAAAGAAGGAGGGCAGAGTCAGGAGAGATGCAATCCAGAAATAGGTAAGCCACAGGCCACATGGCAGGACAAATTAATAGAAATGGGTTGAATTAAGATGCAAGAGCTTGTTAGCAATATGCCTGAGCCATAGGCCAAGCAGTATGTGATTAATAAAAGACTTTGTGTGATTATTTGGAACTGCTAGTCCAGACCAGGGAGCTAAGCTGGGCCAGGAACCTCATATTTCATTACATTTCAAGAAACAATAGAATAATGTGTCCTACATACTTGCCATAAGGTCCTTCAGAGCAGGATATAAGGGACAAATACAGTACCAGGCTTCTTAAAGGACATTGCAGTTACAATGGATGGTACATGTTCCTTGTTCTTTTCACTTCCTGGAAAGATTAAATTCCTTCTAACAGAAAGCATTTTGTGCATGATTTCCTTCTTGAGTGGACTGGAAAGTCTGTGTTTGCTATCCATCATCAGAGACATGAAAAGCTTCGTGAGCAGCATGAAAGAATGAGCTCATAGGAAACCCCAACTGAGGCTCATAAAGAATGGTCAAGTAACCTGTGAATACAGGAAAAGAAAAGCATTGCCTGTTCTCATCTGTGAACACTGGGAAGATGTGGTGAGAGCATGCATGTGAATAACCAGGAAAAGGGTGGTACCCAACAGGATGTGCAGGGATATCAATGAGAAAGGTTGGTACCCAGCAGGATGTGCAGCTATAACCAGCAGAAAGGATAGTATCCAATACAGGGCTCAGAGCATATGCTGGATTGATTGAGATGCAGTACAAACTCCACACAGTAAGTTCTTACTATCTAGAATATTGGGTGATCCCTCAGCCCAAAGTAAAACCTAGCCGCCAGACACAGAGCAGGGGAGGGGTGCCAAAAGGGCTTCTGAAATTCTCAAAACTTCCCTGAGAGTAAAGTCACTTTCCCGTGTGTACATGAAGATGTAAGCTGATGTTAAAATCCTGTCTTGTATCGTGGTAAGCTTCTTTCTACTTCCCCCCTCAAAATTCTAGTATTAAAGTAAAAGGGAAAATATAAGCTCTTTGGGCTTTTGGTAGATTATAAATATGTGCATATTTGCACAATGCTCCTGAGAACTTGCCACCTGTAAGACATTTCCTGGATACTCTTGGAGACAGGGAAGATAATGACAGTCTATGAGCACTGAGAAGATTAGTATACATGTACATGCAGACATCTAGGTAAGGTAAGCTGGCACTCTGGATGGGGAGCGCACTCTTCATTTTGATTAAGGGTCACGAGCGCATGGCTCCAGGAGAAAGAGGTTACACAGAGCCTGGGAGGGGGGGGGTGCAATGCCACTGATTCTCTTCATTTGAATATGGAGGTGCTTGCCCTCCAGATGCTACTAGTAAGCTTTGCGAAGGAACCTCTTGGCAGAAGCTCCTGAACTGTCTTGTATGTCCTCTGATTATGTTAACCACATCCAGCTGTCTAACTGGTCAACATCTATCAACAAACAGATGTCCTGCATTTCCTGGGGAACTTGGGCTGTGTAAAGGGTTCCTTAATCATCAGTTAGTTCACTTGACACAGAGCATGCATACTTCCACGTCTATAAAGGAGAACAATCAGGTACTTTCCAGGGTGGTTTGAGGATGGCATAAGTCACTCATCTAAACTAGACAAAGTCATAGCAAGCTATCCAGGCATTTACAGAAATGAGCTCAGAGCTGCCCTAGTCTAACTGCAAATTACCCATAAGTCCTTTCATTGCAAGTAAAACTGGTTCTGGTTAACTTAAGCAGAGGGAGTTATGTGGTCCTGGGAACAGGAATTTAACTAAGTTCTTCCAGGGCACTCAAAATTATAAGGTGTTACCTGCCCTGAGAGAATATCAATTTTTTAGTTATCTGAGAGTTCAAGACCAGCCTGGTCTACATAGTAAGTTCTAGGCCAGACAAGAATACACACCAAGAAATGAAAGAAAAAAAAAAAAGAAAGAGAGACAGAGAAAGAGAGAGAGAGGGGGAGAGGAAGAAATAAAGAAAGAGAGAGAGAGAGGGAGAAAGAAAGAAAAAGAGAAAGAAAGCAAAAGGAGATTTCTATAGCTAACCTGGGTCAAGTACAGGACTAACACCTGGTAACAGTTGCACCAAGGCTGGGTAAGAAATAATATCTGGAAAGAAAACTATGTGTTCTTAAAAGGCAAAACATTTTTGAGATGCCCAATTGGGTCAGTACCCATGGAAGCTCTGAATGTCATTCTAAGTAAAGGTCTCAGGGAATTCTCATAATACGTTTTGTGGAAAGCCATGGCCCACATTCCCTGTGGCTGTGCTTCATCCCCTTTCCACTTCATCCACCAGTGCTTCCTGGCCACACCACAGCAGCACACATGAGTTCTACATATTGACTGATAAAAAAATGAAAACAAGTACTACTAGTGGCTTTAAAAGAATTTTTTTTCACTCTAAAGCTTGCATACAGGGCTAGTGAGATGGCTCAGAAGTTAGAGATTCTTGCCAGCAATCCTGAAGACCTTCATTCAATAATCCCCAGGATGAAGCTATCTACAGAGAGAGAGAGAGAGAGAGAGAGAGAGAGAGAGAGAGAGAGAGAGAGAGAGAGAGAGAGAGACTCTGGTACACTACATGATTTGCATATACACAAATTCAGTAATTAATTAATGAAATAATAAATAGAATTTATATATACATGACCAATACAGAAAAATTTGGAACTGAAGAAAATTAGAAGGAAAATCATTAAAGTCCAATGGGGGAGGGGAAGAGAAATAGCTCAGTGGTTAAGAGTGCTCACTGCTCTTCCAGAGGACCTGAGTTCAATTCCCAGTACTCCTATTTGAAAGTTTACTTTTAACTCCACTTCCTACAGGTCATATGCCTCTGGCCTCAGTGGACACTGGCATTCATATGCATATACCCACACACAAACTCACTCATATACACATAAAATAACAAATCTTTTTTAAAAAATCAGTAAATAATTATGTCACAGATGTAGATTTTCTTTAAATATTTTTAATACTTTCCACCAGGCTTTGTGTGGAAATTATAGTTTGTTTGTCAACTGTATAATAATACATAAAAACATCAATTTATGTAGATAATATTACATAATTTGGACCAGGAGGCTATTCATATTTTTAGCACCTTTTTTTCATTTTATATGTATTTTTTTCAATGAACATTTTCTAATTATTTTTGCAAGTTCATCTGTTGAGGTGATCCTGGTTTGGGGTCAGGAGTAGACGTCGTCTCTAGTCATGCTCAAGGTCCTGCTTTTCACTTTGGGAGAGGGGCCAAGATGGTGGGGAACCATCAATACAGCCTCTCAGCCTCTGGGGGCAAGATGAAACAAGCGAGTCTAATTTTATTATGGAGGGGAAGACATTAAATGCTTTTCCCCCAGACTCTTCCCTCAGCCAGGGGAAAGGGTTTTGGTTTGCTGGTATCTGCAGCTGCAGGCAAGGGTCTCTCCCTGGTCCAGGAATGTTATTTCTGGACTCCGTCCTCATCATGGCCCCAGGCACAGACCCCAGGTTGGTTTACAGTGAAGTGCTTAGGAGCATGTGTCTTGAGGTACTAGTTGTCACCAGTTTGCACTGGCTGGCTGAGGTCAGACTGGTCTCCCAGGCCCTTAGAAGCCTCTATATTCATCGATTTTCATTATTTTTCTGTATGTGTTACGCATATATATATATTGAATAGTCATGTAGGCATAGGCAAAAGCATCTCCATGACCCTCAGGCACCCTGAAGAAATGCCACAAGGAACTCTGGCTACAATCAGCCTGAATTTGCCAGTAAGCAGAAAAAAACAGAAGGCAGCAGAGAGATCACTGGGAGCCCCTCCCCCATTTAGCTCTGACCAGGCCCTGGACTCAACTTCTGAGCCCTTTGCCACTTTCTGGCCTCAGGTTCCCACCCCACTCCAAACTGCTATATTTCCGGTGCCTCTAGATCCTTCCGAGACCCAGCAAGGATCTATTTATAACTGTGGGAGTTCAGCTGGGTCCAGCACACCGTTCTGGTGGGAAAGTCTGTCAGATGGATGGTTGCTGCCTGAGGACAAAGGGGGAGCTGGTGACCAGGGGGAGCTGGTGACCTGAGAGAACCAGCTTCCCGGGGGGCCATGGTAGGAGGAGGTTACAGTTTCCCTCACAGCTCATTGCTCGGGCCTGTGACAGTGGGGGAGGCCTTGGTGACATGATCACAGGGATATTTTTATTCCCTGTACATTTTTTTACCTCTTACTTATTTATACTACTCACCTACAACCAATGGAAATATAGGGATCACAGGGCGTTTTCTTCAAAAGCTACCTTCATGAAATGAGCTTCAGGGTGACTTTTAAAGAACTGCCTCACACAAGTATTAAGCAAATACACATTAATTTGGTTTAATACAAGCTTCAACTTGCTGACATTAAGTTCTCCTAAGAGAATTTCATGGTGTCTTCCTACTGAAAATTTTCCCTTTGGGGAAATTTCATTTGTTTGAAACTGAGTTTTATTTCTTATTCCAGACTGTCCTGGTCCTCAGTATGTAGCCATGGAGATCCCTGCCTCAGCTTCTGGTTGCTGGGACTACAGGCATGAACCACCACACCACATATGTGTGCTTTTGTTGACTAACAAAACAGTGTGGCTCAGTGTGTACCTGGCTGGTGATGTTAAATCATTATGGCATAAATGTCAAGTCAACATTGTGCCTTCCTCATGTGAGAGGTCCTGGGGTTCAGCTATGATGGCATAGATGGATACAAATGTATTCACACTACGATCATAATAAATAAGATTATCACTTCCCCCTTTCCAACATGTTTTTCTCAAAAGCCTCCACCTTCTGGATAAGAGGAAGCTATTTTAATCGGTGTCTGAGATAATAATGAAGAATCCCTTCAGCCAGCTGCTAATCTCTGTAGGTCAAGTTTGATCTCACCACAAATCATCTCTAGTTTAATGAGCTGAGGTGTAGCTTATGTGGTCATATGATGTCACAGAAGTCAGGAGGTGTCCTCCTTGGTGACAGTGACTTGTTTGGGCAGAGTGGAAACACTGGTGTGATGACTGGATCTCTATGAGTTTCTGAATCTTCTTTGCAGAGTTGCCTCTTTCCCAGGCTGCTCTGTGGGGTTCCTTGAACTCCCTCTAGGTTGCTGTGTGCTCATCGTGCTGCAGGCTGTCAGAAGCTGAGTCTTGTGCCCTTGCTCCAAACTATACATTCAGCTGCAAGAGGCCCTTTTCAGTCATTGCGCTGACCCACTCATTGGCTACCTTGAATGTCTTAGGGCCTCTTTCTGGGTCCCATTCACACCCAAAACGAGCCAAAATGCTCCAAGCTTTTTCCTCCTTATACTCAATCCTGCCAGGGACTAAAATTGCCATAGTGATCCCCACCTCCACCTGTCAACCCCTACAGACATTTGTCACTGTGCTGTCAAGTGGGCAAATGATACTTGTCCTCAGACCCTGTAACCTGCCTTCCCTTGGCACCTCATGTGAAAAACAAAAGACGGGACTTGGAGATCTCAGCAGCCTCTCCATGACCTGCTCCCCCTAAACACACACACACACACACACACACACACACACACACACACACACACACACACACACACACACACACGTTCCACCTCCTGGAGTCCCAGGGGAACTTGGTGATTCCTCATTCTTGCTCTCCATGTTCCAACTTTCCAAAGCTTGGGTTTGTGTAAGAATTTCAGAAAATCAGATTGGAGCTTCTATGACTCTAGGCATTGGCTTCCACAGAGAATGACACCACCTTTGAAGAAGCATTTTGGAAAGTTACAGGGTTATTTTCAGTTGGTATCGAGGCTAAGGGGGGGGTACTGGGATCAGGGAGCTGGATATCAAGGAAGATGAACATGTTAGAATGAGGGAAATAACTTCTTTTGAAGTTTGCACAGGTAAAAATAGGTAATAATTCTGAGTTTAGAATATAAATCTAGTAGAATAGTTTTGTATAATAGTATGAAACTCTGCATTTGGTTTGCATAAACCAATTTAAATTTGTAGTGAAAAATTGGCCAAGTAAACAAGGAAGCTCACTCTCTTGTTTAAAGACCTCTTTCTAAAGGGTACCAAGACCAGAAGTGCTGTTTACTGCATCTGAATCCCAGTTGAATCAGCCTCCATGGTGAGTTGTCACATCCAAAGCAGTCATATACAACAGGGACCCATCAACTGCCAGCCCATGACAGAGCCATGCCTTTGGGTACTGCTGGAGCCAGCCTTACACACGTACAATTGCACTCAGAGTTAATTTATCTTTTCTGTATTAACAATTAGAATGCAGCATTGCTTTTAAAATACTGTTGAATCTAGCTTATTTTAACTCCAAATTTCATCTATATCTAATCTCAACTCTAAATTCATAGATTGAGGGATAAATAAAAACAGTTTTGAAGCAGGAAGGAGGATGAGGAGGTGCTTGCTTGGAGACATCAAGAAGTCAAAGACACTTTCTGAGATGGTCGATTTCAAGTGTTACTAAATATGCACATTGATGCATTTGTCAAATAGCTTAATTTAGTCATTTCCTTCGTGTCTGCATATATCAAATCATGGCACGATAGGACATATACATGTACAATTTTTACTTATGGATACAAAACACCTGTCATAGGAGGAGGGTTAACACAAGACTGCTTGAAGAAGTCTTCACTCTCCCCATCCAGTGGGAATGCTACCTACCTATGTGCCTGGTGGCAAATTGCCTGGGCACCCAATGCTTCCAACTGGGCTTGTTAGTCATTTTTGTCAACTGGGCTGGATTGAGGGGTCCAAGAGAATTGGTGGATGTGTTTGTGTATAAGGGGCTATAAAGCACATGTAGGATACACAGTGATTGCTCTATGGAGGAGCTTCAGATAAACAACCTAGCTACATTTGGCTTGTATATAAAAAGCCTAAGTTCTAGAGATTGTCCCAACAGGTTAGAATTTGGAGTGTGGTAGTGGTCATGTCTCTCCACTGGTGGGGAAGCCAAATGGATAGGGAAAGACCCTGATGAATAAAATGAGCACATTATAATAGCTGCTCCATGGGTGAAAGGGATAACTTTATCCTACCTACACTGTCAAGGCAGTCTCTGGGAAGGCAGAGGTGCTCCAGAGTTAAGGGACTGGGTACCTATGAGGAAGGGACCTTGCGAGCTGGATGGGAACATTAGGCTAGCATAGGCCTAGATACAGTAATGGGCACCACAAGCCTATTAGCATATCTTAATGGAAGAGCCTTAGGTCCCTTTTGCCATATATAAGGAGAAAAACTCCTTTTAGTAAGCAGAAAGTTTCATTCCCCTGAGGGAATGCTGGTACCATGGCTGAGGCATGGATGGGGGAAAAAGCAGAGAAGGACGTTGACTTTTTCATCCAAACGCTTTCTTCCAAAGGTGACAGATTTTGCCTCTGAGTCGCA
The DNA here is from genome assembly GCA_033318265.1 of Phyllotis vaccarum. Taxonomy (NCBI): domain Eukaryota; kingdom Metazoa; phylum Chordata; class Mammalia; order Rodentia; family Cricetidae; genus Phyllotis; species Phyllotis vaccarum. Next base: position 79,872,727 of record JARWLC010000008.1, read on the forward strand.
GCACCTTGGACATCCAAGTCCATCCTCTCCCGCCTTCAAGCACACACTTACACTCTTCAGGGCCTCTCAGGCCATTAGGCTAGAGCAGCTGCACTGGCAGCTTCTCTCATACTTAGGCTTCAATTTCTTCCACTGAAGAATTCCTAGTTTTCCTGTTTCTCTAGACTACAGAGAGCCATCGTGGAGCCATTCGGTTGTAGTGATTATATGAGGGGATCTAAGAAGCTGCCTCTCAGCACTATGTGGCCTATTGGATCTACCGACTTAGTGAGATGCACAAGACTAACTCTTCTGTAGCTGATGGAGCTGAAGCCTAGATCTGGGCCAACCATTTAATGGGAGATAGATGGGGGGAGTCAAGATAAGTTAATTGATTGCCAGGTTTAGTATCTTGACCATTCTATGCCTTCCACTGGTGTAACAAATAGGAAAAGGTTACGACAAAACTTGTATTTACATAGTTTAATAAGCATGTTTCCTAATATGTTCATTTGGTGGTTAAGAAGAGCTGTGAGCACACTTTAATGTGCCCCATTCACTCAGGTGTTTACACACTCATACCAAGCTGCTGTATTTAGGCCCTACTTGTGATTCAAAATTTCTTCAGTGTGGAGAAACAGTGACCCTTAAAACATGGATTATTGGCTAATTATGTTTTTAATTTTTTAAAAAATTTATGTGTATGAGTGTTTTGTCTACACGTATGTTTTTTACCACATGTACATCTGGTACCCAGAGAGGCCAGAAGGGGATGTCAGATTCTTCTGAACTGGTGATACAGATGCTTGTGAGCCATCATGTGGGTGCTGGGAATTGAACCCAGGTCCTCTGCAAGAACAGTAAGTGCTGTTTACCACTGAGCCATCTCTCCAGCCCTGGTTATCTAAAGCTTTTCAAGCATTTTAACATTAGTCCTATGTGGAAATCTGTCCTCCCTTATAAAACATGAGTTAATTACATTCAAACTGTCACCCAAGAGAAGGGTCTCATGATACAGCCCCTAAAAAGAGCCAGAAGTTTACCCCGTCTCAGGGAAGGGTATTTCTCAGAAGTTGTTATGCAACAGGGTCAAATGAGAGCTTTAGCTGACAAAACTAAGGACTATGCAGTATGCTGCTACATGCCTGTCACGTCACACTTTAGCTGTGTTATTTTACCAGCCCAGGCATTTGCTTACTACCTTCATCATGTACATGAAAAATGGGTCTTCCTGGAGTTCTAAGTGGCAATGAATTGTCGAATGTATAAGCAGGTGCCAAGCTCAGCACATCCTATCATGCTAAACCCCCTGTTAGCTCACCTGTGAGGTTGCAAGGCACTTGCAGGAGCATGCAGATCTTTAGACTGCATGGCTGTCACATCCTAGAGGGCTGGGAGTCTGGGAGGTATGGTCTAAAACCTTTGGCTTGTCTGAGGTGTCTAGCATCTAGGGACTGTTCCCAGCAGTCTCCAGGCAATTGGAATTCTGAGTGTTAACAGGAGCCACGTTCCTCCACTGCCGGGAATGTTTCTTGGGAAATCTGATTGAGACAGAAAATCTTGAGAACACGTTTTAATAACATACAAGTAACATGGTGGGGACTTCCCTGAATGGTTTCCCACATCCTCATCCTGTCCTCAGATCATTTTCCATTTTGCGGTTAAATCGTTCCCATATCCAAGAAAGTCATGTCATGGGATCTTTCACTGAGGGCGTGCCTGCTTTCCCTTCTCACCACCTTTTTTAACTTGTTCTGAGACAGATCTGAGAAATTGAACTTGAAAATAATAGAGAGATAAATAAAAAGCATCAGCCACTGGGTGTCACTGACTTACCACTCGAATCTGCCTTGTCCCACATCCCACAGCTGGAGGAAAAACTGGCCTGTTTAGTGTAAATGCTTGGAAAGCCCTCTGTGCTCCAGAGCCACAGATACACACAGATGCATTTAAAGCATTTTAAAAGTCACCTTAGTGGCATGGAGATGCTGAGTGACCAGTCTTCAGAATTCTAAGCAGTAACACTCCCATTTTAGAGATGGATACATTATCTCCAGGCAAGTCAACAAATGGGGGGGAAGGGCGGAGCACACTCCTAAACTCACTTTTTAGACAACGATCTTTAATGTCTGGTTTTTATTCAAGATAACTCTCAAAATCCAGGAGCAGAATCTCCATTACATCACAGTCTTTGCAGCATCCTCCAATTTTACACCTGAGACGAGAAGAAAACACTGCATTTCAAAACATCTCCTGGAAATTTAGAATTCAGGTTGCCGCTGTTATGAGCCTGGTGCTATGGTTATGTATTTGTCTCTTTTTTGCTGCCCTTGTTAGAGTTCTCTGCTGCTATGATGGAACACTGGCCAAAGCCAGTCTAGGGGAAAAAGGGTTTATTTCATCTTCTGACTCCCAGGTCACACACAGTCCATCACCAAGGGATGTCAGGGCAGGGACCTAAGGCAAAATTGAAGCAGAGGCCATGAAGGCCTGCTGGCTTTCTGGCTTTCTCTCATGGCTTGCTTAACATGCTTCCTTATCCACTCCAGGAGCACCTGCTCAGGGACAGTACTGTTCATGGTGGATTCTTCTATAATTCTTGCCTAATAACTATTTTTGTTATATATAATTTTACTATGTTAAAATTGAAACCTTCCTTGTTGATTAGACAGAAAAGAAGAAATAATGTGGAGTGTGTTTCTGTTTCTTGTGATTATGCTTTATTATCATTTGTTAATAAAGAAGTTGTTTTGGTCTATGGCAAGGCAGCTTAGAGTCAGGTGGGAAATCCAAGCAGAGATAAAGATAAAGTAGGGCAGAATTAGGAGAGCTGCAAGGTGCTGCCTGGGAAGCAAGATGTAATAAAATACAGGTAAAGCCACAGAACACATGGCAATACATAGATTAATAGAAATAGGCTGAGTTAAGAAACAGTAGCTAGTTGGTAATGAGCTTGAGCCACAGGCAAAATAGTTTACAATTTATATAAACCTCTGAATAATTACTTTTTAAGCAGCTGCAAGACCATAGATGGGAGAGCTTTATATGGACCAAGGGGCTTGAACAAGATAGAAAAACTTCAAGTTACAGGAATCTGCCATGTTGTAGCAAAAGCCCATATGCTGCAGTGTCTCTGTACCATGGTCTTCATGAAAGACACAACTAAGAAGCTGTTCTTGGCTCCATTTATGTGTTTTAAACACCCCCTTTTAAGCTTCTCAGGCTTTATGTAGATGTTCAGGCATCACACTGGGCAACATTTGTAAATCAATGGTTGGACTGTTCCACCTGCCAGTTCCCAAATAACCACTCAGAGGCTTTTATTAACTATAAATATTTGGCCAATGGCTCACACTTATCACTAATTAGCTCTTACACTTAAGTTAACCCATAATTCTTATCGATGTTTAGCCACATGGTCGGTGGTTTGCTGCCTCATTATTTCCATGTTCTGCTTCCTCAGTGACTAGCTGGTGCATGCTCCATCTCCACCCTTCTTTATCTCTGTCTTTAGTTTGAATGCACACCACCTAACTTTATTCTGCCTGGCTATTAGCTAAAACAGCTTTATTTATCAGCCAATGAGAGCAACACATGTTTCAGTGCCTAGAAAGACTACCCTACTACAAACTACCACATATATTCCTTCAAAAACAATTTAGTGTTATATCAAACCTTTGGTTAATTAAAGTGAGAGGTACATCATTACACACTATGTCCACCAGGGAAATCAGTCTGTATTTGTTCTGTTGAACCATCATCCATCAGCCCAGTGCTAACTAACATCTAGTAGAAGAGGTATGTCCTTCCCTTGTGTCAGTGCCTCATACTGATGGTAGAGTGCAGTTCACAGTTTGTAAAGCTAACTGTATCAATACAAAAGTCATGAAGTGGGGGGGGGGGCGGATGGAGAAAGGAGAAATGAGGTGTTACAGCATGAAAGAGAAATATACCATAAAAAGATGACTTCAGTCAATATTTCTCAAGAGTTGAAAAAAATAAACGGTTTTTAATTCCCCTTTTACAGTCTTTTATGTCAGTATCCACAAGTGGCAGGAGAATTAAATTGTTAGTCTCTGGAATTCAAAAGAGTAAGTCAGTATGTCTTTCCAAACAGGAGCTCAGAAGTCTATTTTCTACCAGAATGCCCTTGTCTGAAGACCCCTGGATTCTAATCACAACCTTGGCTATAATGCTTGAAAATGGTTTTCCCACATATTTTCTTTGACTGATGGCCTGAGGAGATATGGAACAAAAGCATATTTACATCAATTGCTGGGAGGTCTATTTCTGGCTTCACTCACCAAGAAAACTCTACCAAGTTCCTCTGCTGCTTGGTTAGGCAATGGTGGGTGTACTGCCTTCTCTATCAGTCACCTCTTGGATTCTCAGGGACAACCTCAGCTTCAAATCCTTATGTCACACTTGAGGTTCTGCCTCCATAGCCTGATCTTTTAGCTCATGTTGTATCTGTTCCTGGTAGCATGTCTGCAATCCAAACCGTCTTTCCAGCTTTCCTGGTGCCTGTTCTAGAGGTAAAAGCATTTCCTAGATAGTCACCACTGACCTTGGCTAAGAACAATCAATAGGGTATGGGAAAGTGCTTGTTAGAGGGGGGGGGGTTCATCCTAGGACACATCTCTTTTGCTTTAGTTCTCTGCTGCACTGGGAGTAGAATCAAACCATTCTTACCTTATTTCTTCTACCTGGTTGTACAGCGGTGTTTCTGTGCATTAGCTGACCTGAGTAATATACTCATCTGTTTGTTTGTTTATCATTTATATTCCAATAAATCTAGAAAAATGGATTGAATACAAATGTGTTGTATCTTTGTTATTTACGATATTTTCTCAGGTATTCTCATTTGCTGAGGCAAGCATCTGGTGTCTCATCACACAAAGAAAAGCTTTGGACTTTCCCTCATGGGATGCTTAGAGTGACTTCTACCCTTAGATTTAGTGTCTTCAAACCTTGTGTTTTCTAAGCATGGTGACTTACCTCTGTGTATAATAGACATGCTTCAGCTCTCATAGCCATAATAAACTTTCTTCTCCACCATACTTAGGAGCAGTCATGTCCTTTCCTTTTATTTGTTTCTAGACTCTTACTGGTACATCTATCCCAGCCTTTCTATACGTGTGTCTGTGATTTCTTCATTCCCTGTCACTCAAGTTAGATCAATCCCAAAGCAATGGGTGTAGCATCATACTATGAACCTTTCACCTTGGTTTTTAAAATTGTCATTGAGGGGGAACTTGAGTTTCATGCAAGATTTTAAGGTGTATTTTGATGAAAATTTCCAGTCAATTACACTAAAGGCATCTGAAGAGCCCATGCATTAAGGATTTGTCAAGAATAAGAGGAAAAATAGTACATTTTAATAAAATAAGTAGAGAGGGAAAGAGCATTGTGCTTTTGAACTTGCTTTATTTTCAAAATATAAGGTAGTGAGTGAATGAAAAAGATGCTTGCCTCAGCATGACTAACCTATGACTCTTACCTATGTTTAGCCACATACTTGGTCCCTTTGCTCGGTGCAGCATTCTCGTCTTCCTTCCTCTGAATCTCCTTGGCATCTGCTTCTCTGATCTTCTACTTCCCAGAATTCTTTTTGTCTGTTTGCCCTACCTCTACTTTTGGCCAATCAGCATTTTATTAAACCAACATTTACAGTGACAAATATTTACAGTGTACAAGAACATAGTCCCATAGCATTTCCCCCTTTTTTCTTTGTAGAATAAGAACCCCAAGTCTAATCTCCTTTGTTTAGCTTTTCTCTGAGACCATTATCTATAACAAGTTGTAACCAACACTCTAAACTAAACAAACATCCACAATCCATTTTCTGAGAATGCGGGCATAGTTCTCTAGACTATTTCCTAATTATTGTAGGCACTGACAATCTTGTGGGTATTCTAAAAAAAAAAAAATCAAGATTATGGTCAAATCCTGACTGAAGTATTCTGTGAAGCTGGGTTATCACAGCCAGTCTCCTTGTAGCTGTTATTAATGCAGAACTCAGAGGAACCTACAACAGAGGAGGTGTTCTGAAATGTTACATTATCTGGGTCATCCATTCACAGCTGAGATTTTTCAGGGGGTCTTCCTCAATCAAACATTTTTTTTAACCCAGAATAAATCTATGGCCTCTCATTTACTATAGAAATAAAAACAAAGCCTTTCCTCAAAACTAACATATCTTTTAACTTCAATTTTGAAGCCAAGGCATTTACAAAATATATAGATTGAATTAATCCCACAGCATTTATAAACAAATGCCTTTCAGAAGCTCTTGCTACTTCCTTTGCAGTTAAAAAACTCAAAAACAGCACAATAACATACAGGGTCCAGATTCCATCATTATGTGGCTTATTATTATTATTATTATTATTAATCTATTTTTATTTTTAAAGAACTTTCCCTACTTTTTTCTTTTCTCTCCCAAGTCTGTGTATATTTGAACACATTTGAACTGTTTAGAGATTTTTTTTCCTTCTTCCATCTCAGCTACATAGAGTATGACTAGCTAAAGATCTGCCCAAATCCATAACTAAGAAAGAACAGGAGAAGAATTTCTGGGGAAATAGAAGGTATAAACTGAATAGGGTACCATCTATTGAATAAAAATATAAAATGAAATGACTGTCCCAAGGTATAGGTTGATAAGGCTTATTGTAGTTATGAAGGAGAAAACAGCTAGAGGCATCTTGAAGGGTACAGACTGAACCAAGCCATGGGAGTTGGGGGGTGGAGAGGAGAGAAGAACCAGAATCCAAGAGGCCAGGAGAGAGACAGAGCCCAAAAGGACGTTATAGTTAACATTGCAAAATTGTATAGGGGAGAAAAGCTGGGGAAGGGGCCCAGCCCAGTCACTGGAATGGAGAGTTTAGAACAGGTAGCAGGGTATGTCAGTCAGAATGTTCTTCTGAAAAGTAATTGTTGTGATCCTGGGGCTAACATCTGCTTTGATGCGCTAAAGAGGCCCCTCTGTTAGCCATTTGCCCAGGGAGACCTAACACCTATGAGATACCACTTACCTTACAGGAATTTCCTTCCCACAACTTTCTATCCCAATGTTAATAAACACTACATCAATTTTTAAAAATATAACATTTTTGTTAATTTTTGAGGATTTTATACAAACATTCATTGTATTTTTATCCAATTCATCTTTCTCCTGGGTCTATCTTCACCCTTCACCCTCCTATACCCCCTTCCAAATCTGTGTCTTTTTTCTTTTTTTCTTTTTTTTTTTTTTTTGTCCAACCCACTGAGAATAGTTTGTAATGCCCACATTTTATACCTATGGGCATGGGTTCATCTACTGGGTGATCATGTAGTCAGTTGACCTACGAGGAGACATTCCCTTAAAGGAAACTGATTCTACCACACTCAACAGCCATTGACTGTCAGTAGCTCCTCAGCTAGGGGTGGGGACTCATGAGACACTCCCCACTCCATGGTGGGATAGTCAGGGACTTGGTGTGTGCTGGCCTCACACAGGCAATCACAGCTGCTGCGAGTTCACAATGCAGCCGTCCCGTCCTGTCAAAAGGCACCATCCCCTCCCCATCCACCTCCTTCCCTCTACCTCCAGCACTCAATGATTGTGGTGGCCCCTGAGGACTTCATCAAATCTGATATGCAGTTATCCCTTTGTGTACGTTGATGAATTTTCTGTCTTCTGCAAATGAACTCTATCTAGCCTTTGACCATTATTGAGAGTAGGATTTTGTTTCAGAGAACACATCTTAGAATGTATTCATTTAGAGAACATGTTTCCCGAGAGCGGACAGCAGACTTAGTCTGTGCTTCAGCCAGCAGGGTCTTTGATAGGAGAATAATAATTGGATAATTCTTTGGCCTTGGGTTACCACCAACATTCTTTTACTTTCATAATTCACCTTAGTAATTTAAATGGTGAGAATTTCTAAAAAGTGTACTACAGTAAGACATTTTTGTTTTCGAAGGACTAATCTAAAACCTTACCTACACAAAGAAGTTTAGAATCAGAACAAGTTCCAAAGAACATACTGGGAAATCTTGGTGGAGGCGAGAGGCCATCTTTGTCTTCTCAATGTCACTGGGGAATTGGAAAGGAACATCCTGTCTGATGAGCATTCTACCCTCTAAGGGCAGCTGTGTCCATGGACATTCTTATCTGACATAATGCTGCTCAGTTTTTCCAGCATAAATCTATTCCTGTTTCATCCCAGTGTGCATTATATGGACCAGAGCAAGCATGGATAGTAGAGGTCAACCATTGCAATGGAATTTCCACCATCCAGGTCTTCACTGCCCTGAGTGTTCCCTGTGGCTAAGACATCTACCATAGTCCAGCTGCTCATCCCCATCCTAGTCAACTCCCCTACCAGTCTCAATTCTGTTCTTCATGGAGCAGAAATATTGTGACTGATTTTTGCTGAAGGCTATTGGTCCTAACCACAGGGCTATTGGTCTTTAAAGTATCATAAATTGAAAAAATCACAGCCACCTGTACACCATCTCAATTGCCTGTATCTGTACTTCCTGACTCCAGTTTGCCCTCTGTCACCTTGGGTGAATGTGGTCCTCTGGAGGTACTGACAAGTTCATCCTATGAAATGGCCAAAGTGCTGTACATCCGGAATAGAAGATCCACTCAGATAGGAACGTGAAGAGACAGTTTAGAGAGTAGGGGACGGTGAACAGACTGGATACCTAGTGAAAATCCAGATGTGACAGGCAGCTGAGAGTCCCTGATAGAAAGTAACAGTTACAGACCCAAGGCAGGAACAGAAAGCAGCAGCTATCAGAGAGCTGAAGTTGAGCTCTTGAGGGTCACTATTACAGGTTCTGGGAGGGGCTGGCAGTAAAAGTTATAGATGGACATGGGGTCAGGGAAGCACCAGTCACAAAGAGAAAGCAAGAACAAACACACTTTACTAAAAACAGACACACAGTTCCCATGGAGAGGATGGGAGGACCCCAGGGGTGGGAATAGGGTGGGTGTAGAACTAGATGTAGAACTGTGTTTCTTCTCCAGCACCAAGTCTGCCTACGTGGTTCCATGTTTCTCACCATGCTGATAATTAACTAAACCTCTGAAACTATAAGCGTCCTCCAACTGTTTTCTTTTATAAGAGTTGCTGTGGTCACCAATAGACAAGAGGATTATGCTCTAGACACTTTATAGGCTCCTGAGCCTCTAGACTTTATGTCTTCTCTAGTCGATCTGCCTGGTTCAGTTCCACAGCAACTGCAATTTCCTGGGAGGGAGGCAAGTTTGGAAGCCAGGAGCAGCCTTTACTGAAGGGACCAAGTCCTGCTTTCCAGATTGGTGTGAATTCCCCTAACCTTCCTGCACCTCCTCACCAGAAAACCCTTAGCCACTCTTGACTGGAGAAAGCTATTGTCTCTTTTCCTCTTTCTTATCCCTAAAACACTAGTACTAGCATTTCAAAAGGAGGGAGCTTAAATAAATTGATGGGGGGAGGGGGGGTGGAGAGATGGCTCAGAGCACTAGATGTTCTTCCAGAGGTCCTGAGTTCAATTCCCAGCATCCACAGCTCACAACCATTGCTGGCACATGCAGTTAGTGCACTCATATACATACATAAGTAAATTGTTTTTTAAAAATGAAATTAATTGTAATGCAACTGACTGCAAGAGCACAATAGAATTCATATCATCTAGTAAATCTCAGAAGCCTAGTACAGCTATCACTCCAAACCACCAGTCAATTGCTGTTTGGATAACCTCTTCAGAAATCCAAGGAAATGTACTCAGTAACCAATGTTCTTTAAGGAGACTGGTGTTATCAGAATAGTTGGCAAAAAGACCAAAGACAACCCATGCTGGAGAGGATACAGAGGAAAGGAGCCATGTATCCTGCTGATAAGAGTAGAAGATACTATAGCTGTGTCAAAAAACAAACAAGAAAACAGCATAGAGGTTCTTCAAAAGCAACAAGACTGCTATATGACAAAGCTCCCCAGCACTGTGTGTGCATCCGATAGAAATGGTACATCACATGCCTGTGTTTTTTTTTGTAGTGCGTGCAATTCACAATAGCCCAAAGAAGGATTCAACCTCAGTAGCCATCTGAAAAAAGCCATAATATGTCTTCACAGTGGAGTACTGGTCAACCCGGGCAGAATACGGAAATCCTGTTCTTTGGTACTATAGAGATGAGATTACATTTTGTTAATTGGCTAAGCTACATGGAGAAATACTGCATGCTCTCGTCTACATGTGGAATCCAAAATAATTACTTTTGTGGAAGCAGGGTAACATGGCAGTTACCTAAAGCTGAGAGATGAAGAAAACTAGAGATACTAATGGAACAGTACACATATCATTTTAAGGTGTGCTACTTTTGTTTATGCTGCATTTGTTTATCTCTGTGGAGCTGTGTTACTGTGCCTGTCTAAAACACCTGATGCTCTAATAAAGAGCTGACCGGCCAATAGCAAGGCGGGAGAAAGGATAGAAGGGGCTGGCAGGTAGAACTAATATATAGAAGGAGAAATCTGTGCGAGGGGGCAACCACCCAGCTACACAAGCGTCAATGGGGTAAGAAAGAAAGATATACAAAAATAGAAAAATGTAAAAGTCCAGAGTCAGAAGGTAGAAGGGATAATTTAAAGTTAAGAAAAGCTGGCTAGAAACAAGCCAGAGTAAGGCTAGGTGTTTATAACTAAAAATAAGCCTCCATGTGTGATTTATTTGGGAGCTGGATGGTGGAACCCCCAAAAGACCAAAAACAAACAGCAGTTTCCTTTTGACAACAGGAAGAAATTGTGTGTTGTGGAGAGAGAGAAAATGTATGTGTGGTGGGGGGATTTAACTTTAAGCTTATACTCTCCCTTGCTCTGACAAGCTCTTATAGGTGCCTCTTCTGCTTTATCAAAAGCAGAACAAAATTTTTAAAAAAAAAGAAAGGAAGAAAGAAAGAAAGAAAGAAAGAAAGAAAGAAAGAAAGAAAGAAAGAAAGAAAGAAAGAAAGAAAGAAAGAAAGAAAGAAAGAAAGAAAGAAAGAAAGGAGGAGTAAGGAGAGAAGATAGGTAAAGTTTCTCTTCCTCTATGGTAGTTTTTCTTTATTGTAGTTTAGAGATGTGTTATGGGAAAGGAACTGCCAATGAAGAGTTGCAAGCTTGCCTGGTCCTGTGAACCTACCTCCATAGGAGCCTGTAAGGATGTCTGGAGACAAGACAGAGGAAGAAGATGTCTAAGGAAACCAGCCCCCACAGCATCCAAGATACGATTTAAGTATCCTTTCATTAAGTTCTAGGAGTAAATCGAAGCTTAATTATGCTGAAGAAATAGGGGAAAGTCTTTATTAGACCTGGCTTCCTTCTAAACACACACTTTATTATCCCCAAAGCAAAGTCTTCATAACACTGTTTGGGTTTATCTGCACTCTGCCGGGATCCTGACTTTATTTGAGTCTGTATGTGTTTGTATTCAGTGGTACCAAGCTCCTCGTTAGGGAACCAGCGTTTGTTTACAAATTCATGTATTAGAAGCATCACAACATCTGAAGGTGAAATCTACAAGGGTGAGGATTTAAAATGATGCTGAAGTTCAAATCTATTCACTTTCCCAAATTAATTGTCCTGGTTGTTGTACTAATGATCATTTTAGGAATAATATCTATTCAGATTTCTTTCTCAGTTTGACATCTCCCTCATGATAATATGCAATTCAATATGCAAAAATCCTGAAAGGATTTCCATTGCTAACATCAGACACTAAATTTTAACCCTTTCAATGGAAGCCTGACAAGCAAGCACGTGGAATGCTGAGAATTTAAAAACAATAAGAAGTATCAGATGAAATTAAAAAAAAACAAAGAAATGGTGTCAGTTAAAAACAAAAACAGAGGTCAATTTCCAAAGGGGAGGGTTGCTCTGGCCACGACTGCAGAGGTTTGGTTATGCCATGTCTCAGTGGACCGGTGACAAGATAGAATGTCACAGCACTGAAAGCATAGCAGAAACAAGCAGCTTTCATACATAGAACAGGAACCCTCTCCCAAGACAAGTCCCCCACCAAACAATTCACTTAGCTACAAGCTCAACAGTGGGTTAGTCCAGTTTGTGGTACTTATGGTCTTCTCAGTCAGTGCCAGGCACACCGAAAGCCTTCAACACAGGAGTCATTTGGGGGCATACTTCATTTCCAAGACATAGCAGCAATTAAGATAAAAATAAAAGTAGATCAGAGTGGGTAAAATAAGGAAATCTTCAGGCAGACTTCCTAAACTCTTCATGCCCTATGTATAAACTAATCTCACTTGACAACTGTGTTTTCTTCTAAAAAGATATGAATTACCTTTTAGGAAATGTGTAGATAGGTAGTCACTCCCAGATGTGCAAGATTGATACCACCAGTGCCTGGCTGTGCCTCAGAAACTGCTCTCTCATAGAAAGCGGTCAAGTGACTAGTGGGACAGATTTCAGATGGCCAGCTAATAAACTACTGCAACCCACAGGCATTCCTGTCTTCCTCTGTTTCTGTTATGAATTATTCAAAACAGCATCCTCCACAGTTTGGATACAACCTACGTGTTAAATTAAGTTTACAAAAATTACATATTTCATGTGCCAATTTCTCTTTAATAGAAATATTTCCATGCACCAATAATATCACCATGAAACAATATTGGAGCTTGGTAAAATAGTATTTCTCAAACTTCATTTTATCCCATAGAAATTCATCTTTGCAAAGGATACCATGCAAATATTTATTTGCAAAGAATTCTAGGCATTTTTCTTAAAAAGCCACATTTAGAAACAAACTAGCAGGTGGTTTTAAAAGGCTTCCCACCCAACTGGTGGTTCTTTCCTGTTGCTTTAGTTACTATGGCAGAAATATATTGTGGGCAAAAATCTAGGTGAGTCTGAGCTAGATAAGGAAAAGTAAAGATGTGCAAAATCAACTCATCAGTTCTTTTAATAGCTAAGCAACCTCTTATAGGGACAAGTGGTTTTTGTTTGTTTTTAGATAAACAAATGAAGATAATAGGGGAAAGAGGAAATTTAATTATAAGACCAGACTGACAACTTAGACGTTCACTTTCAACCTTCTCTGAATGGTTGAGGGAATGTGTAGGTTCAATATTTATGTATGGGCCAAAAGAGGGTGTCCAGTGTCTCCCTCTATCCGTTTCCACTTTATTTCTATGAGACAAGGTCCTCACCAAGCCTGAAGCTCTCTGTTTCTGCTACTCTGGCTAACCAGCTAGTTTCCAGGATCTATCTCCATATGCTGGGGTTATAGGTACATGGACTCTTGCCCTGCTTTTAACTGAATGCTAAGGATTCAAAATCAGTTTAAACAAAAGGATATTGTTATGGCAATTTGTTTCTACCTCAGTATTTAATAGGCATTCTGAGTTAATATATGCACAACTAAATTCACATTGCTACTCCTATCATGGTCCCGACTGTGCTCTCTTGTCAGAAAACAGTGATTCTGTTTGCAGTTGCTCAGCCTAGAGGTCCTACTGTTTTCCTTCATTTTTCCAATCTAGCAGTGAATCCTACTGGCTCTCCCTCCAAAGTACAAGTAGAATTATTTCTTTCTACTCCCTGTGTAGACCTAGGTGGTCCACCATGTCTCTCAGGTGGATTAACAACTTCCTCTATCCCCAGACTTCTGCTTTTACTTTGCCTCTCTGCAGCCTACTCACAGGACAATGCAACAAGCAATTCTGTAAAACTTAGGTTCAAATCCCACCACTACTCCTCTGCTTTAAATCCTCTGGAGGCTCCACATCTCAAGCAAGACTAATAAGATATCATTATGGCTTCTCAAACTGCTGTCTTTGTGACATAATCTTCCTGCTCCTTCCCACTCTAGCTAAATGGCCCTGCATCCTTCTTCTTATTAACTAGGTATGACCCACAGAACTGTCCTCTTCTCTGCCTGGAGAGCCTCCCTCTGTTCACTCAGAAATAACTGCTGTAGGCTTTCCAATCCTGGCTTTCACTGTCTGTTAACTGTCCCCCTTACTATCCTACTTTACATCACAAAATTCCAGAGCCCACCCCACTAAATACAAAAATTCACCATTGCTATTTCCAGTCATCCTTAACACCTTATTTTTGAAAAATTTCTCCCATAAGTTATTTTAATCTAACCAACCTTCTTTATTATGTATTCTGATTGCCTGGGTTTTGCTAAGCCACAGTGTTTTGCTTGTTTCTTTGGTTGCTCAGACATCTGGCCTAGAGTGAGGGCATGGTGAAACACTGCTCAGTGAAGGAATGTGTGAAAACAGATGCGTTGTCTACTCTTAAGAAAGTTTCAGTCCACAGTAAAAGCTGTAACTTTGAGCTTAGCATCTCTGTAAGCCTGGAGGAAGGTAGAGGTGTTAGAGGACACTCCCTGGTGGAGCAGGAAGGTTGACCCCCTGCCACTTTCCATGGACCTGTGTCTGCCAGACCATTGTTCCATAAAAGAGCTAGTCCTTAAAGTCGGGATACTTCATTTTATGACTTTTTTATTTCCCTTCAGGAATGTATGCATTTCAATGTTCCTGTCTGCATTGAGTTGTACCTGAAGATTTAGCAGGGATAATGTATTTGGGATCTCTCCCCATGAGAATAGAGTACGCCCCAAGATCCTTGATTGTGGACAAGTTGCAGGTCAAAGGACTTTTCTGGGAAAGGATGTAGGTCAGAAGGCAGGTGCTCCCCTTACTCCAGTGGGCACCCGAGGAAATGGGTTAGGTTTTTTAGGCTTCTAATGCAGCCTTTAGACTCTCATCTCAATTTGCTCTGTCCTCCAGTAAGCCACTTTCGATTCATCATACCCTTAGCCTTGTTGGAACTTCTGCTTCTCATATATACCATATATACTTCTGCTTCTTATATACCTATGTGTTCAACTTTCATTTCTCCAAATGACCAAGAAAACAAAGCTATTTTTTCCTAATTAATCAATGGGGCTCACGGTACACTATAGAATCAGTTGAGACAAGGACCCAAATTTAATATCATGGACATTATGTAATATTTCCCTTTAATATCTAAACCCAAGCTTCCTTGAAGAGTGATTCAATGGTGGTTTACTCTAGGACTGTACTTGGTGAAGTCCAAAACCACGTAGACAGAAATGTACAGAGATGCTCATTTGCATCAATCACATCAGCCCCTTTTGTTTCTTCCGTTTCCTTACTGTGTCTTTTCCAATGCTATTGGGAGAGGAAGAGCCCCTGCTACAGCAAATGAAAATTCTACCAAGCCAAGCCTCCATAATTTATGTTATTTCAATAAATCAGTGCTCAAATTCTGGAAATATAAAACACCCATTGTGGTTCATAGTTAAAATGACTCCTTAAGTGTTGAAGGTTTGTTCCCTAGTGGACAGTGCTTTTGTGGAATGATGGGACCTAGTTAGAGAGAGTACGATACTTGGAGGCATGCTCTTGAACAGTAAAATGTGTCTTGGCCTTCTGCTCTCTAGCCTGGAAATGGGTGTCTTTTCCTGCCGTCAGCATTGGCCACCATGTTCTGTCTCACCACAGTCCCAAGAGCAATGGGACCAAGCAACTAAGAACAGACTTAAAAAATCCTGCGTCAGCCCTTCCTCCCCAGAAGTCAGTTGTCTCCAATGTTTTGTCACAATGGTGGAAAACTACATAATCTCAATAACTTTTATGTTGGTTACATAGTGAAATAACAATATTTTGGTTATATATGATTACATAAATAATTAGTCAAAACTATTTCAGTACATTAAATTCTAAGTTCTCTCTTTTTTTAGTGTGTGTGTGTGTGTGTGTGTGTGTGTGTGTGTGTGTGTGCGCACGTGTTATGATTGCTTCACCAATTTAGTAAAAGCAGTGAGCCAATGAGTAACATGTATATATACACTCAAAAAAGAAGTAAAATATTATGTTTATAAGGCATGGGCTAATACAAATTTTTAAGTTTTTTTATTTTTTTAATTTTATTTATGTGTATGTGGGGGTATGTGGGTATGTGCACACACACATATGAATGCTCATGATGGGGGTAAATACATGCGTTCTGCATCATGTGTGTGTTGCACGAATTCTGGCTGTGGTAAAGGAAACTCAGAGCCAGATATCATGGAAAGGCTGAACTATCAAAGAGAGGAAACACCACAGTCAAATCTCGCCCAGCTGTCTTCCAGCTTCCTCAGCCTCGTTCCTCATTCCTTGTAGCTTCTGTTGCATCAATCTGTCTTTCTACGCCTGCCTTAAATACCTTCTTCGCCCAGTTCTTTCACATCCAGGTTAAGATTAAAGGCATAGGCTACTACTATTTAGTAGTTAGCCTTTAATTCACAGAAACACAGAAAGATCTCCTTTGTCTCTGGAATTATGGGATTAAAAGCCTCACACCACCACTGCCTGCCTGGGAGCCTGAAGCTTCCTCAGTAAACCAAGCTGACCTCAAACTCAGATCTGCCAGGATTAAAGGCGTAGGTCACCACTCCCAGGTAGGCATAGATCACCACTCCTGGTCTTTCCCTGTGCTGGGATTAAAAGTGTAAATTACCACTCTCTGATCCTCCTGGATTGACTATTGGTGGATCTCTTCTCTGATATTTCAGATTCGTTTTTATTAAATATGAAACATATCATCACATGTGTGTAGAGGTCAGAGGGAAACTGTGAAGTTGGTCCTCTCTTTCTACATTTCCTTGGGTTCTAGGAATTAAAGTTAGACCATCAGGCTTATTTGACAAGTGCCTTTATACCAGAAGAGCCATCTCATCAATTAGAGATTTTTATTCTCTCTTGATGGCTATTCTGACATTTAGTACAGTCCTAGAAAGGAGAGCATGGACTAGAAATTACAGAGACAGAAAGAATTAGATGAAGACAGAAAGCTTAGAGTCAGGAGGGCTGACAGTGAGTACTGAAATAGCATAAATGTAGCAGTAAGTTTCTGGCCCAGCCTTTCCAGCCTAGCCCTAAGGTTCTGACCCACTGACCTGCAATACCTCAGTCCCCCAGTCCCACAGAATCACACAGATACTTATATTAATTATACTCTGGTTGCTGATTGACCTGGAGCCCAGACATATAACTTGCTAACTCTTAATTCTTAATTTAACCCATGATTCTTACCTGTTCAGAACTGCAGCATGGTACCTTTTCTCAGAGCAGCATAGTCGTCCTCTGCGTCTGCTGGCTTCTCTGGTGTCTCTGTGGCATCTCTGCCCTGTTCTTCCTGTTCCCAGAGTTTTCTAGTCTGGTAGTCCCACCCACACTTCCTGTCTGCCTTCAGCCAATCAGCATTTTTATTAAATCAGTAAGTGGGACAATTATTTACAATGGAACAGAACACAACCCCACTACACCCAGATTTATTTCTCCTTGGCTTTTTATACTCAGCAAAGAGGAGGGGCAAGTAGAGACAGGTGAAAATACTTCTCCATTTCTCAAAAAATAAGACACCTATACTTTGATCAAATCATCCTATTATGCAGCCTTGGTGGAGGAGATGAAAACAACAAGCTGAATGCTCTGAACTTGAGGTCAAAATGGAAACAAGCCACAGCTTGAATCTTTGTGGGCTCCCACAATCCTCTGAAATTTAAATATGTGAGTAGGGACCTTCACCATTCATAATATAACATTGCCATCTCTAGTAGATTTGCTTAAAACTTAATATAATATAACTTTTAAGCTACAGCCCATATAAAATAGCTATAGTAATATATATTTGCCCTCCTCTGACTCTGAGTGCCAAGATTAAAGGAATTTACAACTATCACTTGGCACTATAGCAGTATTTATATCTTATTAAAAGTTATTCATGGTTCTTGATGCTTATTTGTTAAATATAAGACACTATTCAAGAAGGGCTCCTGTGACAGAGATATGCACTGGGCTGAGAGACCAAGCTCAACTCTAAATACAAAGACAAGTGAGGATTTATGAGCAACAATATATAGAGAAACACTAAAGCTGGGGTTATTTTCCCAGCTGCAAATCAACAACATTCTTCTCAAAGACCAGTCAGAGTGGCAAGCTATGGAGGATGAGGAGCAGGTCACTGACCAAGTAAAGAGAGCTATCAGAGCTTTCTGGTATGACAGCCTCACTACAAGAACATGCCTTTCACAAAGGATCTTTTTCATCCCTCTCCAGAAGAGGAAAAGAAGAAGCTCAGGAAAAAGTACCTGGTGCAGAGCCCCATTTCCTACTTTAAGAATGTGAAATGCCCAAGATGCTATAAAATCACGTGGTCTTTAGCCATGCACAAATGGTAGTCTTGTCTGCTGGTTGCTTCACTGCCCTCTGTCAGCCTACAAGCAGAAAGGTGAATGAAGAGGTGCTCTTATACACTGTAAATATTTGTTCCTCCTACTGGCTTAATAAAATGCTGATTGGCCAGAAGGCAGACAGGAAGTGTGGGCGGGACTACCAGAATAAGAAAACTCTGGGAGGAGGAAGAACAGAGCAGAGATACCAGCAGATATGAGGAAAGAAGTCAAAATGCTGCTCTGAGAAAAGGTGCTAAGCCACTTGGCTAATCATGGGTTAGTTTAAGAGTTAAGAGTTAGCTAGAAATATGCCTGAGCCATAGGTCGATCAGCATGAAATTAATGTAAGCTTTGTGTGATTATTTGGGGCTAAGCAGCAGCAGGGCTATGAGCGAGTCCAAACCTTGGGGCTAGGCCAGAGGGGCTAGGCCAAAAAGGCTGCGCCAGAAACATATTACAAAGAAGGAATTAATTAAAGTAATATTCATCTATACTACTGTATTATTATAAATAGTAATGCTTATAATAACTACTATTACTTTATACCTATCAAGTTAATCTGTTAAGAAACCTTAAATATGTAACTCAAAGTACACAAGCATGTACACACGCCCTACAGAATTGTGATTTGTCATGAAAGTTCCTTTCCTGCAGGCTCATATGGTGAGCACTTGATGTTCAGCTAGTGGTGCTACACTGGAGGATTAAGAAACTTAGAAGGCGACACCTACATAGAGGGCATAGGTTGGTAGGGTTGTAAAGATTATATCTGACCCTAGTCACTTCCTCACATTCCAGAGACCTGCATCAGCAGGAAGGTTCAGGTCCCAAGTGGTGGGGGAGGAGTGACTATCGTCTTAGGGTGAATCAGGTTGGCTATCAGCAGCCTTTAATTGAGAAATGACTACAACTTTTATACTGTATAGTTGCACATAGGGTTAATATAAAATTTTAGAGTTTTACAAAACATTTAAATTACAAAAATACTAAGAAACATTTAAATTTAGGACACTTTAATTTTATAAAATATTTTATTATTAAGATACAATCTTGACAAATCGGTTGCTTTAACAGCAGCATACACTCAGTTCCTTTCTCCCAATGCTTTGGCTGCCTTCTCAATTCTTCTCTTGTGTAAATTTAGGCCACAGGCCTCACTTTCCTGGGAGCTGCTTCTGCATCTAGACAGTTGACTACCGAGTGGGTCTCGGTTATGACCTCCACTTACCGCGTCCGGTTTCTTTGTCCCAGGCGAGGAGCGTCAAGATTAAATAAGTCTACACTCAGGAGTCGTTTAGGTTCCATCATTCAGGCTCTCCACACACTGAGAGACCTGAGCTTTATTCAGTATATCTTATATCTTAGACCTGTCTGTCCCTTAGCCATGCTTCTGTCTTGCCACTGTATCTCGCCTAGCTTTTTCCCCTCTAGCTTCCCGCCATGCTGGATTCCTTCTGCCCCTTCCACACACACTGACTCTAATCCATGCTTGTCCCCAGCTTCTGCCTGCTCTCCCGCTTCTGCCTGTGTGTCCTCCTCGTGTCTCTTTTGTCTCAGCTCTCTGTCACCTTAACTCTCTTACACACCCTGCCTCCTCATCCGGGCACGCCCAAGGTCATAGAGGATCCCAAGAGACTAGCACTCAGCAGGTGGCAGCGATAAGGAGATTTGTAGTTCCTTTTTCCCCCTGTAAACAAGGTTTTAGTCCTTAGGGGAAGAGGATGGGCCATAAGGCCCAGAATGGCACTTATTCGGGAGACCACAGTTGACTTCACTACCAGACTCCACAAAAAGAGATAAACTCACAAAACAGATTTCAATGTAACTTCTTGCTATTTTTTTAAATGTAAATTAACTCGCTTTATAATGAATGCTGTCAATAATCAACTACCTATTTCTTTTGGTAGCTATTAAATTTAAGAAGTATATAAAGTTTATATTGTGAGAATAGAAAAATCCTGCAACTCTCTCCCCCTCGACCCCTTCCTGAGGTCCCTGAAACTAGCCAAGGTTGAGGTGGCTGTTTCTCGGAAAAGCTGTTTCCGCCATTGCCTGGCTGAGACTGCATTCCTAGCAACCTGGTGAGACCGCATTCCTCATTCCTGATGTAGCAACCTGGGTGGGGCCACCCAGGAAAGCCCTACCATGAGAACTGTTAATTGTTTGCTGAGGCAGGAACTTTCTGAAGTTTGCACAATGAGTCCTGCTCCAGGAAATGAATGTCTTCAGGTGGTCCTATTGTTTCACAAGAAATACACTTGCCTGACTGCATTCCTAAACTCCCTCCTAAGCTGACTTTTGGCCCCGCCCTGTTATCACGCCGAGCCCACCCATACCCCCTCCCCTACCCAGAGTGGGGTATAAAAATTCTGCCCTGAAAATATTCGGGGCTCTAGGCTTTTCTGCAGTGCCTAGAGCCCACACATGTGTGTGAACCGGTATTCATACTCATATTCATTAAACTCTCTTTTTCTTTAATGTTAACAGTGGTCATTAGCCGTGGTCTTGGGGTGTCTTGGGGTGCTCTAGGGGCGCCTGCCTATTACAATATAAGATCTAAGGATATGAAAGCTTTTGTGTTGCTTTTATTTTGGGTCTTGCTAGTTTGTATTGTTTTTGTTTTTGTGGAGGAGGGAGTGAGAAACTGGTTTAGGTTATTTTACATCAACACTCTGCCTATCTTGCCAAGGCCCCCAGGTAGATCCCAGGTTGGCTTATTAGAAAGTGCCCACTTAAGGAGCCCTCATGGGCTATAAAAAAAGTGCTATAAGCCCATGTTTTAAGGCACCAATTAAAACCAGTTTAAACAGGCTAAGGCCAGGCTGGTCCCAAGGCCCTTAAAAGCCTTTAGGGCCTATATATTCCACAAGGTTGTGAAGATCTAAAAAGTGTTTTAGGTCTAAGAAGGTGTTTTAAGGTATGTATAAAGATCTGAGGACATGAAGAAAGAGACGTAAGGTATATAAATGCAAGTTATAGAGGTCTGAGGGAAGGAAAGCTTGGACTGTGAGAGTTTGACAATGTTTTGAGGTGTGTAGATACAACTTGGGAAGATATAAAAAGATGGATTAAGGTATATGAAAAATGGTTCTGATTTTTCCCTTGCTATGTATGCTATTGTTACTGTTGGTGTCACACGTGAGAACAGACACACACTGCCAGCTGCCACATTGGAGTTTATTTAGGGAAGTTGCTGGGTGTGTACAAGAGAAGAGCAGCAGGAAAGGAGAGACCAATCTTTCACGTGGGCACAGATTTGCATAGCCACGTCTAGGGATGTGCCCTCCAGGTGTGGCATGTTCTACTGGCGCCATAGCTGCTAAGTGCCAGGAATCATAACTGTTACATTGAGACTTTGGAAAGTTCAGGAGAGTTCTCATAAACTAATAATCTAGCTCTGTTAAATACTGACTGCTATTGCCAGAGTCACAAGTTCAAGATTTTAATCCCTTTGGCTGTCCTCCGAGGATAAACTTAGAGGTTCTTCTCATCAGAATGAAGACATCCTCCCTGTCCAGTCTATATCTGGCTCTCTGGACAGAGAAAAACATGTTCATACTTTTGAACCCAAAGGTCTAGCATTTGCTAGGACTCAAAGGCACGAATCTACTCCAGCTGCTTTATAGAAACTAGTTAGGTGACTTTTCTACCATGTAAATTTTAACACAGATTACAAACAGTGGTGATGCTAACATATCTGGAACTTTTTGTGACTTAAAAAAGGTTCTTGTAAGCTTCAGGAAATCACTTTGGATCCACCTCTCAAATGAACCCTGGATAAGTACTGTCAGTGTATTTCTCCTTCAAATGTAAACCTAAAGAAAAAAAAAAAAAACAACTCTATGTTCTACCCCTAATATGCATCGGTTCTAGTGGATTTCCAATCTGTGAAAGAGTGCATACTACTCCAGCTGCTGCCTACACTTTCCTAGCTCCAGAACTTCCCAGCTAACCTGGACAAGAAACAGCTGCCTTTCCTGGAATTGGTCAACATTCCAGCTTCAGTGTCAACAGAAAGTAATCATAGACAGATTTCTTTGTCTGTGATCATTTATTATCAGCAAAAGAACCGGGATGTTAAGTTTCAAACCCAAGACAAAAGGCTAATGAGCCTACTTAACATATCAAAGCTGGACCTGGCAGCCAGATTCCCAGCATCCCTCAGTCCCTATCTAATCTATTCAAGTGCTAAATTTCAAATGCAGGGCAATGGTTCTCTCAAAACCCCATCAGTTCAACATCACTACTAGTGAGTTGTAAAAGGCAGAAGTTGTAACCCAGAGACAACCAAGCCACACCGTGACTATTCACACTGGGAAAGCTGACTTTAGCTAGAGGAAGTAGTCCTCTACCTTGAGCCCCAGTTTTTTTCCTCATGCTGAAAGTTCTGTGGGTGGTTTTGAGGAAAGGTCATTTCTATGTTGTTTTAGCAAGACAAAAAATGTTCTAATTAGGCCTGGGAGCCAAAGATTTTCACCAAAAGGGATATGATGAGGCCATCCTCATGCTAGCTAGCCAGAGATCACAGTTTATAGCTGAGACACAGACAGTAACCAAAAGCATTCAAACCATCCAAGGTCACTTTGCAATGCCTTTGGGCTAGGCAACCCTCAAACACACATCCCGAATGAGGCCCCGCTGAAGTCTTTCACTCTTTCCAGAGAGACCCCGAACCTAACTGCTGTGTGTTAACTGATCACTTTAAGTTGTTTTTAAAATGTCAAAAAGAAATTAAATTTTTATTCTTGCATGCATTTTTCCAGTTCCTTTTTAAAACAAAATGTTTATTTGAGGACCATTGTTGTCTCCTGAACAAGTGCCATTCTAGCCTCTACGGCTCACCATTCTCCCCTAAGGACTAAAACCTTATGTTTACAAGGGGAAAGAAGCTTCTTGCACTACAGACGCTGCCACCTGCTGAGTGCTAGCCTCTCGGGAGCCTCCAGACCTTGGGTGTGCCCAAATGAGGGGGCAGGGTGTGAAAGAGAGTTAAGGTGATAGCGGAGACAAAGGAGAAGCGAGGGAGGGACAGACAGATCTAAGAGATAAGATGTGCTGAATAAAAAGCCCGGGTCTCTCAAGTGTGTACAGAGAGAGCCAGAGAGAGAGCCCGAATGATGGAACCTAATAAATGACTCCTGAGTGTGATTATCTTGATGTTCCTCGCCTGGGACAAAACTCGGACCACAAAGAAACCGGACGCGGTAAGTGGAGTTCTCACCGAGATCCAGGAAAGTAGGATTAAAAAGTGGAGAAGACTCACGGTACAGAGACCGGAAGGAAATCTGGGAAAAGAATACCCAGGGTTAGGCGCCTAATAGATAATAGATTATAAATAGAAATATAGAAATATGGGAAACTCAACCTCGCAAGTTCGGCTGGCTTCCGAACTCCGAGAGTTATTAAAGCAACAGGGACTTTTAATAAAAAGTCAGACCGCACTCGCTTTTATAAAGATGATAGGGGAGATTAGTCCATGGTTCTTGACGGGAGGAAGTTTCAACGTTTCTGATTGGGAACAAGTTAAGATAGACTTACAAAAGACATTGAGAGATCAGGGTCCCAAATCTCTTCCAATGTTTACTTTCTCTCTCTGGAGATTTGTAAAAGACGCGCTGCTCTCCAATCAGGTTAAAATAAAACAGCAACTGGCTGACCTAGAGCGTACGTTTGGAGAGGAACAGGAAATAGGGACCCAGGAATCATTTAAAGAAGCCTCAGATTCAGATTTGTCCGATCTTGAATCGGAGAAGGGGGTTTCCACTGCCTCATCCAGTAAGAGTAATGGATGGACGGCGGCTAATAGTTATGATTCAGACAATGAAGGGGAGAGACATTTTGAGGAGTGCTCCCTTGTTAAAGACACTCACAAATTGACTCGAAAATTAAGGCATTTAGAAGTGACTGAGGCGAAGGAGCCAGTCACTCCCTCTGCGCCTCCACCGCCCCCATATAATTGGGACAGACCAGAAAAGCGGCTGAAGCAGGGGAGACAGGACAGGGAAGAAAATAGCGCTAAGGGAGTAGTTTTCCCAGAATTGCAAGCTTACCCGGTTACTGAGATACAAGATGCCCAGGGCCAGACTATTCGGCAGCATGAGCCGCTCACCTTTAAAGACCTGAAGCAGCTCAAAGAGGCTGTTTCCAGTTACGGCCCTCATGCCCCTTTCACCCAATCTCTTTTTGAATCTTACCAAGGGTCATTTTTGACTCCTAGTGACTGGCAACAATTGACTAGGGCTGCTCTATCGGGCGGAGATTATTTAATATGGAAAGGAGAATTTCAGGAAAAATGCATTGAAATTGCCCACTTAAACGCCCAGGCTGGAAAACCTGAAGTTAACGTAGAGCTGCTGACTGGCACTGGAGCGTATGCTAGTATACAAGCACAGATTCAGTATGATGCCGGCACTTATGCCCAGATTGCTGCAGCAAACAAAGCATGGAAAGCCCTGCCTAATACTGCGGCTGGTCAACAATTAACTAAGGTCCTACAAGGTCCTTCAGAGCCCTATGCAGATTTTGTTTCTCGACTGTTGCAATTAGCAGAAAAAATACTTGGAGATGTTAAAGCAGCTATGCCAGTAGTTAAACAGCTGGCATTTGAAAATGCCAACAAGCATTGTAAAGAAGCCCTGAGACCTCACAAAGGAAAGAGTCTTGATTTTATGATTAAGGTCTGTAGAGATATTGATGCAAGCTTTGTGCAGGCACAGGTTATGGCTGCTGCGATTAGCAAAGGATTGAGGGCAGGAAGAGCAGAAAATGAAATAAGGAGAAAAAAGAAGTCAGGAAAATGGAGGCTGTTACAAGATCTTAGAGCAGTTAATGCCACCATACAAATTATGGGGGCGCTGCAGCCTGGACTTCCTCATCCTGCTGCTATACCTAAAGATTGGCATTTGATTGTTTTAGATTTAAAAGATTGCTTTTTTACCATTCCTCTTGCTCCTCAAGATTGCCAGCGTTTTGCCTTTTCTGTCCCCTCACCAAACTATAAGGAACCTTATAAGAGATATCATTGGATAGTTTTACCCCAAGGCATGGCTAATAGCCCCACATTGTGTCAAATGTATGTTTCTGCAGCCTTAGAGCCAATTAGAAGCCAGTTTCCTGAAGCCTATATAATTCATTACATGGATGATTTACTTCTGGCATATTCTTCTCAAGAGGCATTGATGGAATTGTATGATAGATTACAAAAAGGATTAAAATCAGTGGGTCTCGTTATAGCTCCTGAAAAGGTTCAATTAATACCTCCTTATAGTTATTTGGGTTATGTTATTCAAAGAGTGGGTATTGCCCCTCAAAAGATACAGTTGGCCACCTCCCAGTTAAAAACCTTACATCAGTGGCAACAATTCCTAGGAGAAATCCAATGGCTAAGGCCCTCTTTCTCAATTTCTACAGGGGAACTTAAGCCTCTTTTTGAACTCCTAAAGGGAGATGCTGAACCCACATCTACCCGGATTTTAACTCCTGAGGCCAAGAAGGCCCTTACTAAAATAGAACAGGCATTACAAGATATGTCAGTACAGCAGATAGATTATGAACAGCCTTTGCAATTTTTAGTCTTGGCCTCTAATTTTGCACCTACTGGTGTTTTTTGGCAAAAGGGTCCCATTTATTGGGTACATCTTTCTGCATCACCTGGGCGCACAGTTATTCCTTATCCTGAATTAATAGTTCAATTGTTATGGAAGGGTAGATGCTTGGGGCGGGCTTTATTTGCCAAAGATGCAGATATAATAGTTTTGCCCTATACCCAAGAAATGGTTGCTAATTTGATTCAAAATGATGATTCCTGGTGTTTGTTTTTGTGCACCTTTAAAGGACAGATAGTTCAAGCTTATCCTAAACATAAAATCATTCAGAGTTTTAAATTATGCCCTTTTATCTTTCCCAAGATAATAAAGACTCAACCTATAGCTGGGGCACGTCTACTTTTCACTGATGGCTCCAAGACTGGAAAAGCAGTAGTTGTAGATGGGGATCATATAGAAAGCGTAGTAGTGCCTCAGGCCTCTGCTCAGTTGATAGAAATTACTGCTATGATACTTGCCTTTCAGTTATATCCTGAAGAGCCCCTTAATATTTATACTGATAGTGTCTATGTGGCTAATATTATGCCCCAACTAGAAGTGGCCCCTCATGTGGGAGAATCATCAAAAATTGTTACCCAGTTACAAAGCTTACAGATTTTGATATGGTCCAGAAAGCAATCTGTGTTTGTAGGACATATTAGAGGACATTCTGGCTTGCCTGGACCACTTGCCAAAGGCAATGCGCAAGCAGATGAAGCTACTCGAATAATCTTTGCCTCCCTAGAATATGATCGGGCTTTACAATTACATAAAAAATTTCATCTCAATGCTCAAACGTTAAGACATCAGACACAATGCACCAAAACAGAGGCCCTTTCTATAGTTTCCACATGTGCCACTTGTGCTCCTTTTATTCATGTTCCATCCTTAGGAGTAAATCCTAGAGGTCTCAGGCCAAATGATATATGGCAAATAGATGTCACTCATGTCAATGGTTTGGGAACCAAACATTTTTTACACGTGGCTGTAGACACTTATTCAAAAATGATCGTGGCTACCTTACATTCAGGAGAGAAAACTAAACAAGTAATTGAACATTTGCTAGCTTCTTTTGCCGTTATGGGAGTGCCTAAACAAATTAAAACTGACAATGGTCCAGCATATACTAGCAGAAAATTTTCCCGGTTTTGTGAACTCTGGGATATTAAACACAGTACTGGTATCCCTTATAATCCACAAGGACAAGCTATTGTTGAGAGGACCCACCAGCACATCAAAACTTATTTAAAAAAATTAAAAGAGGGTGACATATACCAAAACTGTCAGGGCCCACAGGCCCTTCTTTCTCTTACCTTATTCACTTTAAATTTTTTGCTGCTGGATTATGAAGGATATAGTGCTGCCCAGCGACACTATTCTGTTCCCCCCTCCACAGAAGCTATGGTTCGATGGAAAAATTTATCCTCTGGACAATGGCAACCGCCAGCACCTGTCCTGGCCAGAGTTAGGGGGGCTGTCTGTGTTTATCCACCAGGTGCTGAAAAGCCAATCTGGATACCTGAGAGGTGTGTGCGTCCTGTTCAACATGAAAAGATTGTGGTTCCTGAAGCTTCTGGTGAGGCCAGTAAATAAGTAAGTAAGTTTAAAAAAAAAAAAAAAAAAAAGCCCTTTGTTTTCTACTGTTTTTGCCTTCAATTTAGGCCACTGACACGGCTGCCAATACGGTGCCCATACAAAAAGCTTTCATAACATATGATTGAGGCAGTTGCTTTTAATAGCACTGCTAAGTAGAATGCCAGCACTCATTTTTTAGCTACCCCATACCTCTTGGTCACTTCACACAGATTCAAACCCTGGAGGGTGGGGAGGGTTTCTCTTTAAACTGTTCAGCTCTAAATTTCAGCTTAAGCAACTGATTGGAGTAAAGAACATCCCAGTGCCCTGTTGGTACGAGTTCCAGCTGCAGTGATGCCAGTGGTGTTTCTTCCGACCAAGATCCATCTCCCAGGTGCAAAGAGAAACTTCAGAATAACTACACAGTCACCCTGCTGCTTTTGGAGCTACAGCCTCGGAAAATGCATTGAGCCAGACAGCCAGAGCTACATCCTTGCTGAACCAGCTATCAGCCAGAGTGGTGACTGCCTTTGAAATTCCAGAGACTTTTATGGACAAATACATTTTAAAATTTATCTCTCAACCAACAAACTGCCCTATTGACATTTTGCATATGTAATAATTGCTATTGTGTAACTTTGGATATTCTGATATTTGTGTTACCTCAAGTAAGATAGAAAATGTTAAGTCAGCAGTTGCATATTGTTAAACCAGTGCTTTTGGGGTCCCTAGAATGCAATTGTTAAATTACACCTTGCAGTTAGCATATATCTTTATACCCCTTGAGACTAGTGGCTTATAGAATACCCTGACTAGTGGCTTCCCAATGGTCTGGATTTATATCCCTTCTTAATATTTTGCCTCAAAGGTTGGCATGCTGTCTTTTCATTCTAATACACTGCAAAAGCAGCAAAGTCATCAGCAGAAAATAACAAAACAGGCTTCTGGCCTTGTAACTCCTGACTGATGCTCAGATATGCATATCAATGTTAGAAGGACTCACCCAAAGACGGGCAACTTCCCCGCCTGCTATATCTACCTAAGACAGGAGTTGGCACATCCAATGACGGGTTCTGTAGCAGGGACTAGGGGTCGAACCTAAGACAGGGGTTTCCTTCTCTATATTTCTTTTTAATAAAGGGGAGTGAGATGTTGTCTCCTGAACAAGTGCCATTCTAGCCTCTACGGCTCACCATTCTCCCCTAAGGACTAAAACCTTATGTTTACAAGGGGAAAGAAGCTTCTTGCACTACAGACGCTGCCACCTGCTGAGTGCTAGCCTCTCGGGAGCCTCCAGACCTTGGGTGTGCCCAAATGAGGGGGCAGGGTGTGAAAGAGAGTTAAGGTGATAGCGGAGACAAAGGAGAAGCGAGGGAGGGACAGACAGATCTAAGAGATAAGATGTGCTGAATAAAAAGCCCGGGTCTCTCAAGTGTGTACAGAGAGAGCCAGAGAGAGAGCCCGAATGATGGAACCTAATAAATGACTCCTGAGTGTGATTATCTTGATGTTCCTCGCCTGGGACAAAACTCGGACCACAAAGGACCATGACAGCTAAAATAGAAACATCTTTGGCATAACATCAGCTTTCTAGCCTGCAGGCAAAACATAAAATTGTTAAATTGGAGTGGACCAGAAAAAAACAGATGATAAAACTGTTCCACAGAACGTCAGCTAATAGCAAACATTATATGTAGTTAATATGTGACAAGGGGTGGGTGTGAGTCTGTCTGTCCCAAACAGTAGGTTTGGGTGCCTTTAAGCAATGAGACTTTTAGGGCTCTCATTGAATGTCCTTTGGTAACTAAGAAATGTTTGGGGACACTGCTACTGTCCTTTGGTTTCAGTTGACCCTCTGGGGTTTTAGAGGCAACTTAGGCTGTTGTATTATTTGGCAAATCAGAGAACAGCTGTGGGTACTACTTCCTACTTGGGTTAGATGAATTCTTCCCTAGAGTTGCACCATTGATGCCCCCTGTCTCCACTTCTTGTGAAGAGGTGGATAATGATGACACAAGGACTATAGACCTTGCTACCACAGTCAATAAGCTCTTTACTCTTCCTGTCTTTGTTTTATTGTATTTAATTGACTCTAAGATATCACTGATGGTGAGGTACACCACTAATTCCTTAAAATATACAGTGAAGACTCTCCTTGACCGAATTTAGTCAAGCTCTCTTAAGCCCTCTTTATGATTAAGTCGTAATTGGACTCTTGACCTTGGTGAGTCTGAATGGCTCCTTTATAGAAAGAATTCTGTGGTGATTAATTTTCAATATGAATGTGAGCAGATCCAGATCCACCTGGAGCATTGGTGACAAATACCCTTGAGTGTGTCTGTGAGGCTGTTTCCGAAGAGGACTAGCTTAAGAAGGAGGGCTGTGGGAGATTGTGTTGTTTCATTGTAAATAATTATCCCACCCACTAGTTTAATAAAAAGCGCTGGTTGGCCAAAGGCAGGCAGGAAGTGTGGGCGGGGCTACCAGACTAAGAAAACTCTGAGAACAGGAAGCACAGAGCAGAATGCCAGAGAGAAGCTGGAAGAAGCAGAGGACAACTATGCTGCCCTAAGAAAAGGTACCCAGCCACATGGCTGAACAAGATAAGAGACATGGGTTAGATGAAGGGTAGAGAGCTAGCAAGTGATATGCCTGGGCCCGAGGCCGATCAGCCTAAAACTATTGAAAGCATCTGTATGTCTCTGCCTGTCTGTGGGTCTGCAGGCCTAAACCTTGAGGTTAGGTCTGAAAGTCAGGGCCAGAAACCTCATACTACAGAGGGCCTCCCTGAATGTGGGTGACATCATCCCATAGAATGAGGTCCTGGACAGAATGGAGAGAGCTGGCCTGGTGATATTCCCTTCTCTCAACTTCCTGTTCATTAACAAGTTTCTACCCTAGAAAGTGCAAGAGCAAGGGGACTGAGACCCTCTGAAACTGAACTAAATAGATTCTTATTTTATTACATGGTTTCTATCAGGTATGCTGTCACAGCATCACATCACCAGAGTAACCAATACAAATTTTGTTGTCAGTCTAGAAAGAAGCCCCCCATGTTCCCATGCTTGATATTTAATCAACTTGGTCTTTGTTAGAATATGGTGATGGGCTACCTTGGTGAGTTGGAACCAAGGAGCCCTAGAGAGCCACACCACACAAAAGATCTCACGTGGAAGACTTCCTGGGGAAGGAGAGGAGAGACAGAGTGTGCCTCTGGAGATACAGTACTGAGGAGAGGGGAGGAAGAAGAGAGAGAGAGAGTGAAAAAAAGAAGATGAGATGGGAAAAAGGGAAGGGGTGGGGTGAAGACCCAGCATTGTGGGAAGAGACGCTGGAAGAGTTTGTCTTTTACAAGGTGACTTGGCGCCTGTGCATACAGCATATGAATGTGCACAAACTTCATAATAATGTTCAGCCATAGAACCTGGGCTGTCTATGTATTTTCCTGAATGTTACCAAGAACATCCTGTCAGGTCCCCTAGGGCTGGCCAGGTAATGTCTAAGTGCTGACAGTCTTAAGTTATCTTGATCAGCTTCCTCTGTGGGTTGGGAGTGTAGATCAGTAATGGAACCCTTTAGACACCTGTGTGCCACCCAAGACCAACCCTCAGACTGTAACTCCCCCTTTCACTTGATTCTTCTCAGACATTTCCTCTTCCTCTGTGGGTTGGGAGTGTAGATCAGTAATGGAACCCTTTAGACACCTGTGTGCCACCCAAGACCAACCCTCAGACTGTAACTCCCCCTTTCACTTGATTCTTCTCAGACATTTCCTTCCCACAGCCCTCTACACCGTCAGTTCTTTGCTGTGTTTGGAGCTGAATCTGATTACATGTCTGTTCCCCTCTTGCAACAGTTGTGGATGCATCTGCTTCTGCTCTTCACTAGCAACCACATAAAAACGTTACATACTTCCAATCACATCAAAGAGCACCTGCTCAAGCCTGGGTGGGCTGGAAAGCCTTTTTTTGGGGGGGGGGTCTGGAAATTGTTCTTTATTAATTCCAAATAATTTGTCATTTCTTGTGCCTGTAGCTGTACTTTATGGCCTTTAATAAAGAATTATTTTTACTTATCTCAGTAACAAGATGTGAAAGCCCCATAGAACTGCAAGATTCTCTGTCTTAGGTTCCTAAAAGCAAGTGGTGTCTCTTCCTGAGGAAAGAAGGAATCACAGAGGTTTCTTTCTGATGGGGAGCACTTGGTTCACCAGCATCAAAACTGGGGCCAGTTGCTTCATTTCCTGCATTTCTACATATTACAGTGATGTGTGTGTGTGTGTGTGTGTGTGTGTGTGTGTGTGTGTGTGTGTGTATGTGTGTCAAAGCTGAGTAATAAGGGGATCTTGCTGAAGAAATCTTAAATAGCAATTATTTTCAACTTGTACTTTTCCTTCGTTAAACACAGAACAGTAATGGGCACAATGATGACCGAGTAAATAGACAGTGTTCCCTTCCCCAAACCAATAGCCTTTCAATTTCACAGATGCTAAAATCTGAAGATGCATATCATCACATTTTTGGAATATAGTGTTGTCTGTTCCCTCATTACCTGGGGCAAACTCAGATATCCACAGTGTCAATCAACTCATGGGTAGGAGTACAGTTCTGCATTAGAAACATGTACCTCTAATGCTGAGTCTCCCTTCCTTTACCAGAAGCACAGACAAAGGAATGTTGAAGAAGCTGCAGAAGGTACCAAGACCCTAAATTAGCTACACAATGTAGGAATACCAGTGAGCAAAGGAATGCCTGTTCTCTCTACATAACTCAGGATGATTACTTAGGAGTAATCCATGGGACTTTGAACAAAATTCTGAATTTTCTAGATTAGTGAAATTTAATTTTTTTTCAAACATCAAAACATTATTCACACCACACAGAGGAGTAAATCTGTGTGTCTCATCAGATACTTAGTCATCAGTCTACGTCCATACAAGATACTACCTAGCATAGGTTATAGTCTACACAAATCAGCCATTGTGTTCAGAGCATCAACATTTGCCCATAGTTACCTTTAACTCAGAACTACCAGTACCAGGAAAAGTAGTTATACAAACTTAGCTTCTTTACCCATGAAGAAAACGGGTACAAATTTAGCCACTGCAAATATTAAACCAGTAAAATCTTTCATTGATTTATTTCAGGCATTTTCCTATAGCTGTCTCAAATCAAACCAAATCACTAGGGGATTCAGAAATCAGAACTTAGATAGCTGTTCAGAACATAGTCTGGTGGTTAGAAAGGCATAATATATTTCCTTAAGAAGAATGGCTTCTCGGGGTTCTGATGCTCCTTGTCATAGCCTTGCCTGACCTTGTAGATGGAAGAACTAGATGTGCTACCACAAGCCTCCCAGCACTCTTGGGACTGTGGCGGGAAAAGCCCAGCCGGGGAAGCCTGGGAGTGCAGGAGGTGACACACTGCGCGGTAAGGCTCCTGAAATTGTGTGCTGTTTCCCAGGTCTGGAAATACTCATGTTTTTCTTCCTTTTCCCAGAAGGGTGATGCGGGAATAAGGACATTAAGAGTATCGTCACTCCCGATTTAAAAGCATGGTTAGAGAACAAACTGCGTCCTCAACATGTCTGTCCATAACAGAAAAGGAGGCGGGAGCTCCGGTACACCAGCACTCAGTGCCCTCCCCCATGCCCTTAGTGGGCACAGAGGTGAAATCAGCTTCCTTGTGCCAGAAACTGAGGAGCATTAGCAACTCAGACACATGCTTAGGGAAGCAGAAACTGGTTTACATGTATTTAATTTTCAGGACAGGGCTTTCATTTCATGGGAAAATCCAATTTTAAAATAAAAGGTACCTGGCTGGAAATGATGTGATGTGTTCAGCAGACATTGCTCCAATACTTTGTGATGAAGTGTCCTTGACCACCACATGCACATCGGTCTCATTCTCAACAGAATGTAGATCTACTTCTGTGTTAAATAGTTTCTACATGAGGCAAGTTAGCATATCCTAGCAAGGCCAAGCAGACACAGTGCGAATTGACTTTGGATTTTCTCTTCCCCCTAACTTTTGTTTGTTGTTTTATTTTATTTTGTGTGTGCCAAGAGGGAAGAGGCGAAGGGTCTAAGAATGAAAAGCTAGCTCACACTAGATAAAGGAGTCCTATGCTTACTCACTGTCAGACATATCCTACCTGACGGAGTGTGGACGTGAGGGCTGGGTGAGGGCTGGAGAGTATGTGCTCAGACCGTAAAACTGGAAATCCAGGAAACTGATGTTAAAATAAACACCACTATGCAAACTAGGCACAAATTTAACTACTCCTCAATCCCTAGTGATTTCCTGACCTTTCTGCCTGAGCCTGGATACCCTCCAGCCAACTTGTCCCCATCTCTGGTCATCCATGCCTCACACTGGCTGAATGGGACAGTGGTTCCTATTCCAATCTCTTCCATCTCAACCGTGCAGTACCTGGTTAGGGTTAGTGAAACACAAATTTTAGTTGTTATTAAGTGAAAACTCAAAGTCAGATATTGGGGGGAGATGCTGGAATATCAGGGAGAGGAAACAGACCACAGTCAATTCTCACCCAGCCAACTTCTCAGGGTAAAGCTATCTTCCAGATCCTCAGCCTGGTTTGTTGCTTCTACAGAATCACAAAGGCTGCCCATGCCTCCTTAAATATCTTCTTCACCCAGTTGTTTCACTTCAGGGTTCAACTTTCAGGTCATCATTCTAGAGGTAAGATTAAAGGTGTGAGCCACTACTGCTATTTGTTGTTAGGCCTTGAATTCACAGAAACACAGAAAGATCTGTCTCCAGAGTATGGGATTAAAGGTGTAGGTCACCACTGGGTCTTTTTCCTGCTGGGATCAAAGGTGTGAGTTACCACTCTGACCCTCCTGGATTGACTGTGGATGGATCTGTTCTCTGATATTCCAGGCTTATTTTATTAGCTTTAAACTATATCACCATAGGTTATGGTTAGTATTTTTTTTTCTTAAACCACAGACACTGTTTTCTTACCATTCTGTTGACCAGAGATCTAAATCCAAAGAGTTAATAGGCTCCTGAGATCACCCCTTACCAGGGAGACGGCTTGCCCCCATGAGCACGCCCATCACCTAACCTAATATACATTGTTTTATTTTGTTTTAGCTAATGTACTGAGGAGCAGGTTTCCACATAACATCTCACATATATGGTTTCTGCTGTCCCTCCTCCATATCATCCCTCCTCTCTATCTCCCTGCTCTACCCCTTCAGCCTCCAGTGTCCCCCGTCCATATTCATATCACATGAATTCACTTATCCACCCCATCTCCTCCCTTAAAGCCTCTTTTTGCTCGGCTGTGTGTCTCCTGAGCACACTCAGACCACAGAAATACACCTTAAACCTTGGATCTTTTGATAGCTGTCTTTTGCAAATAGCTGTCTTTCAAACTCCATATGGATGAACATATGTACTTACATCCAAACACTTCTGAAGATAGGGCAAAGCCATAGTTTTATGTTACAAACTCTTACTTAATAAACTAGTTAAGGGTAAAATATATAATTTTGCATCTTAGGGAAAATCATTGTTATTCATGAAGAACTGTAATATGGAGGGCATGGGAACAATCTGATTGTCACAATGAGATCATGTAACCTGGGTTATATCATGGGTAATCTGGGTTGTAACATGGGTACTCTGGATTATAGAATGAGTAATCTGGGTTATATCATGGGTAATCTGTGTTATAACATGGTAATCTGGGTTATAACATGGGTAATCTGGATTATAGCATGGGTAATCTGGGTTATAGCATGGGTAACCTGGGTTATAACATGGGTAATCTGAGTTATTCTGAAAGGCAAAGATGGTGGGATTTTGTATAATGCTTCATGTCAGGTCTGGTGTTGAAAGAAAACTCACATTTCCAGAACTTAAAGGCATTTCACAGTAAAGTTTAGAGCAGTATCTCTATTTTTTTTTTTAAAAAATACATCTTATATTACTTTCATAATAAAAACATAATGAAAAGGCAAATTTTTTGAGCCTCTTTGCTACTGTTAACATACCTTCTGTGGAACTTTGATATCATATGGGCTAGAAGCCCATGCCATTGGCACTTTGTAGGAGGAATAATTTTCTAGCAAATGTTTTTTTTGTTTACTTTGGTAATTTCAGGCTAAAAGGCTAGTAGGCATTGATGTGGCTCTCAGCAAGACTTTCCTCTTAATGCATTCTATACAGCAAGGAATGTGGTGAGTAGCATGCCCATACCTCTCTACCAAATGTTTATCCTCACTAAGAGCCCAGAGAAGGAAACCAATGCAGTTCTCACAGTGGCCTCTCAGTGATGAGCATATGACTTAGAATGCTTGGATGTACTAAGTCCTGGGTGGGACTGAAAGATCCAATCTAATAAAAGTGACAGAGTCATCTAGTGACAAGGGAGCCTCTCAGAATATCTCATTCCAGGCCAGGCTGGCCTGAATGACAAGTAGGGCAGGGCCACTACCATGTCTGTTCAAGGTCAGCTGTAAAGAGACATATACTGTGCTAGCACAGGTACAAATGCACACCTAGACATCCAAGTAAACACAGACATGTGCTCACACCTGCATGAATATGCAAACACATGTATTAGCACAGGCATGCACGCACACACACATGCTTGCACACACAGGCATGCATGCACACACATGCTTGCACACACACATACTTGCACACACATGCTTGCACACACACATGCTTGCACACACAGGCATGCACACACACACATGCTTGCACACACAGGCTCAGTCCTTATACTTCTCTGTAGATGAATGAATTAACTTTTTTAGTCCATTTACTGCTGATTTCAGTTTCTTGGTGTCTCGATTTTTCTATTTGTCTAATTCTTTCCCTTTTGTTCTTGAATACACATGTCCATCTGTAAACAAACCATGACACTACATTACTCCAGTGTCCCCGGTAAGTGTCCCCTAGAAATGATGTCCATCTGTAAACAAACCATGACACTACATTACTCCAGTGTCCCCGGTAAGTGTCCCCTAGAAATGATGTCCATCTGTAAACAAACCATGACACTACATTACTCCAGTGTCCCCAGTAAGTGTCCCTAGAAATGTATCCACCAAAAGAGCAGACAGGTGAGTGTAGAATTTCATAACCAGATTTAGTCAGACAATCTGTTCTCTCTTCACACATCAAACCGTTACACATTTTGAAAGATAGGAGTGTAGAGGGAGAGAGCTCTGAAGAGCCTTCAGAAGTGCCCCAACAGTCCCAGGGTCATCTACTGTCCATTCAAAACCAGATCCTCATATGGAAATCATACTTAGCATATATCTGGAATTATTTCCCAAATCATCTTGCATTTTCTTATTTACAACTGATTCCAATATCTGACAAATTTCAAAGGAATTCAAACCAACTCCCAACAACAGCAGGCAGTCATGAAGGCTGTGGTTACCCTGGAACTACCTACTAATTCCCCACATCCTCTGGCTAGAGGATGATGGCACTCATGCTGACGGCGCCTGAAACCTGAATACACATTTCTGGGTGACATGACTCTTTCCAGACTAAATGCCCAGGTCATGTCCACCTAATCAGTGTCTTCTGATGTTCACTGAGGGCAGTCGTCACCATGCTTCTGTGAAATGGAACTCTTCCTGACCTGTGAGAGATTGGGTTTGTCGTGTCAGACTTGCCTTTACCTTCCTAGCAAGCGGGGTTTCCCACTGTGTTTGGTTTATTGTCTCAGCCG
This sequence comes from Phyllotis vaccarum, assembly GCA_033318265.1. NCBI lineage: Eukaryota > Metazoa > Chordata > Mammalia > Rodentia > Cricetidae > Phyllotis > Phyllotis vaccarum. The sequence continues at coordinate 79,909,815 of JARWLC010000008.1, forward strand.
AGGCAGTGGACACCTCAAGGCCCTGGAGGTACTTAACACTCTTCTCAAATGGTTTACCCTGTCCTGGGAGCTCAGCTGAAGCTATCAGAGCATGTTTGCTTTTCTTTCCCTTCCTTCTTCATATTGTTACAACTTTTAAGACAGAATAATTTAAGTGGCTGGGTCTGGTCAGGCTTTTCAGCCAGGAGCAGCTTTACAAAGTCTAGGCGTTTTGCCAGAAATCTAAACTTTCTTGAACTATGTTAAAAGGTTAAGCATTTCACAGACCTTGGATTTCTCCACCCCCACTACTATCCCAGCATCTGCCTTTTCCTTAAATATCCAAAAAAAAAAAAAAAAAGAAAGAAAGAAATATCAGCGAGAACACATTTAACAGCGTCTTGTAGCCATGGTAGTGGTAAAAGCCCAAACAAATTCTGATCACACTTCTTTCCCTCGTCCAAGAAAACAAAAAAGAAAGAAAAAAGAACAAAAAGAAGAAGCAGAAAACTGAGAACAGAGACTAAGTTTAATCTGTTTTTAGATAAAATGACAGATGCTTTCCATAAGATATCAGTTAGAAAAAGTCTTACTAGCTGTTTGTAACAGCATTTTCTATATTAATGAAAAAGCCTTCCTAAAACTGCTTATCAATGAAAAGGTTGGTGACAACCTCTCTGGTCCAGTGTGAACATGAAACTCCCTGGCTCTTTATTTTAAAGCTTCCCCACGGTGGCTTCCTGCAGTGCTGGAGGGTGTTTAGTTCTGGGTGGAATGCTTCCCAGCTTTTTAAAGCTTAGGACCCAAAGGGTATTAAAAATGAAGGATTCTAAAAAACCACTGCTTCCCATATGTGGTCCAAAGAGGACTGTGGTCCTAAGAGATGGGCAAAAGATGACAGTGGGGGTGTTAGCAAACTCCTTCATGCTCCTGAGATCTTCTCCACCAGTAGTCCCACTTTTCAAAGTCTGGGATGGTTTGATGTGCATCGTTCTGAAGAGGGGACAGATTATCCAGTAGTTCCCAACTATATTTCATCATATCCTACACTCATCTGGGGAACACAGGCATCATATAGTGTCCATCACAGTCTGTCCGCAAAATGGACACACTTCCTCACGTGGGATGACGATCTCTTGTCTACCTTCCTTTCTTCCGTTAGCATCTTTATGAAACATTCAAACTAAACACAAGCATTTAACCCTGCTCTATAAAGCCTCTACTAAACCCTTCCTTCCCCGTTCTTATGCTTTTCTTACTTTCCTGAAAAAGTGGGAAGTTCAGCTATATCTAAGAGCCATTGGGGAGCATGCTTTTCCAACACATGTATCCAACAGGCTCTCTCCTGTGTTAGCTGACAACTGGTCATCTCCTTAAGGCTGCCTTCTCCAAGACTGGATCCACCACCCTTTTCCTGGCTCCTCAGTTTTTCTTCATTTAATCTCCTTTTGAGATCATCTCCAGGACACTCTCTCTAGCTTATATCTTTCCTGTTAATGTCCTGTCTTCTGACTCCACTCACTGGTCATGAGCAGGGCTCATATCTAGTTTGTTGGTGTATGCCAATACCTATAATATCACTTACCCAAGAGGACAGAAACTAATATGCATAAATGAACACCTAATGGAGATAATAACTGAAAGTGAGGTATTCATTTCAACGTCTAACGGGCTTCAGAAGATGAGTAAGGCCTAACGGGGTTGGACATCCTGAGAGATGTCTGGGGATGTGTCATGAGCCTTTAGAAATGAAACCAAAGAAAATACAATTATTTGTATAAGCAGAGAGCAGTTGTCTTTTCTTGTGGGGAATTGAACTTCTCCAGACAGTTGTTTGTATCTTTGTCATATTTGGGACAATCTCTTCAAAATGGTCCTTGAGAAGAAATTTCCTTGTGCAGAAAATGCATGATTTCTGTACAATGACTTAACAGAACTGTGAAGTCTCTATGAGATTGCCATCAGTTTATAAAACTTCAAATGCTATTAATAACTTGGGGCCCTCACTTCTCAGAAAACAGCCAATTCAAATAATCTATGCACATAGATTGGAAATTATATGTGTTATCAAAAATCAGAGCCAGAACCAGTCACTTAATGAATCCTTGGCTTCTAAACTGGGTTTCATCTGGAGCCAGGATTACTGGGGAAAGCATGACCAGAAAGGAATGTGAGGTTGGAGCCCTGGGGAAAAGAAGTCCTCAGGGCTGTGAACTGCCTTGCTCAGCAGCCCTGGGAGCTGGGCTTCTTTTAGTCTTACACAGTTTTGCTCCACAACCCGACAACAGAGTGGGAAGAAAACTGGGAAAAGAACCTGGGTGAGCAAGTTCAGAATATGTTTTATGAGATAAGGGAAAGAGTGTGTCAGATCACTTCCAAGAGAAAGTAGATAATGGAAAACTTGTTGATAAATAAAAAATTAAGAAGATCAACTGGTCCCAGTTTTATAAATAATAGGCTTAGAGACAGCACTCTCTGGAGACTGATTCCCCAGAGCAGCCAAAGGGAGTCTGATGAAAGTCTCTCTCCCCGACCCCACTCAGAGATCGACCAGCTTGTCTCCTGAGTACTGGGATTAAAGGTGTGCACCACTGCCACCCAGCAAAGCTTTTCTCAATAAAATTTTGACCTACTTACTGACTATAAGGAGTCCCAGCATATAGCAACACATGGTAAAGCCAACAGGGCTCTGGCAGAACCTCAACCCCAGGCATGGTTATGTAAATCTGTGCCCACCCACTCTCTTAAAAGGAGCCACCAGGTGAAAGTCTGTCTCTTTTCTCTTCTGCTTCTCTCCCTTGTACCCTTCGGCAACTTTCCTGAATAAACTCTAGCATGGCATTTGGTAGTGTGTGTCTGATCTCACGCATGAAACCAACACTGACCAAGAAAGATGAAAGTGTAAAAATACTTTCATAGTAATGATACACAACTAGGAATTCTCCACAATAAAAAAGCATAGAATAAGTACAAGGATTGCCATTCCTAATTTAAAAAAAAAATCATGAAAAGAAAAATCATAGACCTGGTTAAAGAGTGTAATGATTAACTGTTGACATTACAGAATCTGGAATTACCTAGGAAACAGGCCTCCAGGCACAGCTCTTAGGGATTATATTAGTTAGGTTCATTAAGGTGAGAAGACCCACACTAATAGGCAATACCATTCCCTAGGCTTGGGTCCTGGACTGTATTAAAAAGAAAGAGTTAGGTGATAACAAGCCTCTCTCTGCCTCTTCCTCTCCTTCCTGACTGTGAGTGCAGCAGCTATTTCAGGCTCTTGCTGCCTCGATTTCCCCATGTGATAGTACCTTGAACAGGAAGCCGGCACAGACCTTTCTCCAGTAAGTTGTGTTAGTCAGGTTTTGTACCACAGAAACAGGAAAAGATACCAAGACAGGTCATTTGTGTCTTCATTTACTTAGTCAATAAGGACTCGTGGTTAATATTCTGCTCTGGGAATTGTATTTGGCACTCATACACATAGATCTTAAAACTTGATTTTAGGAAAATAAGAGCAGAAGGCAACCCACACATAGCTTGAAGTTTCTGTAAATGCCAAATTTTAAGATTCTTCTGACAGTATGATACAGTCCTACCTTGAAGTGATTGAGTGACTCATTCATTCAACAAATGTAAGGACAGGGCATGGGTGAGTAAAGAGTGAGTGGGTGAGTGAGTGAGCAGAGTGAGTGAGTGAGCAGAGTGAGTGAGTGAGCAGAGTGAGTGAGTGAGCAGAATGAGTGAGTGAGCAGAGTGAGTGAGTGAGCAGAGTGAGTGAGCAGAGTGAGTGAGCAGAGTGAGTGAGTGAGCAGAGTGAGTGAGCAGAGTGAGTGAGTGAGCAGAATGAGTGAGCAGAGTGAGGGAGTGAGCAGAGTGAGTGAGTGAGCAGAGTGAGTGAGTGAGCAGAGTGAGTGAGCAGAGTGAGTGAGCAGAGTGAGTGAGTGAGCAGAGTGAGTGAGCAGAGTGAGTGAGTGAGCAGAGTGAGTGAGCAGAGTGAGGGAGTGAGCAGAGTGAGTGAGTGAGCAGAATGAGTGAGCAGAGTGAGTGAGTGAGCAGAGTGAGTGAGTGAGCAGAGTGAGTGAGTGAGTGAGCAGAGTGAGTGAGTGAGTGAGCAGAGTGAGTGAGAGAGCAGAATGAGTGAGCAGAGTGAGGGAGTGAGCAGAGTGAGTGAGTGAGCAGAGTGAGTGAGCAGAGTGAGTGAGCAGAGTGAGTGAGCAGAGTGAGTGAGCAGAGTGAGTGAGTGAGTGAGCAGAGTGAGTGAGTGAGCAGAGTAAGTGAGTGAGCAGAGTGAGTGAGAGAGCAGAATGAGTGAGCAGAGTGAGTGAGAGAGCAGAATGAGTGAGCAGAGTGAGTGAGTGAGCAGAGTGAGGGAGTTAACTATGAGAAGATAAAGATAAGCAAGGTAGGGAGATAACAGCCCAATGAACAAAGGAAATGGGAACATCCCAGGAACAGGCTGCTGATTTGGTAGAGTGCATGATAGGAATTCTGTAAACACACAGGAATGGGGAAATGTTAACATTTCTAATTTTTGACGTTATGATTTATTAACTCATGTGACTCAAGTATAGTCCAGTGGGTTCACAGGCATCTTACAAGGTATAAAACCAGAGTTTCACATATTCCAGAGGAAAATCACTGTATCCTATATCCATCTCCCATGAGCAGGTAGAATGCATCACACACATATATGTCTTTGACCCCCTTTTTTTTAATCTGAAAAAAAAAACTGATTTTATTTGAATATATATATATATACACACACCAACCACTGTTTCCCCTTTCTCCCCTCTTCTGGGTCATCCTCGTTTCCCCCCACTCCACCCCTATCCACTCCTCAGAGAGGGTAAGGACTCCCAGGATGAGTCGTTGAGATCTGGCATATCCAGTTGAGGTAGGCCCAACCCTCATCCCACCCACCCTCATCAAGGCTGAGGTATCTCTCTATAAAGAATGGGCTCCAAATTCTGGTCCCACTGCCAAGGGTCGCACAAACTGCCCACTCCCTTCAACTGTCATCCACATTCAGGGGGCCTAGTTCAGTCCCATGCAGGTGCCCGCTGTCAGTCCAGAGTCAGTGAGCTCCCAGTAGCTCAGGGCAGCTGTGCCTGTGGGTCTCCTCATCATGATCTTGACCTTTTGCTCATATAATCTCTTCTCTCTCTCTTCACTAGACTGAGAGCTCAACCCAGTGCTTAGCTGTGATCTCTGCATCTGCTTCCATCAGTTGCTGGATGAAGGTTCTATAATGACAGTTAGGGTCATCAATCTGATTACAGGGGAAGGCCAGCTCAGGCTCCTTCTCGACTATTGCTTGGAGTCTTAGCTTGTGGGTTCTTGGGTGTTTCTCTAGCATCAGGTTTCTCTCTAACCCCACAGAGACTCCCTCTACCAAGGCATCTAGTTCTTTGCCCTCCTTCTCTGTTGCTCCATCCCATTCCCCCATGCTCTCTGCCCACCTCCCCTTTCTCCCTCCCTTGATATGGTCCCAATTTCCTTAGGAAATCTCTATTTCTCCTTCCCAAGAGGATCCCTAGATGCCTCTCTTAGGTTCCTCCTTGTTACTTAGCTGCTCTGGGATTGCGGGTCGTAGTCTGGTTATCCCTTGCAGACTACAATTACGTCTAAAATCCACTTATGAGTGAGTACATATTTAGTTCCATCCATTTGCCTGAAAATTTCAAAGTGTCATTTTGTTTTTAGCTGAGAAATACTCCATTGTGTAAATGTACCACATTTTCCTTAGCAGTTCTTTGGTTGAGGGACATATAGGGTTTTTTCCAGGCTCAAAAATGCTGCTTCTGAAAAACTTTTGACAACTGCAAGTCCATTGCAAATTATTCATAATTAATAGTGAAATATGCAAAATTTTAATATCTCATCCTATAATCTTCATGGTTTCAATTGCAACGCAGTCAGTTGTTTGGATTACAGATAGCTTGATAAATATCTTCTTTTTATTACTCTTTAGTTTTAAATATATATTAATTGGAAGTTATGGTAGAATAAGAATTTGGAAGGTCTTTTCATTAATTTTTATAAAGCTAGAAAAATAATTGACAAAAGGATTTAACCTTTTTCCTGTTTACTACCCTTGGTACTGTGATGTATGCATCATCATTTTACACAGACGCCTTTGTGCATGGTCCCCATCATGTGTATTTTATGCCAAGGCTTACACTGAGGTTTTCAACTTGTCAAATAGATTTATTCTGATAATCCTAAAATATTTTTAAAACAATAAAAGATAAAAATATAATATTTAGACATTAGACCAATATGCTATATATAGCTTCCTGTTTTAGGGCATCATGGATATGTTTAAGTCATAACAGTTGAAATGAAGCTGTTGACTTGACTTTCATGCAAACACGTGCATTACCAAAGTTAATTTTTTCAATGAAGTTTTTCTTTCATAAAATCATCTAAGTGCCATTAAAAAAAAAATCTCTAGTCTGATTTCTATGTGGAGTGCCGTTTAAAAAAAGGTATTTTAAAATCCAAGCTAAATGCCACATTCCTTCAGCAGAAGAAACAAGGTGATTTCTCTTCCTTAATAGGAATGGAAGGAACATCATCAATTTCCTCAGATATTAGCTTATTTACATTTAGTAGGCTTCAGTGTTTCCCCAAAAGTACTGGGACAGTGCTAATTTTAGGAGCACATTTTCTTCATTTTTTTGTTTTGTTTTTTCAAAAATTTGCTATGTAAAAAAGTGAGAATATAACAACAGAAAGATTATATAACACAATAAAGAGAATATATGTTTAATAGAAGTCAGGCTTCACCTCAGTGCTTTATAGTTTATTGGTTTTTGTTAATGAGCTCAGTTTTTACCAACTTAACTGATTCTGTGATGCCACCATGGGTCCCATCAGCCTGTGACCCTGTCAGCCTGTAGCCTCAGATTCCTTCTGAGTGTTCCCACCTTGTGCCTTCTGATCTTAAAGACACATGCATTTTCTACAAATAGGCAGATGGGATTCAGGATGAATATGATCTTTTCTGCTCACATTTCACAAGCAGGACAGGAGTGCACTTCTGGTTGAGTGGCATTTAAGATGTTTATGATTTAACTTGGGCTCCAATCCCTGCCTCTATCTGTCTGCAAGCATGTTTTGGGGTCAGACCAACCTCGCACATACCTCCTGTCATGTGGGTTCAGAAATATATGGCAAATCTTCTAAATGCTCTGTCCTGAAACACATCAGGAGTAAAAAATTAACTAAAATGCAGCTTGTCACCCATTCTCACTTTCATTTCACAAAGTTTTCATTCCTTAGGCTAAAGCTGATTCTCTCAAGTAAAACACTAACACTATTACTCTTACTGGATTGAATATATGCCTGCTCTAAGAGATACCTGGAACTCTGCATTTTGTTTACAATCCAAATGCATAAACATCTCTATGCCTAAATGATAGCACATCAGATAAGTGCATAGCTATTATAGTGTAGACTTTTGTAATCTGTGCTAGTCTATGAAAAAGAACCATTAAGAACAAAAAGTTACCCTGTTTCTAAGTTTGGAATATTCAAAGTTGATTAAATATAGTTTCAGAAAAATCACATTGTAGATTTCCTCTTCTCATGGAACTTCTCCAGAGGAGAAATAATGTCTCTCGTCATCACTTAAATCCTTGAATGCATGCACACTTTAGCTCTGCATGAGGGATGAGATTCCCCACCTTCATGTTACTGAGGCTGTTGAAGGTTTTCAGAAGAAACAGAGTTCTCGGAAGTGGACATCGTTTTTAAAATGTGCATAATGCAGGTGTCTGGTTGGTTGAGCTGCTGACTTCAATCCCCCCTTTAAAGCTAGAGTAAGGCTCTGCACAATGCAGAAAGGTCAAATTATGCTAATGAGAGTCATTTAGTCAGCAGCCTGACACTTATTGGACTTGGTAGTCAAATAGCAGTGCAGGCAGTTTGCTCCTGTGCTTGGTGTGGGCTTTACATCCATAAGATATGCAGGAATTTCCTCCAAACCACTGTAACACTGAGCTGCATTCAGTCCAGAGCTATGCTGGGAGCTGGGACAAAGAAATATGACGTGTACCTAACCCATGAAGATTTTGCTACCTTTCAAAGAAAGCATTCTTTCTTTGAAAAACTTTGGGCTACTGTATTCAAAGTTGTTATATAATTTTTAACACCTAAATGGTAACTGCTAAACTGGGCATGGTGGCTCATACCCATAACTCCAGCACTTAGGTGACAAAGGCTGCCCCATCTCTGTGATTTCAAGGCCAGTCGCTCTGTAAGTGAGACCCCATCTCAAAGGAAAACATCACCATAAATAGAATGATAGACACATAGCTGTGTTAGCACTGCACAGAAGCACAAGAGGGAGTGTGAGTGTGGTGGTGAGAGGGAGCGAGATATGGAGAAGGTTTTATGTTAGACTGAGGAAAAAAACAGTTGCAAAATAGCAACAGTACTGTGGATGCCGTAGGACTTTCTTAGTAATTTTTTTCTATCTCATTGGTTCCCCAGCCCTTAGCAAAGGATGCTTTGTGGAATGATGGTTCCAGTGACAACTTGGTAACAAGAATAGAAAAGTTGTCTTTGTGAGATTGTGACACAGGAAATCTCCCTTCTGCAGATTCACAATTCATGTGCTGAAAATAAAATTTACATAATATTTACACAACTTTGAAAACTTTAAAATTGTTTCATTTATTTGACCTTAAAGACTTCCTATATTTAACCTTGTTAATTTCCATTCTATAATGCATAATTAAACATTCACACACACATGCACACACAGACACACACACATACATACACACACATACATACGCACACATACATACACACACATACATACGCACACACACACATTTTTTTTCATTTGTCTCCTTATTCTTTTTTTGTGAGCATGTCATTTTAAGTGTCAGGAATTTATATCAAGCCTTAATAACTGACCAAATCCTCACTCAGCAGTTACTTTTCCTTCTTAAAATACCACAGATTTTCCTCACATTATTTTTTTCTTGTTTGATGTAAGAATTGATTCTAAATATAAAGACTTATATTTTTACATTAGAATTATTTAATTTGGAGAAATTCATGGAGATAGATGGGCATATTCATCAGAATAAATCTCTCTGGAACAGACCAGCATTCATCTGTTCTACTCATTGTGTAGAAGAAAAACTTATTCTGCAAGTATGAAAAGTTTTATTTACATAAGATTCTTGCTTTTTTTCCTTACTGGTGTTACTTAGAGAATGAGCGGAAGTTGACTTTTCCCACATTTGTTTCTGTATCAGCCTATGATCTTGTCCAACAAAAAATCTTCTAGATGGCTTCTTTGGGTTTTCCAAGTTGATTTGCATGATAAATGAGTCATGATACTGTGCCTTCTCTTACTGTGTTTTGTTATTACTAAGTTCTTGTGTGCTTTGTCTCTTGTGTTTCTTTAAAGTACAAATGTCATTGGTCACTGAGGTTTTCTTTAAATGATGCAGAGGGTGATGGTAGTTTGTTACCATCAAATAAAATGTTGGTAAATGGTTTGGGATGGGCACTAACTATCTCAAGGATTATTCTTTGGGTTCTAGCTCACACCTATGCATTATATAAAAATGGTTATCACGGGGTTTTCATGCTTTGGTTCATCACTGTATCAATCTTTTGAAAATAATTAGATTAAATGTCTTTATATTCTCCATAATTTAAGTTAATCATGGTCAGTTATTCTGTTTGGTTGTCTTTGTTTCAAGACAGGGTTTCTTTGTGTAGTCCTGGGTGTTCTGGAACTTTCCCTGTAGTCCAGGCTGGCCTTGAACTCAGAGCTCTTCCTGCTTATCTCCTTATCTTCACCATTGTTTTGAAGAGATGTCTGACTAGGGAAGAGCATTTGGCTCAAGAAAGTGACAACAGAGAAGATCTTTTCAGGTGGGTTTTAGTTAGAATATTGCACATCCTTTTAAATGTTCCCAAATATTGCTTTTACTATATAATAAAAGTAAGAAAAGAAAAAAGAAATATAACAAAAAAGAAAAGAGAGCTCCTAAGAGCAAACTAATCACAAAAGATATATATTCTAGAAACCCTTATTTAAATCTGTTAGTTTGTTAAAGGATTTTGTGAATATTACTCTGTGTAAAGTTTCTTTACAATTTTTATGTTTATAATTTATTCTTATACATCAATTTTGAGAAAATTTAGCTCTCTGCTAATATGAATCCATCTATTTTCTTGCAATGGTCCAAATGAGTACTCTTGAAAAGGGGATTAGAGCTGAGGGATCTTGAGAATCAAGTTGAATAAGTTAGGTTTTTTTTTTTTTTTTTCCCCCTGGGCTTCTTACAGTTTAGTGGAATTTGAGAGCAAAGGGGAGAGAATGGGAAGAGGGTTGTACCATTAGTGGGCACCTTGTGCTTGCCACAGAAGGTGGTCAGCGATAGCCTTAGGTATAGGACGTCGCTTTCCATCTTGTTAGTGTTGTATAAATTCGCTTCCTGCAGCTTTTCAGGGGTTTCTGGGTTGCTTCCTCCTTATTGAAGGAGTGCTGGGGCTCCCCGCCCCGGTTGTGCATGGGCTCTGGACATCCAGACTCATTCTTCTACAGCAAGGATTTTCCCCGACTGAGGCTTCCTTCTCCCCAGACTTGGTGTGTGAATGGTCTAAGGGATGCCCCATGGCAGATGATCAGTCACATCATGTATAAGATATAACCTTTGAAAAGGTGACGTGGGTTTTAGTCCTTCATGCAGCCACTTACTATGCTGGCCCATGTTCCTATAATTTATTTTTTTAAATCTGTAAAATAGGATGTGGTAAAAAAAAATGCACTAAATGGTGTGTACAATGATGTTACAATGTGCCTAATACAGTTATCACAAAGGAAACTCTGCCTGTTTGTTTATCCAAATACTATGCAAATGTGAAGAAAATTATGCTTATTAAAAATAACCTGTAATCCAGTCAGTGGTGATGCAGACCTTTAATCCCAGCACTTGGGAGGCAGAGACAGGCCAATCTCTGGATTCAAGACCAGCCTGATCTACAGAACAAGTTTCAGAATGGCCAGGCTACACAGAGAAACCCTGTCTCAAACAAACAAACAAAAATTATCTATAATGTCAACATATTTTTAAATAAAATGTTAGTTTTATTCAGATATTTTGGCATTTCTGAACTATTTGTGCAATAAATATATACATTCAAAAATAACCTCTACAACATAGAATTGAATTCACATATTAAAATCACAGAGCCCATTTGCAAGTTCCCAAAGAAATTAATCGGACTTTAAACATTTGATTTTGAAGTGACTCATATTAAAATCTAGAGGTTCTCTTGCCAGAAGGCATTAATCCTGTTTGTTTGAAGTCAGGGTCAACAGTACACATTTGGGGGAGGGCTGATGAACGGAGTTTCAAAGAACATGTCACTAACAGTTTCCTTTCTGACTGGAGATAATAACAAACACCTACTTAGGGAGGGGTCAAAGAAGGTGCCATCTTTAGAAATAGGAGAATGTCACTGTCACAGTCAACCGCCTCATGGTCTACATTTTCATGTCAGCTCAGTCCCTCCACTTTCCAATAGCTCATGCGCCCAAGCACTCCGAGATACACATTCCGAGATTATGACGTTCAGTTTTGCCTTATTAACTGCTCACTCACTTTGAAAACTGCTTTTTATTAAGGCGAGATAACAAAAGCTTAACAAAAATAAGCCAAATGCTATTATGGTACCTCATTTTACACAACTCCCCCAAACATGCAAATATCTCATGTGTGCTCCCACGTACTTCATGGGAACTTCTAGGTTACCCTTCTATTCTTCACATCATGTTGATAAATACATAAATGTACCTGAGAACCGCTTCTCTGGCTTTTATTTTAAAAATAGAACCAAATCTTGTGAGGTATCGGTTTTGAAGATAAGGCATATTTCGTTAAAACGTGTTTTAGAGCCTCTAGGGTCTCCTAACATTTAGCAGTCTGCTGTCTTCTGAAGCCTCCGGATATGTGTCTAGGTAGTGGTAGGACTTGGCAGAGTGGGCTGTGAGACTGTTGTCCTCAGAGCACTTATTTAAAATGCTGCTTCAGAATGCTCTTTGGAAGCAGCGTTATAAAGTTCTTCCTTGGTACGGAAGAAGAAGGGTGTCTTGATTGACATAAGGAGAACCGTCTAAAGCACCAAGAGTTTTCAAACAGTTGGGTGCTCAACCCTTCAGATCTGAATGAAGAGGCTGCTGTTTTGTTCAGACCTGCGGCACCTGGCCTGCAACTACAGCTCACAGCCACTAGAGGTCAGAGTCTCTCACCATCCTGAGTAGACGATAAAGAACAATAGTACTTTTCATCATATACTATAATCCTGATAAAAATAGAAGAAAGAGGGGGAAAGTAAGACCATTGCTGGAAGAAGAAAGCTGTTGGAACTCAGGAGAAATAAAACAAAATAAACAGCTGAAACCATTTTGCAAAGATGGAGAGAAAGCAAAAAGCCCGCCGAGCAATCTGCTGGTCACGATTGTGTTGATATATGGGTTCCTTTAAGAAGCCGAAGCTGTGCCAAACAATACCAGCGGTAGCGTTAGCGGGTAGCGGCAAAGACAGCAGGGAAGAACTTGTACTGAATACACGTTACATGTTACTAAAGCCTTATTTTAGAGATGAAGGGACAGAGCATAGAAAGTTTCCTAGCAGGGTTAGGGGCCTGGGAAATGTTTACACTTCCTGTAGACACAATCTCACATTTGATGGGTTGCCTGCCTCCTCCCATGAAAATAAAATCAAACTGAGTGTGGAGAGAGCTGTTAACATGAAGAGATTATACGACTCCCAGCATCCCAAATAGCAGCAGGATTTGGAATTAAGCTGCCTAATATTAGAAATAGAAAACAAAATAGTGAGTAACATACTCACTTTATTATTAGAATTAATAAAAAGGATTTTTGATGAAAATAAAAAAGGAATCAAGAAAATATATTTGTAGCGTATGTAAAACTATGTAAATTATGTGCTTATAAGGGCAAAGAAAGCAATCCAAGAAAATAACAGCACACACGTTAGGATTATGTGGGTCATAGACAAAGGAAAGTCCTAGAGAGCACCTTTGAAACACTGGTAAAAATATAGTGTGAAGTACGTGTACTTCTGGGACTGCAGAGTCTAGACAAACTCAGCTGGATTCTCTAGCGAACACCCACCTGCAGTTAGACTGTCAACTCCTCCCAGACCTTCTGACTGGCCATAGACATGCAGGTCATCTGCACCCCTTAACATGCCACAGATGCACCATAATAGTCACTGTTTTTTCTTAATGACAATAACAACACATCCAATATGTACAGTTTTAAGAAATACATTGCTAAGTTATGTCGAGTCTAGTTTCTGGAAATAAAGTACCATTTAGCATCTTGCGATACTTCCAACAGAATGGTATCCTAAACGGGAATAGAAAGGAAAATTCAGATGGATATGGACTTTGACCAGCATCAAAGTCAGCTGTACCATCAGCAGATCACAGACTCTCTTTGCCTCCCAACAGACCCCAATATACCTCTAGGCACAAAAACACAGAACACAAAAAAATGGGAAGCATCTCTTGGGACTATTCTTACAGACATCAGGTTTTCAAAAGCCGTGATAGGTTAGTTCTCTGTATGAATTCCTTTCTCTACCCACCTGCTCTTTGTGATTTCTAAACTTCTCATTGTGATCTGGAGAAATATCCAGATTCTTGGTCTAGTCCACAGGATAACCAAATGGACGCAGTGCCCCAAATCTACACTGTCTAAGATATAGAGAGTTAATGTAATAACTGCCAGTTATTACATTACAGCAGCATCTCTTTTTGAGAGCGAAACTGATAGAGTAGAAAATACATCCAATCTCTAAAGTCCCTCCCCAGGGCCTCCTATACATAGACAGGCCCTTCCCCAGCCAGGCTGTTCCTTCTACCACCTGGAGAGAAAGAGCCAGTTAGTCCTCATGGCATCCAGCTGCTGGGCAAACCTCACAGCTGTCTTGCTTCATACCTCCCCCCTCACTAGCCACACTGAAAGCATGCAAGTTAAAAAGCAGTTTAAATTAGCACTTTTTAAAAATGTTCTCTCTTTACCATATGGTGGCAGAAAATAAAATACAGAAACTCATTCCTAGCAGTACAAACAGAGTGAAGCAGAAAAATTTAACAATAGGCATTCCCACATGGCTGAATGAGGTAGGCAGGTGGTTTTGCCCACAATACATGCCTGGGACTCGTAAACCCTAGAAAAACAGTGATAAAGACTGACATTATGAAGAACATGACCTACTTATTCCAAAAGGCTCTGACACATAAGAGCAACGCACCAATACAAACAGCATCAGACAGCAGCTTCTGGCACAAAGAGATTAAATATCGGGGTGCCTCAGCGAACACAGAGCATCATCTGTGTGCAGAGCACTACTCCAGGAACTTGGGACACACATGTAAACAAAGGACTCAGGATGTCTGTGTGTTTGGAGCTCACACTCCTTCAGGAGCTCTGACAGATTCAAAGCAGATCAGGATACAACATAGTTTCTTGTTTACACATGAAGGTAATTCAATATAACAGAAGATCTGGAAATCACAGCAAAACCCCAACTCTCACTCCCACATTCTCTACCACTTACTTGTCTCTTTGTGTGAATGTGTGTGTATAAATACAACATCATTACACAGGTTTGATTAGTCATCAATAATTCACTTACCTTTTTGTTTGGATGGAAATAAGACATACACAGTGCTCACCCATCCCTGATGAGGCCATGGGGTTTAGTTACTGTATAAAATGTGGAAAACATTCCTCCAAGGTTGGAGACACAATGATGTCTCAATTGGGTAGAATCTTCCTGACCCTCAAAGTAGAGGTTCTGCTCTCCAAAAAAAAAAAAAAAAAAAAAAAAAAAACCCTAGGAAAGACACTTGTGAAGCTTGCAGTCTTGAGCTAAAGACAGTGACCTTCTCATGGCACCAAAGGTCAAGGTCCTTGATTTCCAGACTTTCAGGTCTACAGAAGAAGGTCTTATTAGCATCACTATGAGCTAAGAGAGGAGGGAGAGGTGAAAGGCAGGTGCTCACATCCAGAGAAGTCAGGTGCTGGTTAATGCATCGTTATTTCTGGTAAACATGCAGTAGATGACTGGTTACTTGTAGTAACTGTGTGATTAGCAACTGTCGTGTATTTCCCACATTGGCGGCTTCCTCCTGAGTACCATTGGTATCACATGATTTACTAACAAAGCTAGTGGCATCCATGGTGACAAGGCTCTTCTACATACCATTTAGCCTATCTGGCATTTAGCAAGGTTTTAAACTGTCTTCTGCAGCCTCCGATTGCGTAGAACCTGCCTTGTCTATAGAGCTAGCTTTCCACATCAGATCACTCTTAGAAATGTGAAAGTCAGAGCTTTCACATTTCACAGCTCTCAGAGGGCAAAATCATGTTACACAAGCATGAAGGCCTGAGTTCAGACCCCCACTACTCAGATAGAAACCTAGGACTGGCTACATGTGATTGTAACTCCAGCACTGTCCAAGCAGAAGTAGAAAGTTCTGGGGTTTGAGTGTACGCGGGCATATGCACGCACACACACATATACATACACACACACACACACACACACACACACACACACACACACACACACACACACACGCGCGCCCAAGCCAACAATGGTAGAGAGGGGATTATTTTCTTACTCTGGATGATATGACTAAATTTCTCCGAGTTTTAACTTAATAGCAACACTATCAACTGTGCTTTCTAAAAATCAGCTCTCATCTAATAAGCCCATAATTTAGAGTACTTCCTTCCGATCTTCCTGCAGTCACAACAGGCACCACAAGTGGTACCTTGCCACTTTGCAAAGCACACTTTCCCTTGCAGATGGGTGAACATGCTCCTCATTTTCTATATGTGCCGTATTGTAACTTCACTAACAGGGACCTCACGGCCAATAGTATAATGACTCATGTCTCAGCGATCTTATCTAACATATGCATTCACTACACAAATCAAAGCACAGCCTTCTTGTGCTTGGGGATAGAGTCAGTACTGTAGGGACATGCTCGGGATGACTATGACTGGCAATATCAAATAAGAAAAAGTACAACAGGAGGGGACATGGTGACACCAAGTTGGCATAGTCAGGATGCTGGGTTGCAGCATGATAGTTGCTGGGAACGTGTCTGTCTAGTGACCTCACTTCTTAGAAGTGACTTCCAAACTGCCATGTTGACCTTGAGTAAATTGGTAATCCTTAGTAGGGAGGTGGCTTTGCAGAAAGATGGCAGAGAATAAGGATGGAATGCATTTGACAGCAGAGATATTCTTTCATGTTTCCAAAGGAAGTGCCCTCACATCATGTTGAACATCCCTGTGTTGCTGGGTCCTAACGGTTCCCTCTGGGAAGGGAGTGAGAAAGTGCAGAGTCAACACTCCACAGATCCCAAGAGTCAATTGAAAAGGACTAACTCATTTATTCAACAGTGGGGAGAGCCTTATATACCCTCCTCCCAGAACCCAGGCTGTGTCACCATCTGGTGATATTGCATGACTGTCCCTCATTAGCTGGGCACCATCAGGAGATCTGATAGCATCTGTTGCTAGGCAGATTCCCAACAGTCAGAAACTTTGGGCAGCACCTGTTGCTAGGCCCTCAGGCAGACTCCAGGTTGGCTCATAAGGAGGTACATTAAGTGAATGCTTTGGAAACTGATTTGAACCAATTTCCTTGGCCCTGTGGGCCTGTCCTACTACACTTCTGGGTGTTAGTTTACCGGGAATGCTCTTACAATGGGAATTCAGAAGCTAAATCAACTAGATGTGAAATGTGTTGTGGAATAATCTCTTTGTACACTGTAAAGATCTGTCTTCTTATTGGTTTAATAAAAGCGCTAGGCAAGAGGTATAGGCAGGACAGCCAGACAGAGAGGATACTGGGAAGAAGAAGGGTGGAGTCTCAGGAAGTCTTGGGAGAGATACAAGATGAACATGCCAAGTTGGAAGAAGGCATAGACACATTGCAAAGGGTAGATAAGAAATATGGGTTGATTTAAAATGTAAGAGTTATCTAGTAACCAGATCCAGTTATCTGCTGAGTAATTATAATTAATATTAAGTCTCTGTGTTGGTTATATGGGAACTGCTACCAGTTCCCATAGACATGAAAGAAAGGATCATCTATAGAAATGTGAAGGAAAACATTCATAATTATCCCCAAACCACTACAGAGCCTCTGACTTCCTGGATCAGGAGCTTGTTCATATCACATCTGAGAGGCAATGATTTGGTGTCACTCCCTGAGAAATAATGGAAAATGATTCTCATCAGCCACCTTCTCTAGCACCCTGATGTGTGATTAACTTCACTTGAAAAGCAATTGAAGGTAGGGGCTAAGAGGCCCACCTTTGAAATCAGTTGGGCTCAAACTCTCTGGATTTTCATGAATTCTGGTTAGCCTTGAACAACTCAGCTTGCCACCTTAAATAAACAGGAGTATTCAGTAGGCTCCAGGTAAGAATATCCAAGGATCAGTAAGGTATTAGCCATTTGTTACCACGTTTATTGTCATGTTCTTAAGAAGTGTAGATGGAGCCAATGCCTTTATGTTCTAGCCTCCAAGATAAATTATGTCCCTGCAAGACTGAGAAGATGTCCCAGCATGTGTATCTCTAGATGAAAACCAGATCTCAGTGTTCCCTCCCTGGGGAGTATCTGTGAAGAATCGGGGCGTGCACCACAGTTCTTCTACTTAGCCCGCAGTTCTCAACATTCTGGGAGGAAATCTTACAATGTTTCTATTTCTGACCTCCTCAGACTCTAAACCGATTTTGTCACTTCCACGTGAAGAGAGAGTTAAATGAAAGACATGGTTATGAGCACACTATAGGGCAAAACTGCCTCAAAACTCAGTTCTCCTTTTCTCACCTTCAAATCTGCTGTAATTCCTCCTGAGACATAGAGCACAGGGAGTAGGTCAGTGACTGGGGACTCTGCTGGGCTTGTCTTGTCAGAAGCCCAGCTGCTTCACATGCACATACCATGCATGCATATACATTTCTGAACAATGCACCTAGCAACCACCTAGTAACCAAGGACTCCCATCCACATCAAGTTACAGGCACACACCCCTTTCTGAACATGCAATAAGTTTATTTTTCTTTTAATGACCCCTAAGCTTGGATAGAGTCAATTCGAAGGTATTCCCAATATGTCCTGAAGGTCAGGGACAGGACTGGTCAGGGGTTACTGAACCTGAGCTGGATTAAGGTGTGTTCTCAAGGAAACTTTCAAGGATCCTCTCCTATCTACCATCTTATATCTATTTGTAACTGAAAATGCTTATTATTAAAGTCAGATTATGATGGGAAGAGACATATGTGGTAAGAAAATGACTATATGATTCAATCTATCAATCAAAACAGAGAACCACACTCACTATGGCCCTCAGTAAGCAAACTCCTCCTCCACTCCATAAAGAGAGCCCCAAACAGTAACCAGGGCCCCTCAGTATCCTCATTCACAGGGTCTGCTCTCAGTTTTCATAGTGAATCCCATGATACATGTTGTGAGTCACATGATGGAATATGCATTTAATGCTGTGTACCATGTCCTAAGGGCTTAAAATATGATTCTTATGGTATTTTAATAAGGCCTTAGTGTGTGCGTTTAATGCTTTTGATATTAAGATACATTTTACAAAAGGTATAGAATATCCCATGAGAATGTGCTCCTAAGTAGTGTAGTCCAGAGTCTGGTCCTGAGCCTTGCAAGCTAGGAAAGCCAAGAAAAAAACAACAAACAAACAAACAAACAAAGCATCTTCCTCAGCAAATGCTCACATTAACCAAGTACACAGTAGCCAAAAATGTCTATATGTTATGGTTTGAAAGAAAAGGGCCCCCAAAGGGAGTGTCACTATTAGGAAGTGTGGCCTTGTTGGAGGAAATGTATCTCTTTGGGCTTTGAGGTCTTTTCTCAAGCTTCAACTCTGTATTACAGTCAGTCAACTTCCTGTTGCCTGCAAGATGCAGCACTTTCAGCCCTAGCATCCAAGTCTGCCTGTGTGCCGCCACACTCCCTGCCACGATGATAATGAACTGAACCTGTAAAACTGTAAGTGAGCCACCTCAGTTCAACGTTTCCTTTGTCACGGTGTCTCTTCACAGTAGTAGAAACCCTAACTAAAACAAGTCTGTTTCCTTGGAGTAAACCACAAACTTCTCAGTCCAGTAGGAAAGCCTAAACAATCAACTAGTATTTTTCCCTTTCTGGGGGTTGGCAAGGAGTATCAGATAATAAGCAGGAAATTGCTCATCAAATGGCACTTCTAATGGGGAGAGTGAGAGATGAGTTAGTAGACAAAGAGTCCTGAGTGCTGGGCACAAGTAAGAGCAGCCCCTCACAAGCACTCATGAGGTAGAAGCTACTGTGACTTCTAGAAGGCTCTGTGTGTCAGCCTGCCATGGCAGAGCCAACACCTCCCTCTCTTCATCCAAGCTACCTCAAAACAATTCCAGACTACAGAACTATAACTCCATATTACTAACTCCCGTAATATCTCAAATAGAGTTCATAGACTTTAATCAAAACTATTTGAAATATTTTTTACTAAAATGGGGCTTATTCATTTGTTTATTCATCCATTCACTTTATTAATACTTAGCAAATAGTATTTAATGAGCATTTTCTTGCCATTTAGTGCCATTCTATCCCTGAATTAGGTATTTCTGTGATGGGTACCAATTAACAAGATATATTGACTACCCCAAATCAAGACAGTTTTTTTTTTCATTTTACATACCAACCACAGTTTCCCCTCCCATCCCCCCTCACCTCCCTTCTATCCTCCCCACTACATCTATTCCTCCTCACTCTCAACCTCCGTTCAGAAAGGGCAGGATTCCCATAGGATTCAACACAGCGTGGCACACGAGTTGAGGCAGGACCAAGTCTCTCCCTCTGCATCAAGGGGTCAGGCAATACAGCATGAGGAATGGGTTCCCAAGAGCCAGCTCAAGATCCAGGAACAGGTCCTGACTCCACATACAGACCAAACTGCACAATTGTTGCACACATGCAGAGAGAAAGCCTAGGTTGTTTGTTGGTCACATGCATGTTCCCTACATGTCGGTCCAAAGGTCCAAAATCAGTGAGCTCCCACAGGCTCAGGTCAGCTGTCTCTGTGGGTTCCCCCTTCATCAAGGCAATTTCTGTCCATATCTTAACCAAACAGCTCATTGATGGGAAAAAATACTATGAAATACTCATAACTAGAAGGTTATCTTGAAAGAGAGGGATTTGTGATGTGATCAAGATTTGGAATGAAATATAGGCTTTCAAATGAGAAAGAAGAAACAAAAAGTAGCCTAAGAAAATTTATATAGAAGAAAATAATCACATCCAAAATAATCTTTAGTAAAAATAAAGCTAAAAAACAACCTGATCCTACTGGGTATGAAAAATTCTACTCTTAGAAAACACATCTCAATTTTAAGGTTTTACATATAAGCAATTACTTACATGTATATAATCATACATTGGTATTTTTGTTAGGCAATATAACTTATGAAAATACATGCATTTATTGAACGTACATTTAAGTGCAGTCAATATTCCTGGGAACGGAAGGACACTGAACTAATAAATAACCCTGGGAGCGGTTGAGTGTGGAATCACCCTACTGGAACTTTTATTTTTATCATCTGGGAATTTGTTATCACAATTCTGGATCTAGATACCTCCTCTGACAAAGAGTCAGAATGTTAGTTATTATACAAACAAGGCCACCATGATTGCCAGAAGAGAACAGACTCCTTCCGGTGAGCTGCTACTCAGGCTCCATTAAAAAGCTTATATGTATTGTTGGCCTTGGGTTTTATAAATGCTGAAATCTCTGGAAGCCTACGAGAGCACAAACATTTCATGAAGGAAACAGTGGTGACTAGTTTTCCACAGTCACAAGGAAGTGTTTTGTGACCCACGAAGCAGGGATGTTATAATGAACAAATCCATGGACATGGTTCCTCAGTCTTACCATGCCACCCAGGCTATACCCATGACACCATGCTTTGCTTTGCTCCAAACAACCAAGCACAGCTTTTCATGTAAACCTTCCCCTATTTCCTCCCTTCTTCCTCACTCAGGCTCACAAAAGAAATAATGCTTTGAGGAACATTATCAGTTACCAGTGGTTTAGTCATAAGGAAGAAAAAGTCGCACTAAAATCACTTAGGTTTACTCTAGAAGGCCTGATAAGGCTGGCCCACAAGACACCTCAAATTCTTTTAAACACAGCCAAAGTAACAGGGCAGAAGCACTCAAGAGACTTGTTTGCTGATTCTCAGGTTAGTCTCAGTGGTAACTGATCTAACCCTCACATGCTATGTTGACATAGGCTCTTTTGCTAATGGGAAAGCAGAAAGCATAAACTCCTTTTACATTGTCCCCCATTTCTCTGTCCAGTGAACGCTAAAAGAAGGCACATTTTCTAGTTATACATCAGTGATTATTTTTTTCTACCATCAACTTCCATCTTTAAAAATTATTTTAAGGACTAGTGATATGGCTCAATAGTAAAGATCATGTAGTGTTCTTCCTGAGGAGAGGTCCTGGGTTTGGTTTCCAGCATCCATGTCAGGTGCCTCACAACTGCCTGAAACTCCAGCTTCAGGGAAGCTGATGCTTCCAACCTCTTCAATCACCTGTTCTCATGTGCATACACCCCTACACACATGCACACACGTAACTAAAAAAGTAAATAAATAAACCTTTACAAACCTATTTTGTACACCTATTTTTACTTTACTCTGGTATGGTTTTAACACACTTACGCATACACTCTTGCTGAGCTACACCCCAGCCAGCTCTTTCTCTATTTTTTAATAACAAGACTCCTACTCACAACTGATGGTTGTGAAATCACCAAGGAACATAATAACATGCTAGTGTCAAGCCACATCCCCACAATGAAGCAGGTGGACAAAGTGGACTGCAACCCTGTAGACTAAGCAAGCCTTTAAAATTCATGCTCTAACATCATTAGGTGTGTCAAAATAAAGTGTGGACAAGTCTCACCCATTTGAACAAGTGGCTCCATGTCCATCCAACCTTAAAGATTCTGGATCAGTGATGAGAGTGTTTGTTTAGTTTGGAAACCATTAAAAAAAAAATAAAACTCCTTTACAAGAGCAGACACCAGCATGGCCATCCGACAAAGCAGGGACAGGGTCCCTTCTGTCTCCTCTCTCTTATTTGTGGCCGTCACTGCCAGTTCTAGGGTTCTTCTGCCCCCCTGATAACCACTAGTTTTAGGCAAATTTTGGATTCCCACATGAAAAAGCTAACGTCTACAAGATAAGCACAGATGCAAATTAATTATATATTAGAAGTAAATGCAAATGATCATCTCTTTCCTATTTTTACCCCATATTGCCTTCATAAATTATAGTTATTCAATTAGAATAACTATTCCCATTTTCTCTGTCACTTGGATTTCAAAAACCTTCCCTCCTTAATTTTTGTGTCTCCTGGAAAGCACCAGGAGCTATTTTGTGGTGATTGCGGAGCATAGACCATTCTTCTATGGCATGCCCCAGCTCACACTGCTAACAGCTGAGTTCAGCTTTCTCCAGTGTTACTTCTAGACAAAAGCAGAGAGGGAAATAATTTCATGCGCAGGCAGAACTGAATTACAGTATCGTGAGTGAAAGCCAGCGCTCAGTCATATGGCATGAAAAACAGCCCGGTGAACAAGAAGATTGGCATTAAAATGACCAAATTTCCATAATTATATGCTTCAAATAATACTTAAGTGTGATCAAGAACTCTACAGAGGAATGAGCTGTGCATACTACAGCTTAAAATTGACTCATCACACATGTTTAAATTGCTCATGAGATAGATTTTCATTTCTCCACTTAAGGAACCTAATTAAACGAGTGAATCTATTTTACATGAAAGATTAAGAATTATACATATAAAAGAGGTATCATATGATCCTTCAAAACTATGAAACTTAAAGCTTCTTTTAAGTATTTTCACATACTGAAAATGGTATGGTAGTCTCACTCATGTTTAAGATGGTCATAGAATATCAAATGAAAATTGGTAACCAAAAAATATGTTCTGCCAGCCACATACCTGTCCAACACAGTCTAACTCTTAGGGTTCAGTATTATTAAATCAGGTTTAATTGAGTTTAGAACTGGAAAATTCAGACTTGGACATTTTAAACATTTGTATCCTCTTTATGAGAAATGGCTCTGGTGTGTATATCCATTGAGAATGTAGACTACCCTGAGATGGAGTAGGGGAATAAAAACAGAAAAACTTAAATTTACTCTGGTGCTAACATCTAGAATTAAATACTGAACACTTTGATAGATTTTAATAGCGTTTAGTTCATGTCCAGGATAACCCTCAGGTAGTGTGCCAGACATGAGCTGGAGCCACATAAGAGGAAGAAACTTCAGGTGAGAAGATGCCTCCATAAGATCTGACTGTGGAGAATTTTCTTAGTGATTTATATGGGAGGGGCCAGCCATGAGGAGCAAGCCAGTAAACAGCACTCCTCCATGGCCTCTACATCAGCTCCTGTCTCCAGAATCCTGTCCTGTTTGAGCTCCTGTCCTGACTTTTTAAATGATGGGCAATGATATGAAAGTATAAGCCAAATAAACACTTTTCTCACCAACTTGCTTTTTGGTCATAATGTTTCACTTCAGCAACAGAGCTCCCAAAACAGTCTCCTAGTTCTCAGGATGATTTCCATGTCCTGTTACTACTCCATTTGATAACAATGAGTATTTAATCATAATGTTAAATGCTTCAGAAGCCATAAGCCCTATCTATGGTATGGATGACCCAGAAAGTCTTCTGATAGGCACTAGGAAGAACTGGGCTTCTGTAACTCACAGCAGCACCAGCTCATGTCCGCCTGAAACCTTCTCAAATCCATGTTTCAGAACTAGGAACTGGATCACACCGAGTCAGATTTCAGCCTTTGGTTTAATGATCTAATATTGTTGTGTGTAACATATAAATTGGCAGGCGCTCATAGAGACTGTGGTCACAGGCCTCATCGCTCCAACGACTGGTTCCTCTGAAACCCAAACCCTAAAATAAATGACTTTTCCTCATATTTGTCCACAGATGTCCATAACTATTGGATGTGGAGCAACACAACACAGTTAAAACAATTGGCACACAAGCAATTTAACACCCATTAGGTACAGTGAGTGCTTTCCTGTGGTGAAGCAAGCAGTCAGGTTTACTTACTTCTAATTCCCAAGACCATATATGTACTGATTAGAAGCAGGAATGCAAAGAGAGGTGATGAATGGTATGTCTGAACAGCCTGGTCCCTGGCTTAGTGTCACCGAAATGCCACACTCATCACGAAAGTCTGTTGATAAGATGCCTGCCTGCCAATGCTGAGCAACTTTCCCCAGCAGACTCCTATCAGGGGCCCAAGCTGTGAGTTAGCACATGGGGTGTCCTGTCAGCACCGAGCTCTTACTCCATAAGAAGAGCTGAACAGTGTTTAGATTGTGGAACCAAAGAAGAATCTAGGTCAAAAAGTATGGTGGTTTGCTCACAAATCTAATGTCTCTGTGGAGCTTGCTTTATATATATAAAACAAACAAAAGCCTTCAATTTGTCTGGAAATCTCATCACTAGGGAATAAGCAAATGTCCCAAGGCATTTGAAAATGAAAAAATCTGACTGAAAATCATCTGCCCATATGTGATTCTTAAGCCATGGGACCAAATCCAAAGATGCTGTTCATAGAAAAAGTTAAAAATACAATGTAAAGTTGAGCAAATGATTCTCACATCATAAAATGGATACAAAATAGGATGAGAAAATCCAGTATTTTTCTTTAGTGACCATCAAAAGCCATGATATCATCCAATATTGATCACAGTTAAGTTAATGGGGAAGCGTTCGGAAAATGCCTGATGGATGGAGTCTAGCACTCAGTAGAAGGCAGAGGTGACACACTTGTCTTGAGAACACTTGCTTTTGACCTCTTCCCCAGTCCATTTTTATGTGAAAATCAAAATTGATGACTTAGATTTGTATGTATTTATCTAGTGCTGGAAGTGACAGAGAGATAGGGAGTTCCAGAGAGTGTTCTTGACTGTACCCACAGCATCATCTCCCTGAGGTCCAGTATCAACACCATCAGCATCCTGCAAAATAGTTTGCACTCTCACTCAACACAGAGGGAATGGGCACCAGTGACAAACTGTGGAAAAGAGGCCAGCAATTACAAAGCTTGCCTACCTTAATGCCTATGTGAGGACCTGAGTGCAATAGCCAGAACACACACGTGCACATACACACACACATGCACATGCACAAATATTCACTCACACAATTACACACAGGCAAAAGCAGTATATTGAAACTGTGTCAAAAATATGTAGAAAAGCAAAGAAATCTATCCTACAGTAAGAACACACACTGAAAAGATGACGGACCAAGGAATGATCTCCTTGAAAATATCCAAATCCTCATCTCCAGAAGCTATAAAAGTACTTCATTGTATAGAAAAGGGAGGTTAAATTTACAGATGAAATTTAAAGCTACTAATCCTCAAGGTTAAAATCAAGAGATGATGCCCACATGAGCTGGTGAAATCACCAGGGTTCTTACAAACAGAAGGGAGGCAAAAGAGGAAGTCAGAGTGATGGAATATTAGAAGGACTTGATTTACCATTGCTGTCTTTAAGAGGGTGTAGTGTAGTGATACGTCATATATTTAATAAAACTAGTCTGGAATATCAGAGAGAGGTATATCCACAGTCAGTCCAGGAAGAGGATCAGAGATGGTAACTCAGAACCTTTAATCCTGGCACAGGGAAAGACCGGGAGTGGTGACCTATGCCCTTAATCCCAGCAGATCTGTGTTTGAGGCCAGCTTGGTTTACTGAGGGAGTTCCAGGCTCCCAGGTAGTTAGTGGTGGTGCCAGGTCTTTAATCCCAAAGCTCCAGAGACAGAGATCTTTCTGGGTTTCTGTGAGTTCAAGGCTAACTACCAAATAGTAGTAGCCTACGCCTTTAATCTTAACCTGGATGTGAAACAACTGGGTGAAGAAAGTATTTAAGGCAGACGTAGAATGACAGAGGAGGCAGTAGAAGCCATGAGAGTGAGGCTGAGGAAGCTAGAAGACAGCTGGATGAGATTTGACTCTGGTGTTTTCTCTCTTTGATATCTCAGCCTTTCCCTGAGATCTGGCTCTGAGTTTCCTTTATTACAACCAGAACAGTGGAGAAGACCAGAAGCCAGGGAAAGCAATCCTGGAAAAGATGGAAAAGGTGAGGAAATAACAATGCATCTTAGCCAGAACCCACAGAGAGGAAAACATACCTTGACTTTTGTCCTGTGGGACGTGGGTAAAATTTTCCCTTTTTCATCAATAACTGTAAGAGAATACATTTGTTTTCTTAAAGCCTATAAAGTTTGCAGGAGTTTATTTTGGCAATCAACAGGAGACATGCTTCTGGAGAAGGGCACAGGCACAGATAAAGAAGACTTCAGGAACAGTAGAAGGCTCTTTCCAGGCCTCTTAGTTAGAGGGCCAGAATGTGTCACAGGGAAGGATCTGAAGAAAATGGATCACACCACTTGCTCCCCCTTATCCCAGGCATAGGTGGTGTTCATAACAATGGCTCTGCAGGTTTCAGAGGCTAGGAGAGGACCATCAGAGCAGTTCTGCAAGGTCTTAGAGACAACATGGCATCTGCTTGTGGACATGCTGTAAAGAATCTGGCATAATGACACTTTCATAGTACAATATTTCTTCACATAGCTGTCTCCCAAACTTATTTCAGTATTTGGAATCCATAACCAGGGTATAGTAGGCATAAAATTAGTGTTTGTTCAACAGAATTCACTAAAGGATTCTAAAATAGGAAAATAAAGTTTATTATTTATGCTCACTATAATTTAAATTTTTTCGGAGAGTCTTACTCTGCAACTCCCTCTGCTCCCACATTCCACACGCTGGCACTGTGGATGTTTGCCATCATGCCCAACTGGTAATGCTTTAAAAATATTTCAAGTTAAATTTTATGTACTTATTTTATGGATGGGGGATGTGTGGGCCATAGCATGCATGTGGAGGTCAGAGGACACCGTGTGAGGTTCCCCAAATCCTCCCGCTGGAAGATAATAAACTGGAAAAGTGTAGCTTGGGGATAGGTACTATTTACTGATTGTATTTGTTCCTGGAGGAATTGAACCATGAGATAATCAGCGACACCTTCCCATAACATCTCTCCACTGCTCTCCCTGCTTGTCTTTTTCCTCTGGTTCACACACATCACATGAGCCTCTCCCTATCACAGATAAATTCCTCCCTTAGGGTCGCCCATCTCCTCGTATATCCTTAGGTTTTTCTGCATTCCTTATTTATTGTGAAGTGTTCTCTGATAAACGTGGTAATACAGATGTCTCTTTGACATGCCAATGTCATTTTTTAAAAGACGGTGGAGAAGGGTAGGGGGAAAAGACAAGTATGTAAACACAGTGTAGTATCACATATGCGAATTCCATGACAAACTCTAGTATTCTATTTGCTTAAAAACCAATAAAAAAATCATTACATTTCAAAGCAAATGAATGTGTAAAGAAAAATTACACATATGCACACAATGTTCTACTATTTTTAAAAAAGAATAAAATCATGCAACTGTGAGGTGTGGATGGAACTAGAGAGCATCATGTTAAGAGAAATAAGCCAGGCAGCGAAAGACATCACAACATTATTTCAGTTACGACTTGAGTTCATAGAAGCTGACAGCAGAGTAGTGGATACTGGAGGCCGGGCAGGCAGCAGAGAGAAGAGAAACTGCAGTCACAGCAAAGGAAGAAGCTCTAGCTTGCTTTGCCCAGTGGGGGCAATTATACAGAATAAAAAGAACGATATATTTAAATCTACTAGAAGAAAGGATTGTGAAAACGTATATTCAAAACAGTGTATATTTAAGAAAAGTTATGTTGAGCTCTACTTAAACATTACACAAAGGTTATATATATCGAAATATCACATGTTGATCCATCTATATGCATGATTTTCCTGTTTTGTGTAAGTTAAAATAAACTTAACTAGTAAAGTACATCAATACATAGAGATTTTTAGTTGAACAACATAGAATATATTAGTAGGGAGGAACTGAAGTAAGGAGAATTCCCTATTTTCTGAAGCAAACACTAATTTATACAAAATACATCTTTCTAAAAGGTTTGAGTCATTGGAAACAATTGACATTATTACTATTTATTCATTATTACCTATATAAATGATTATATTTTTTCAGAAAAGAGCTAAGGGTCACTTTTAAATAGAAAGAGACTCTGACTGGGAAGTAGAGATAGGAATATCTGGAGTTCCAGACTTGCCGGGACTACAGTGAGAGTTCAAGTCCAGACTAAAATACATAGGGAGATTCTACTCCCCCAAAGTGATGCTGGATTCCTAGATCCCCTACACGCCACTGAGTGTGCATGTGATATTCATGTATCTGAGAGATGGTGTGTTTTGTCACCCTTTATCATTAAATGTAGTTGATTCTCAACATCGATATCCTAAGGCTTCAGTCTTCAAAAGCAATACTCACAAAGTGGAAAAATCACATAACTGGATGGGAAAAACAAAAGCAGAAGTGAAGAAAGCATCCTCTTCTAGTAAAGGGTGGACACACTTCACTTTCCAAGGCTGTAAGTCTGCAGTGCTACTAACAATGGGATGTGTTTTCACACACAATTACTTCTCAAGTTATTTACACTGTGTACGAGTTACACACCATTTAGACTTTCTAGACTGTTTTCTAAAATGCAGTTCTGATTGGTAGTTTCTTTACTGGAAATATTTTCCTTAGGAATCTGTACTATATTGCCCCCCAAATGCCTTGCTTTTACAAGGCTGGGAGGTCTCTCTCTCCCTGATTCCATTGCAAGGTACATGTTAGCTACCTACTCACAACGGTCATGGGGCCTTTCATCACTCAAGATTCGAATCTGAAAACTTTGCCTCCATTATTGGATTTCTTAAACCTTTCAAACATGGCAGTTACAGCCCTTTTTATAACTGTGTTTGTTTTTAAAAAGTGCACATGAGTTACAGCTAACAGAAGTGAGAATTGTTCTTGAGATGAATATGAATCACACCTAGTTTTCTTATAGGGTTTTCTTCCCATGCCACTCATTAAGACACAGGCACTCTTTACGCCTTAATCCCTAGTTTCTGACTGAGCACCTGTAGATTCAAAATCATAATTAGGGTTACACAAACCAAAATTGAGCACTAAATGTATTTTTGGCTAGTTGTCTTGACTTTGCTTCTGCTGGAATAGTAACTCTACATCAACAAACCAGGCTTATGAAGAGCCCTGTGTGGATTTCCAGGGGAATATGGCTCCAGTTTAGGCTGGCGATTTGACTGGGAGACTCCCCTGGCTGCAAGGAACTACTTGTTGAATGATAATGGTTTATGTCATTTGTGGTATCCCAATGTCAGAATTATGAGGAAACGTTCTTAATAGGAACAAATAAAAATCTAAAAATGCAGAGACAGAGACAAAAAAGTACCCTGTGAATAGACATGTCATCTCCTCAGATATTTAAGACACAAAAGTACTGATTTAGCATGCAATGTGCAATGTTTATGATTTGCTTATGTGGTCTGTCTTCTGATTCATGCTGAAGTTTGACCGCTAAAGTGTTCTGTTCATGGTATTGGAAGGCGTTAATTCTTTATCCCCATATAATATTTAGAGGTGGGGCTTTGATTACATTCCTCATAAGTAAGTCCTCTTGACTTTATAAGTGATGCGAGAGACCCCTTGGGCACAGAACACATATTACCACCAAGATGCATGTAGCCCAAATGGCTACATCAGAGTTAGTGGCATCCTGTTTAGAACTTGAACCTCCAGGATTGTAAATTCAGATAAACTTTCTTTATAAATTATCTCCCCTTGGTAGATAATAGTATTTTCCCTTGGGAGATAATGTATCTTCCCTTGGTAGATCCTGTAGAACATTAAAGGGTATCATCAAATTTATTAGTTACATAAATAGCCTTAAATCCCCATTTTATTGGTCAGGAAACCATTCCCCTGCAATGACAAGAAACTTGAGGATATAAATAGTATGAAAGCCAGAAAGATCAAGATATTAGAGGGAAAAAGTTTTGGTTCTCTCTCTATCTCTGCTACCTATTAGCTGTCACTGTGCCTCTTGTATAACCTTCCCGAATCCCAAATCCACAACATGAACTTAATACTCTGTGTTTATCAGGAATATGTGATTACTGAGTAAAACAATGCAGTTGCCGTTGTGAGAGATCAACAGGCAGAGTTGTTGTTTGATTTATTAGCAGCATCGCTTACAACTACTTAGTAATACCCCATGACACCATCATCATACTCACCATCTCATATGGCAGTTGATGGCAGAAATCATTCTAAAGTCTGCTTACCTGGCTTTACCGGAGTCATAATTTCTTCTCTAACATAGAAACAACACTAACTGTCAATCTCAGAAAGTACTGGATACTATTGGTCCTCCAGTTATTTGAAATCAGCTACTAATTTGCAGATAAGAATTTACAAAATTACACATCCCAGAGGAGCAAATTTAATGCTGTTAAATCTTGGTTGGGGTACTAATGATGTTTCTTTAGAATATTTTCCAAGTAAGATATGGATCAAGTACATATGTTAGTTTTTGCTTTCTACTGTTCTTGGATTCTGTGTGCAACCTGAGCATAGAGAAGATGGTAAATCACAGTGTCTCTTTACAGCACAAATTAAGAAAGAAAGAAATGGGGCTGGAGACCTGTCTCAGCAGGGAAGAGTGCTCCATGCTGTTCCCAAGACCCCAAGTTCAGCTCCCAGCACTCACTTTGCATGGCTTCCAAACACCTGTAACTCTAGCTCCAATGGATCCCATGCCTCTGACCTCCACAGGCGTAGACACTCACATACACATATCCACATGCGTGACACATAATTTTTAAAGCCAGTCTAAGAAAAGAATGGAAAACCTGAAGGGCCACGACCTAAGTTAACAGAAGCACACTTACCATGATATGTTTTGCTGTATTTTGATAAATCAGCCAAACAACAGACCTAAAGAATTTTTTGCTCCTTGCTGTGAGAATCCATGTTTCTTCTCCTCATTGAACATATGAAATATCACTGCCATATGCTCAGGTCAGCAAACTTTCCTGATGAAAGAACATACACAGACTCTGCCATGTACAGACCATTCCACAGTCATTTTTATCATATAAACAAAGTATAATGTTAGTGAGAAAGATCAAAGCCATCTGTCATTTCACAATCTGAAATAACTTTTGTTCAGAGTCTGGTCTTCATGTTGCCTGACTTTTTCCAAGCACATGAAAATTCACAAACACGTAAATATACACAATTTTAAGAACAAATTAAACCATAACTTTTTACTCCAAAGGAAAAGTAATTGATTTACCATGTATATTATTTACAATAATTATATTTTATATTATGGTTTTAAGAACAGATGGTCCAGACTTGGAGGTTTTACTTAACAATGGTGTAAAAGCAAATGCTTTCCATAGGAACTGTATTTTGAATTTTGGACCTTTTCCAGACTATCAATAAATGGTCTGTTCATGTGTGTGCATGTGTATGTGTGCATGTTTGTGTGTGTGTATGTATGTAAATATGTGCACATGTATATAGAAGCATGCATGCTTACATACACGCATGTATGCATACATACATACGTACGTACGTACGTACATACATACATACATACATACATACATAGGCAACCTTCAGTGTCATTCCTCAGTTCTTCAGGCAACACCCCTCCTTTTTTTGAGCCAGGTTCTCTAACCTATGTAGCACCCACAAACTAGGCTGGCTAACCAGTGAGCTCCAGTCTCCCCAGTGCAGGAATTATGAATGTGTGCTGGCATGCTCATGGCTCTGAGGATCAAACTCAAAATCTGGTGCTCAGAGTAAGCGCTTTACAAACTGTGCTCTCTGCCTTGCCTCTGCTCTGGCACTTGGCCACAATGCTAGGCACTAACCATGAGCTTCATCTCTCAATGAATAATGGACACTCTAATGCATGCTTGGTATCTCCTTTCTTACAATATGCTCAACTCGTCATGGATTTGAGATGTCCCTCTATCATAAACTGAGGAGCATATGTTGTCTCTTGGCACTCCATTCTGAAAGTACCATAAGCTGTTAGTCCATCTGCTATCAATGCACGGTGTAGCTGCTTCCAATTTTCTTGTTATAAACAGCTCCGGTTTTATAAACATCCTTATTTATATACCTTGACATACTTGATTAAATATTTCCTTATTTAACTTAAACATGAAAACTTCTTTGAAATTGAAGAATCAAATCACAGACTTCATATTTTAAGGCTTATTCTTACATTCTATTAAGTAATACATATGCATTTGTAATATGTGTTCCTAGATAGTCCCATCTACAGTGGCAGTATACTAAATGCCATTCAGCAGCAGCTGTAAATGAGTCCCTGTTGCCCTTTGATTATGACTTCCAAAAAGAAAAGTCTAAGGAGACAAGGAGACCCCCTTGCTATTGTCACATTACAAATGACGGAGGACAAGAGATGACTCCCATTTTTTCCATGGGTGGATTAAAAGCCCATATGTACTGTGATAGAATAGGCCAGCAGAGGAAAACATCACCAGAAATAGTAAAGCAGCTAAGTAATAGTAAATTGCTTACCCTACACTAGTTAGCTCTTCTTGGTACTGAGTGAAGCATCTTAAGAAAGGCCAGGTTTATTCCCGCTCATAACTCAGGGGCTCTGGTTAATTATTATCAGATGAGCAGGGTGGGGGTGGTGATGCTCATGATAGCAGAGCATGGGACAATTCTCTCTGTGGCTGTTCACAACAAAAACAAGGAGAACTAATCCAGAGTGGGAGGTGACATATACCATCTTGAAGGGATCCTAGTGACTCACTTTCTCCTGCGAAGCCCCACTGCCTAAATGGTGCACAATCTCCTGAAATAAGAGGTCCAGTCAGGAACCAAGTATTTAAACAAATAAGCTTGTAGGGAAACATTCTACACTCATACCACATCACTGTGAAAGACAAAAGCTCTGATTTCTAAATGATTGTCTGTCCTGCCTTTCAAAATGGGATAGGAAAAAGGAATTGGCCACAGACCTTTTTTTTTTTTTTATGTTGGGCATGGTGGCGTACACCTTTAAGCCCGGCACTGGAAAGGGAGAGGAAGTGGATAAGTGGATCTCTGAGTTCGAGGCCAGCCTGGTCTACAGAGTGAGTTCCAGGACAAACCAGGGCTACACAGAGAAAGCCTGTCTAGAAAACACATACTTTTGTTTGTTTGTTTTCCTCTGGGGATTATAGGGATTCGAAAAAATAAAGATAAAGAGAGAGAGAAAGAGAGAGAGAGAAAGAGAGAGAGAGAAAGAGAGAGAGAGAAAGAAAGAAAGAAGGAAAGATAGATAGGTAGATAGATAGATAGATAGATAGATAGATAGATAGATAGATAGATAGGTAGGTAGGTAGGTAGGTAGGTAGGTAGGTAGGTAGGTAGATAGATAGATAGATAGATAGATAGATAGATAGATAGGTAGATAGGTAGGTAGGTAGGTAGGTAGGTAGATAGATAGGTAGGTAGGTAGGTAGATAGATAGATAGATAGATAGATAGATAGATAGATAGATAGATAGATAGATAGATAGATAGAAAGAAAGAAAGATAGGAAGGAAGGAACACATTACAGATTTATATCAAAACTGTAATTTCACGTTCAGTTAGAATCAAATAATAACACACTTAAGAGACAACACAGACAAAATAGGGGACTGATACACTGAGGAACTTACAGCCTGCATCTCACCCAGCTGTGTCCACAGCAGAACAGTGAGCTGTGTCCTTAGAAGGTATCATTTAGGTACCCCTGAAAGATGGTACAAAATGGACGATATAGAACACAGACTTGACTCCGCTCAGAGTTGAGAGATGCAGAATGAGTTCTGAAGGGAGCGTTTTCACATGGAAATAAGGACTAACACTCCCTAAAGCTAAGTGCTCTCCTTTCTAACTCAAATAGCCTCTCTACATGTTGGCATTCATTCTTTGTAAGGAGATTATGTTGTTCCATTGTAAATAACTGTTCCCGCCTATGAGTTTAATAAAAAGTGCTGATTGGCCAAAGGCAGACAGGAAGTGTGGGCGGGGCTAACAGACTAAGAGGACTCTGGGAACAGGAAGAACAGAGCAGAATGCCAGAGAGAAGCCAGAAGAAGCAGAGGACAACTATGCTGCTCTGAGAAAAGGTACCGAGCCGCATGGCTGAACAGGATAAGAATCATGGATTAGATTAAGGGTAAAGAGTCAGCAAGTTTATATGCCTAGGCCTTAGGCCGATCAGCCTAAAACTATTTTAAGCAAGTGGGTGTCTCTGCGGGTCTGTAGGTCTGCGGGCCTAAACCTTGAGGCTAGGCCTGAAAGTCCAGGACAGAAACCTCTTACTACAATTCTTACTGGATTCTTTTTTGTCTTTCGACCCTACTTAACAAAAGCTGCAAATGTGTATCCAACACTCAGGGCTGCTGCCTTCTGGTCCCTCTCGTTCACCTTGATATCTTATTCTCCCCCCTTCCTTCTTTTCCTCTCCCTCCCCCACCCATATTGTGGGAAACAGTATTTGTGACTTCACACACAGATTATCTACTGTGAAATAGGGAGACCTGTTACAATGTGGTTTCTTGGCCTTAGGCAGCCAAAGGCCCAGACCCACAGACCTGCAGCCCCAGACTTCTTAGTCACCCGCAGCTGCTCAGGCCCCCAGAAATGACTCAGACACTTATATTAACTTCATGCTGTTTGGCCTATGGCTCAGGCACATTGCTAGCTAGCTCTTACATCTTAAATCAACCCATTTCTATTAATCTTTCCTGCCACATGGCCCGTGGCTCACCTGTGTTCCTTACATGTTGCTCCTTTGGGCTTCTGGCTCAGTCTGTCTGACTCCGCCCTGCTTCTCCTACCTATGCTCTGATTCCTCCGCCTACTTTTGCTATGGTGTCTGTCATGGGCCAAAACAGCTCCTTTATTTAAAGATTGCTATTCACAGCATACAGAAAGGCATTCCCACCCCAGAGACCACCTACCTCTCTGACCCTCCTGACAACTAGGAATTTCCCTTCCTTTATTTTTTTAAGACAGGGTTTCTCTGTGTAGCCTGTAGAGCAGGCTGACCACCAGCTCAGAGATATACCTGTTGTGATATGATATGATATCATGCTTATCCAGTGTGGCTGTTGGATGGCGATGCATGGAGAGACGCCCCATGCCCCATGTGCACATGGTGGACAGCAGTGGCACCGCAGGAGACACTTAAACTTGGCCTACATAGATAAACTTTATTAGTATGAAGAGAGGGAGGAGAGAAAGAGGAGAGAGAGAAGGGACAGGAGGGGTTAAACAGTGCACCCTCTGGCAGGGTGGGAAGAGAGAAGAGAGTCCCTGTGGGAATCTTTCGTAAATGGAACCTGAACTCAGGTCAGAACTCAGGGTGGGGCCAGGCCAATTGCCTTTGACAAGGTGTGGCTTCAGGGGCTGAGACAGTATCCTAAGATTCCTCGCTTTTTGATTTTATAAAAAGGTGAGTTATTGATGGCAAGTAGGCAGAGAATGAGGATGTCGAGTTCTGCTCATTACTCTGCTTCTTGTGAAATCTGGGACAAAGTAGGGGGTGTGAGTAAAGAGGCATCCAGCTCACTACCATCTTAGAGACCTCAGGTGTCTGTCTCTTGGAGAATCTGGGAAGGCAGGTGTAGGTATTTGTGCAGCCTAGTCCAGCCCAGATGAAAAGAGATTCTGGCAGTCAGGAGCCCAGGTGTACTCAGCACTGCAACTTGAATTGTAAAGTATCCAGGCAGCCTGGAGCCAATGAAGACTGCAGGCCACAGTAAGCCTAGAAAGTTTACAGCTCTGCTTCAGGGAAAGGCTTCCCCAGTGTTAACAGCTCTGTTCTGGCAAGGGATGGCCTCCTGCTTGCTGCTCTCTCTTCAGAGAATGTAACAACTCAGCCCAGCCAGGGAAGGACCCCTGGGTGAGAGTGTGTTACTGCTTCTCTCCCTCAGCTGCTTGCTGTCTAGGCTCTGCGGCTGCTTCATCTAAAGATCTTCACCCAAACCTCATTTAAGAGATTTATTGGGAGGGAAGGGTCCAGGAGAGTGTGCTGCCTCAGCCCAGGGTGGGAGAAGACAGCGGGAAAGGGCTGTGGGCTCAGGACTTAAAGGGCTTCATGGGGCGGGGGGCGGGGGGGGGGGGAGGTTTCTAGGGAGACTTCCAGGGTGAGGATTGGTCAGATTTTTTTTTCACCCTGATTTGGGTTTTGGTTTCAGGGCCAAAATGTTTCCTTCACTGGCTCTTTTGGCTTTTGGGCTATAATTTCAGGGCCAGGGCACATTTCTTTCACTGGCTCTGATTCTAGGGCCAAAGAGTGTTTCTTTGGTGCTGGTTTCTGAGTCAGGGCACATTTGTTTTTGGTTCTGGACTGAGAGATAAAGTATATCTTTTGATGGCTCAGGTCTTAGATCTGGGGTGGGTTTCCTTCCCTAGTTCTGGGTCCAGAGCCAGGGTATATGTGGGTCAGAAACAGAAAGAAATAGAGGGAGCTGGGTGAGGTCAGCTGCCCTATCTAAGCCTATAATCCTTAGCCTCACCTTAACAGATTAAAGGTTTAGACAGAAACAGAAAGAAATATATGAATCTGGGTGGAGTCAGCCACCCTAACCAAGCAAAGGTGTGGTCAGAAACAGAATAAGATAGTAAATAGGAAATATACAGTAAAGACAAATTCAAAAAACTTTAAATGGTTTAGAGTATATTAATATATATACATATATATGAGAGAGAAAAGAAAAAAGAAAAGAAATTAAGTCCTTAAAAAAGAAATAAAATTTTTTAAAAAAAGCTACATAAAGATGGAAACTACAAAGAGTGTCTGGATACTGTATGTTATTGTCTTATCTTTAAGCTTCTTGACTGTAGTAGTAAAAGCTGCTAAAAGATAGTTGATTATAAATGCTGTTGGATTAATTCAACCTATGTATTTTGTAAAAGAGTTGACTTTAAAACTGAAATCCAAAGAGATGCCACTTTGGATAAGAGGTTTTCTTTTTCTTTTTTATAGAAAATGAAAGGCTGTGGATTTATTCCTGGATAAAGAAGATAAAGTGTATAGAGGAAGACCCCCTGAAAAATCTCCAATAGAAATGGATGGCCCAGATGATTCAGCATTTCACAGCACATCTATTGAAGTTTCCCCTGAGCTCTGTATCCAAAACTACTTCAAGGAGACTGACTGAGATTACTCAGCCTTACAGACTACTCCACTAAAACCTTGTCCATAATCCTAATTTTTCTTTGGGTCCCCATGGGATTGCTAGCATCCCCATTCTGTAGGAAGTAGCCTAGAGAATAATCCAAAAAATGGATTATGGATGTTTGACTTTAGGGAAAAAAAAGGATATTAGATTTGGGGGGGGTCCTTGTTTTAAAAAGAGAAAAGGGGATATGTAGGGGGATTGTGTTGTTCCATTGTAAATAATTATCCTACCGACTGGTTTAATAAAAACACTGATTGGCCAAAGGCAGACAGAAAGTATGAGCAGGGCTACCAGACTAAGAAAACTCTCAGAAAAGGAAGAACAGAGCAGAATGCCACAGAGAAGCCAGAAGATGCAGAGGACAACTATGCTGCTCTGAGAAAGGTACTGAGCCTCTTGGCTGATCAGGATAAGAATTATGGGTTAGTTTAAGAGTAAAGAGTTAGCGAGCTATATGCCTTAGCCCCAGGTCAATCAGCATACAATTAATGTAAGTATCTGTATGTTTCATTGGGACTATGGGACTGTGGGTCTGCAGGTCCAGGCCATGAGGCTAGGCTGGGAAAGTCCAGGCCAGAAACATCATACAACAAGCATGCTTCTTTCTCTGGCAACCTTTCCCTACAACAGGTATCAGAGTTTTTATTGTCTGGCGGGAAGGTTGGGCCTGTGCAGGAACCTCAAAAGATCTGAAGAACAGCTAAAACAGGTTTACATTCTGCTGTGCCATAGCAAGTGGCTCTGGGTTTTTCAGCTTGTCTCGGGGGCAAGGGATAATGCAATTTTTTCGATAGCTGCTTCACACTGAAATGGGTTATCTTTAAGGTACCTTGCTGTCCAGAGCAGGCTGCAGAAGCGGCTTTGGTGGGTCTAACAACTGAATGAACATTTCCTGAGGCAAAAATCACACTGGGATAATCTAAAGATTAGGACTGACACCAGTCTGCTGAGCCAGCCTGATCACTTGACCTTTGCCAAGAGTAATGATGGCGCTGATCATGTGACTCACAGTTTTATTTTTGTGTTCCAAGGTGAAAAAACAGAGATATGGCGAAAGCTGGCAAAAAGCAGTGGACGGGGATCCAGGTGGTTGTGAAGCTCCGAGCCTCTGGGTCTCAGGGAAAGCGTAGGACACTTGCAGCAGACCATCACAGTACCAGTGGGGCAGTGGCAGGGACAGTGCCAAAGAGCAGCAGTGGAAATGTGCCCCTCCCCCCTTGTGATGCCCTTTGTGGGTGGGGTGAAAGCAAGCACAGCCTGTGCTGTAGCCACCTCCTCTAGCAGGCAGGTGGGGCCTAATGCGAGCTGGGTGAAGGGTACTGGCCATGTGAGTCCTTGGTATGACCCAAAACGCTTTCATCTCTCTGGCATCTCATAGAGAAAGCATGGGCCAGAGGAATGACCAAGCTGACATGCCTGCTCCTCAGCAGAAATAGGCAGGGGTCGGGAAGGGCATTTCCCAGAAGAACTGAAAGTCTGAGAGAGGGTCCAGAGAGCAGAAAAGCCAATACCTCAATTATGGCCAGAAATGAATGTGGTTGGTAATCGGAGCCCTCGGAGGGGATTGCTTATCATTTTGAAGGTTCTCTCGCTATGAGAATCTCTGCCAAGGCTAGCATATGGCGATGGATGGACAGGGTCTCATGTCCCACGTGTGCAGGGTAGATGGCTGTGAGACCCTTGGTTTTGCTTATTATAGTGAAAACAGTAAGTAAAAAGAGAAGGAAATTACAAAGAAAATATTTTATTACTACCCGCTTTGATGACTGATGCTATATAATGACACAAAGGGCAAAATTTTTTAAAGAAAATTCCTCTGAATCATTCAGTTCATACTCAAAATCAAAAGAAATTTGATAAGATCTTCCAAAATTTGATAGTAATTCAACAATTTATATAGCATTGACAGTGTAATTTCACTATGATTAGTGTTATTTTTATAATTAAGAAAATAATTGTCTTAAGAAGATAAAATATGCCTCCAAAAAGTTTACAAGAGAAAAGGTCATTTGTAACTGTGTAATAAAAGTGAGAGGCCTGTCCTCTGGACATTAGTGCAATGTCTTATAACTCTGTAACTTTTTCTGATTTGTTTGAAGTAAGGGTTTACTTCGTATATGGTTTCATATTTGTAACTATGTGTTTAGGACACCCCCAATGACCTAAGCTTTCCATCTCCCCAACCTTCATCCATTTCATCATACCTTTGTATCTGTACCACGAAATTTCATGTGAGTAAATCAGAGGCTTTTCTGGACAACAGAGTTGGGTGTTAGAAGTAATATCTGCGACATCACAGAACAAAATTCCCTTCTCATTTCTCTATCTTTCGGATTTTTTACAATTTTTCTTTGAACCATAGGGCATATGTGGCAGGAAGTTACTGAGGTATCTCTGTCAAGTAGAGTGGAGCCCAAGGAGATGTGGGTGACATGGGAGTCAACAATTACCCAAGAGTTTGACTGAACATTGGGAATTGGAGAAAAATACTGTTTTCAAGGTTCAAGGCAGGAAGACC
Source organism: Phyllotis vaccarum (assembly GCA_033318265.1). NCBI lineage: Eukaryota > Metazoa > Chordata > Mammalia > Rodentia > Cricetidae > Phyllotis > Phyllotis vaccarum. The sequence goes on from JARWLC010000008.1 coordinate 79,949,733, forward strand.
ATAAGTTCCAAGTCAGCTTGAGTTATATAGTGAGACCCTGTCTCAAAAAATCAAAGGAGAGTGGCTGGAAAGATGACTCAGTGGTTAAAAATACTTGTTTTTTAGAGGACCTGGGTTCTGTTCCCAGCACCCACATGGCAGCTCACAACCACCTCTAACTCCAGTTCCAGAGGATCTGCTGCCTTTCTCTTCTTCATGTGGACCAGACATGCATGTGGTGCATGTAATTATGCAGGCAAAAGACTCCTGTACATTAAACCAAACAAATAAATCTACAGAAAAAAAGAAAAAAGGGAAAGAAGAGGAGGAAGTGCGAGGAGGAGAAACAGGAAGAAGAGACCAAAGTTGAACTGGGTGTGAAAGAACCAGAGCCTCTCTGGCAGTGGACGGAGGCAGCATTGCTGTGAGAGATTAGAGTATCCAACTCATGGAAAGAACATGTATGTGCTATTGGCAGACAACAGAAAAAAACAACCCAAATGAGGAGTTCCCAAAAAGGGAAGACTCTCTTCCTTCTCAGAATACTTAGGGAATGGAGCGTTTCCATGTTGTTTCCTCAAATGCCCTGATAGTTTATCCCCACTGAGCATCTGCTGCATCATGATGGAAGACACACTGCGTCTCTTGGGACAGCTGCATAAACCCAAAGCTTCTGACTCCTTACCTGCTGATGATCATATCAATGCTTCTATAAAAAGCTAGTCATGATTAGAGCAGGGTTTCAGGGCATCAAACAACGCTGACCAAAGGCTCTCTGTTTCTATTAAGTAAGCTAAGTAAGACACTCAGATTTCCCCAATATTTAAGGTAGACTTGAGCGGTGCATCTCATTATACTTGTTTATTGATAACTAGTTGAAGAAAAGCCACTGTCTGTCAGCCAAAACCAAACTGGAAGCAGTCATGTTCCTGCCAACAGCCGCAACATTCCAAAGAATTCCAGACAGTCTCACAGCTCTATCGCATTCCTTTAAACCGACTAATTCAAACAATGGAGGAACTCCCTATCAGAAACTAAGTCAAGGGGACAAAGGCAAGTCAATTCTACTGAAAACAAACAAACAAACAAACAAACAAACAAAAAACACCTTTCTCATGAGATGACACATACTTTGATAGAAAGCACAAGTCCAAAATTCCCTACAGAAGCCAAAACCCATCACCTTAAGACTGTGGGAGCACCTCCAGGCTGGGTCACTGGAGACTCTGCAATGCACTTCCTGCAAGACTGCTCAGGACAAAGTGCTGTGCTCCATCATCCCCAGACTTCTTTCTACTTTTAGGGTGTTTCCTTCTTCTTTAAAAAAAGAAGAAAAAAAAACCCAAAACAACAAAACCGAAAAAAGCCCAAATCAACCACAAAACCAAGCCAGCAACATCTAAGATTTAATCATAAACAACTATAAAAAGTAAAGTGTATCTCCATGTTTATTGAACTTGTTATTTTTAATTGGCAGGCAGCCACACCTCAAGATAGTGGGAGAAGGCTGGGGGGTGGTGCCTTTAATCCCAGCATTTGGGAGGCAGAGGCAGGCAGGTCTTTGTAAATTCAAGGCCAGCCTGGTCTCACCAGTTCCAGGATCCAAGGGCTGCTACTCACAGAAACCCAGTCTCAAAAAACCAACCAAACAAAAAGGTCCCGGGAAGAGGCTAAGGACTTCCCTGTCTTCTCAGAATTAACAGACTCTTCGTTCCCCTAAATAAAAATTCAGGAACATGTTTACTTTTCCATGTTGGTCCGCCTCTTAGCACCCTAAGGAACAGCCTACAAACCCTGGATGGTTAGTACCGTGCTCACTTTAGGACCTAGAACCTGATAGTGCACAACCGTTTCTTCAGGTTGCAACAAGTTCTCCTGGCATAGTTGCTTAGTGACAGTGTCACCCTGAGTTCAGCTCACCAATGGCCATCATCACAGAAGGTGTATGAAAAACCTCTGGATTCTCCAGGAGATCTTCACCACCTGGATGAATAATGTCTGAGATAAATGATGGGCCACAAAGGAGGATTTATGTAAAATGGCTTGTTCAACTGGAAGGTGGCACCGATGCAGATCTCATGAGACTTTTGAAAGAACCAACAACATGAGGGAACAAAATTTATGACTGTTCCTCTGTTTAAGTGTTTACTGAAAGCTAAGAACAGTAGCACTGATGAATTTGTCCCTCCTTGTCACTAATCTCTGAAATGACTGCCTGTAAGCACGTGACCAGAAAGCATCTGTAGAGACACAAGTAGACATTTTTATGCCTGCCAGAGGATCATTATAATATGACTTCGGACTACTATTTAAGGTAACATGCATTTTAGAGAAAATTAACTTGAAGGTCTTGTATTCAGATGCTGCAAAGATAAGCCAATGGGTAAGAGAGCTCAGTGTGCAAGCCTGAGGACCTAGATACTCAGAACCAATATAGAAAGCTGTGTTTGGCTATGTGTGTGCACACATGATCTCATTCCTGTGACTCTGATGCTACTGGGGGCAGAGACAGGAGGATCAGTGGAGTTTGCTGGCCAGCTAAAGAGCGGCAGATTCCAGGGTCAGTGAGAGGCCATGTCTCAAGGTAATAAGGCAGAAAGTGACTGGGCAGAACACATGACATCCTTTTACCAGAGAAATTTAGCTGTGATTATACCAATACTTGGTATTCCCTAGTCTCGGAAGAAACGGCAGTGTTTATACACAGTGGTTAACAGGCAAAGCAGCGTGGGTTCGGGGTACTGTGCCGGCGAAGGAAAGGAAACTAAGGTGGAGAAAGCCCAGGTACCCCAGGCCAGTCAGCCTGAACATGAAGGTTCAGCATCCCCACACACCAAGGGCCCAATATTGTGTCTTCCAGGGATGACTTTCATTAAAGAGCATGGAAGTTTCTAGTATTCTCTCAGGAATATGAGTGAGATTCTTGTGGTATCATTATCTTTGTGTGATGGAATAGGAGACTAGGGATCAATGTGTTTTGAAGAGAAAAGCTGCACCTTCTGAGTGCTCAGGAAATACTTGCTACTGCATTAATGACTTAAGTAGCAATATGTAAGAACCTAAGAGTGAAAAAATGGATATATGCTATGAATCTACTAATAGGTACAAAGTAATGTGCCTCAGATCTGTAAGAACTCAGAGATAATCTACAATGTAAACAGTGGATTTTACAGTTCCTTTTCCTTCTGTTTAAATCTCACTTCTGAGACAGAGGAATTGTAGAATGAATTTAAAGTTGCCAAATATTCTGTGAGCTTTTTCTGTACTTCTCTGAATGAATTAAAAGGTGTTGACTAAGACAGGCAGAGACAGCAGAACTTGTTCAAGACTGAATGAGTCTTCCCAGAACTTGCAGGCTGGGATCTGTCTACACCCACCTTCTGAAATGCTTACTCTAGCAGCTGTGACCTTAGCTGGAATGAGCAGGATGCATGCCTTCTTAGCAAGCTTGTAAACAAAAGTTGTTTTGGAAAAGAAGCAGGTACCAACCCCCTGGAACTGACACTGATGTAAGCCAAGTGTGGAAGTTAATGTGAGCTGTTTCACTCATTTCTCAATAACAGCTTCAACCAAAGGCTCTACTCACATTTCCTATAATGTTATAAACATTGTCATTCTCTGTGAGGCAATCACCAACTGTGCTACAGACATGGTGGGCCACATGAGGCATGCAATGGTTTCTAAAGCCACGCTGATGGCCTTTCATTGATGCCTACAATATTGGAGATGGGCTTCAAAGATATAATTAATGGTGAACAAACCCCCAAGTCAAAGAGAGCAATACCATCATAGATTGTAGCTTTTCTTTTTTTTCTTGCCAAGGGAAATGTGATCTCCAAACTATTTACATTCTCCCATGGAGTGATTTCATGTGGTTCTGTGGAATAGTTTAATAGAGTTATAAGTTTGGAGCTGTGGCTGGATGAGTGGTAAACAGAATTACAGAGGGCACTGCTTACACTGATCCAGTGTGAATACCGCTCCTTATGCTGCCTAACTATCAGACCCTATTGCATGATCATCCATGTGAGTTACTGTGGAGACCTTGTGACAAAGATGGCATTGTCACACAGTAGAGAAGAGCCACTCAGTATGTACACGGTAATGGTAGAGAAAGAAGCTGTCCTTTGTCACTAGTTCATAGCTGTCCAGACGGCCTGCATTTTGGAGCATCAGTTAGAACAGCTTGATGAAATAAGTTACTGACATGACAACTCTTGATCATCAGCTTGACAAGATTCAGAATCACCATAGAAATGACCTCTGGGCATATCTGTGAGGAGTTCTCACAGTCAATCAAGATCAGGTCACTTGAGGTGGGAAGACTCAGGCATGACCAACATCATGCCATGGGCCTGGACTAGGAAAAATAAAAAAAGTGGTGGTGTGTGAATACTGCCATTGATTTTTCTGTTTTCTGACTGTGGATGCAGTGTGACCAGCTGCCTCAAGCTCTTGCCTCCATGACGGTGCCCTCCTCCATTGTGAGCTAAAATATGTCCTTCGTGTTGTTTTGTCAGGGATTGTCACAGCAGAAAAAAAAAAAAAAAAAAAAAAAAAACCTGTGTGGAAATTATGTTGTTCCATTGTAAATAATTGTCCCACCCACTGGTTTAATAAAAAGTGCTGATTGGCCAAAGGCAGATAGGAAGTGTGGGCGGGGCTAACAGACTAGAAGACTCTAGAAACAGGCAGAACAGAGCAGAACACCAGAGAAAAGCCAGAAGAAGCAGAGGACAACTATGATGCTCTGAGAAAAGGTACCGAGCCGCATGGCTGAACAGGATAAGAGTCATGGGTTAGATTAAGGGTAAAGAGTTAGCAAGTTATATGCCTGGGCCTTAGGTCGTCGATCAGTCTAAAACTATTGTAAACATCTGTGTGAGTCTGTGGGTCTGTGGGTCTGTGGGTCCCAACCTTGAGGCTAGGCCCAAAAGTCCGGGCCAGAAACCCCCTACTACAAAAACCCAGAAAACTTAGGCAATAGTGACTATTGTCATAAGAATCTATAAAACATGAGCAGGTAAAATGACGAAGCTGACATTGAAGTAAGTCTGCAGTTAGGTTTTCACAGCTATAAGGTAGAAAAACAGATTGTGGAACAAAATCATCTTTGATAAATACAATATATTAAGGCACAGTGTTAGTATATACGGGTCACTCTAGGCTGCGCTTGACAAGGAGTATATAGGGAGAGATAAGCCCTGGGAAGAGCTGCCATTTTTTACTTTAATATAGAATGTATCTTAAGTCAGTTTTCATGGAAAAAGCAAGTTTTGCACACTGCAAGGAGCCACACAATCTCTAATACTAAACAGAATGACACTGTCTATCTTAAATCCAGTAGTCAAATGCCCAACAGTCCCCTGTTTTTAAGACAATATAATCCATATTGTGAGATAGAGGGGCCAGACCCAAGCTAAGGAGAGGGGTATGCATTGGTTCAGGACTCAGTCAGGCTTTCTGAAGAGAGTGGGGCATCTATGATCTAACTGAAACTGTTGTACCCGTCTTGATATTCAGAGGACTATTGAAAGGTTAGTGAATTTCATGTGGAAGAAGAGTAAGAAAGTCTGTTCCATGACTGTTTTCTTCTCCAGGCATAGAATGTATAAATGCCAACATTCTACTCAAACTCCCTTGACAGACCTTGGATGAAGGGGAGTGAAGAGTGTGTGATCTGGTATTAATTTCAGTGAGCTGAACTTAATTTTCTACTTTGGGAGGCAAGACATAATACTCACTGTTTAACATCATTCCACTTAGGCCTCAAAAATCTCCACAAAAGAAACCTTCTGTGGAATTTATGTACTTCATGTTCTGCCAAAGTCCTAAAAAGGGTGAGCAAGGCATTGGTGAGCAGTGGAGTAGCCTGCTTGCTCTGCTTACCATCTGAACCACAGAGAGGAATTGAGAACCTGGTCAGTGGTTGACCCAAAGAAATCACAACGCTGATATTGGCAATCTTAGAATCCAGGAAGGAGCAGAAATGTCCTGGGCCAGTCCACCAGTGACAATTGGGCCAAAACCTCGTGAGTTATCAAGGCATACCCACTGTATAAGAGCTAGGTCAAACCAGTTCAGCAATCTTCCACTGACCAGAGAGCGACTTCTGGGGCCACTCACGCTTTTATTTTGAGCTATTTTACAAAATGAATGTAGTGTGCTTAATAAGGGAATGTGGATTTTAACCCATACAGAAGTGCAGTAGCTAATCTGGAGACTCAAGCAGATTAGCCGATGCTAAGAGACAGACACTGTGTCTCTTACTCCAGAGTTGGTGATTCTAGCAATTGCTCAAACAAACATACAAATGAAGGTCTGTTGGCGTGGTGTGACCTCGAGTTTGCCTTTGCTCTCCGGAACAGTGAGCTAAGGCTTTAAGCCATTCCTAAAGCCCTTTCCATATTTGAAGAGAAATTAAAGGAGCTGTGAGACAGCTGACACGGTCTCTTCTGTCTATGATCTGCTTTTCCCTTTGCAGAATGTATGGAGATGAACTCCCATTCATGTGCCTTCTGCCCTGCAGACATGGCTTCCCCCCTTTTTCACTGGAGCTAAGCACCAATGCTATCTGGCATCTCCAGAACAGCGAGCAGAAGGCTCGCCTGGACTGCATTCTTCACTGAGGTGGAGCAGATGAACAGCTAACAGCAGCACATTTTATAAGCCAGTGCCTCTGGTTCCCACCTGTTTCTAATCCCCATCTCCCCACTGGATTCTCCCCATTTCCTCTATTTCTCCTACTCCCCAGTGTGGGTGTTCCCAGCCCTCATTGTTTTCTGAAACTTCCCACTCGGTGAGCTCACCCACAACTGTAGTGGCAAACACCCTAGATTCATGTATGAGCATAGACAGCTCCTGATCCATTTTAATCTCCCACCCTCACTCCCAACACTAGTAGTGGGCATTACTACTGCAACTAGCTTGTGCTATTCACAAATCTGACACACTCCATATTTTTAAGTTATTTACCCAGCCTTCCTCCACTTATTTATCTTTGCCTCACCTCTTTTTCCTCCCAGCAAGATATTAGGAATGTCCTTGGATTCTCTTCTGAGGAAGATTTCTGCTGTAGCTTCTGTTGGACTCAGTGTGTCTCTTGCCTGTTCCTCCAGTCTCCATTTGGGTCCTGCCTCCGTGTTAGTGCCCACATCACAGAGAATGATGCTGAGGCTTCCTCTGGCTTTCAGAGTCCACTAACTCTTGTCACAGGGCACATGGTCTAACCTCTCTCTCTCACTCCTGAAGCTTTTTCACCCTAGCTGAACCAATCTAATCATACTCCCCACGTTTCATGTTTTATCTGTGCTTGGAATATCCCCCCTAAAAGCCCATGTGTTCGGATCCTACCATGATCCAAAGATTAACTCAATTTGTAGCTTCCAAGGAAATTTTTCTGACTTACTAAAGCTAGAGGTCTTATCAGTGTAGTATCTTCACCACAAGTCACAAAGCCATCTCAGATGTTGGCATTTAAGAGCTTTATTGTACAGCCTTTAATACATAGGCCTATGATTACTCTATTTCTATTGCATGATTTCTACTTGGTATTATTAATAAAAATCCAGAGTCAGATATCAGGGAAAAGCTGAAATATCAAAGACACAGAGGAACAAGCCACAGCCACATCTCACCTAGCCAGTCTTCATGAACCCTCAGAGGAATTGCCTCTCAGTCCTCAGACAAAAGGGAACGGAAGTACAAGGGAAGGGCTGAACGCCTGCCTCCTCCTGCTTTATTTTTCTTTCTGTGCTCCAATATCTTACTTCCTGGTTCAATTTTCCTAATGCTAGGATTAAAGGCGTGTGTCCCCATTTCCTGACATTCATGGCTAAATCTGTGGCTGGCACTGTCCTCTGATTTTCAGGCAAACTTTATTAAATATACAACATATCAGTACATTTTTCTACTGAAAATTTTTTACGGATTATTTACTTTTTAATTTATGAACATTGGTGTTTTTCTAGCATGTATGTCTGTATAAAGGTGTCAGATTCCCTGGAGCAGGAGGTACAGACAGTTGTGAGCTGCCATGTGAGTGCTTGAAATTGAACCCAGGTCCTCTAGAAATACAGCCAATGTTCTTAACTGCTGAGCCATCTCTCCAGCCCATGATTACTCTTGTGTGTGTGAGATATGTAGAGAGACCAATTTATCTGAGGGATGTCCACCTTGCTCCATTGTTGTCCTGCACCACCTTTGTTAGGAATCAAGCATTTGTGATGTGAGAGTTGTGCTTTGAGATTTCCCACCCATTAGAAACTGTCTTCTTGCTCTTTTTTGCTTCATTAACAGTGTATTGCCCATTCTAAGCAGTTTGTACTTCCACATACATTTTAAAGTGAGCTTGTCAAGTATTTAGCTTTTAAAAATCATGTCAGTTTTTGATTAATCTCAAAACCATTCAATTTTAAACTAACTAGGGTAGTTTGAAAGTAATTGGCCCATAGAGATTCATAAGGAGTGGGCTATTGAAGGTGTGGCCTCTTGGGGAAAGTGGGTCACTGTGGGGGCAGACTTATATTTGAGACATGTCCAGTGTCTCAGTTTACATCCTGTGGCCTACATATCAAGATGTCAGATTCTTAGTACCCTCCCTAGCACCATGTCTGCCTGCATGCCTCCATGTCCCACCATGAAAATAGACTGAACCTCTGACTGTAAACCAGCCAATTAAATGTTTCCTTTGTAAGAGTTGCCATGGTCATGGGGTTTCTCTATAGCAACAAAAAGCTTGACTAAGGCATGGAGAATTTACCCTTCTGGAGTTTATTTTCTGATTTGATAAAGCTTCCTTTCATCTGTTTGATTGCTATTTTCAATTTCTGAAGATAAAATTTTGAATTATGTAAAAGTTCTTTTAATACCATAATTGAATGCTTATGTTTCCTTTGCTCATCTGTAAGTTGCATTTCCCATTTTTTATTATTCATATTTTTGTGTTCTTTTTCTTCTAAATATCTTCACATTTCCTTTAGAAATTCTACTTTGTCTCATCAGTTATTTAAAACTATATAATTTAATTACATACTTTTAATTAGTATTTTCCTTCTGTTGATTTTCTAGTTTAAGTGATGGAAATTAAACTGAAAAAAAAATGCTCTCTAAAATTTTAGTTTCTTGGAAAGTTTTAAAAAGAGCGTGCTTTGTAAAATTTCAGTTCTTTGAAACTTCCTGAGTTGGCTTAATCGTCCAGAATCTCGTCCACTTTAATGAATATGCATTGTCAGTTAGACTGAACTGACTGAAAATGTTGCTATATCATCTGTATTTTTAATTATTTTTACTACAGTTGCTACATGAATTACTAACTATACCAACATATTCAAGTACAACTCGACTTTCTAGGTTGTGTCCTGTTGCCAGTTCATGCTAACTAGGACAGAAGTTTAAAGTCACCTACAGCTGCCAAGATACTATAATGCAGCTAATATACACAAAGTATAATACAATCAGCACTAGGTAAAATATGCTTTATTCATGATCCTAAACAAAAATTAGATATTTAAAACAATAAAAAATACCTTGTTAAGCTAGACTCATCAATGAAATAATGCCACATATGTGATTTTGTGTGGGCCCCAAACAGCATGGTTTACATTAGAGCTGTTGAGTCTCTCTCCCTTGAAAGAAGAGAAATAGCTTGTGTTTTTAAGGATCTGACTGAACTGTTCATTTTGTGCTTGAAACTTCTCATATTTAAAAAATCTGATGTTAAAATGCTGGGTTGGATCAGTAGTTAAGAGCACTTGATCCACATACATAGGACAAGAATTTATCTCAGCACCCATGTAGAAAGAGAGCTGTGATCCACCTGGCCTGGACGGTGGGTACAGAACGATGAGTCTGGGTGGCTGCTTGCCTAGCAGAAAGACACGAGCTATAGATTTAGCAAGAGATCCTGTCTCAGAGGCACAAGATGGGATGTGAAAGGAGAAAACATCTGACCCCAAACCTAGACACATGCAAGTACACACATATGCACCTCACACACACACACACATAGACACATGCAAGTGCACACACCACACACATATGCACCTCACACACACACATAGACACGTGCAAGTGCACATACCACACACATATGCACCTCACACACACACACACACACACACATAGACACATGCAAGTGCACACACCACACACATATGCACCTCACACACACACACACAGACACATGCAAGTGCATACACCAGGCACATATGCAACACACACAAGTAGACACATGGAAGTGCACATATCATGCACATATGCACCTTGCACACACACATAGACACATGGAAGTGCACACATCATGCACATATGCACCTTGCACACACACATAGACACATGCAAGTGCGCACACACCACACACATATGTACCTTACACACACACAGACACATGGAAGTGCACACACCATGAGCATATACACCTCATACACACACACAGAGACAAGTGCACACACCACGCACATATGCACCTCTCTCTCTCTCACACACACACACAAAGACACATGCAAGTGCAAACATCACATGCATATACATCTTACATACATACACAGAGAGACACATGCAAGTGCACACATCATGCACATATGCACCTCACACACACACAGAGACACATGCAAGTGCAAACATCACATGCATATGAACCTCACACACACAGAGAGAGACACATGCAAGTGAACACACCACATGCATATGCACCTTACACACACACACAGACACATGCAAGTGCATACACCATATGCATATGCACCATACACACACACACACACACACAGACATGCAGCCACCTACATCGGCAAGTGTGTAATAACTCTTTCTATATGGCTTTAGTAACAAATACTATCTTGACACACCATACTTTTATTTATTTATTCAACAAAAGTAAAAGTGAGTGCCTACTAGAATCTCATGATAAAGAGATAAAGAAAGGCGTGGTCTGTACCTTTAATGACTGACAGTCTGTGTGAGACATGTATCATGGTACACAGTGTGATCCTTACGCCTCCAGCAGCGGCAAAGGAACTAAACCAGCATGGGGTCCCATGAGACAGTATCACATAGCAACACAGCATCAAAGAACTGTTGGCAGCTTTGTGAGGCAAGAGCATCATGTCAGAGACAGGCCTTCTACTGGAGATCTGGAGAGGTGACAAGTTTCATGTCCTCCCAGTAGAACACAGAAAGTTGTAAGAGTGTCCAAGAGGATGAGCAGAGGGAGTGAACAGAGGGAGCGAACGGGTCTCTCCAACAAACAGAAGTTATATTGTCTCAGCTCCAGATCTAGGAAGACCAGTTCCAACAACTTAAGTTTGTGATGTTTATGAGCTTCAGAATTTGTCCACAAGAGGTAACATTGACTGGGGAGGGACATTAAACTGAATCCTATAATTTATGTACTCCAGCTCTAGGGAGACAGCTTAGTGGGTAAAAACACATGTCCAAAAGTGTAAGGACCTGAGTTCAAATCTCCAGACTCACACATAAAGGCGAATGCATGCCACAAGTGGGACATTCTGTTATTCCAGTGTTTGAATTCTGTAATTCTAGTATCCCTACCAAGAAACAGAAGGCAGAGACAGGAGAGTACATGGACCTTACAGGACAGCCAGCCTGGCACATCCATCAGGAAAAAAAAAAATTGTCTCAGACAAGATGGAAAGTGAAGACTGATATCTGAGATTGTCCTTTTTCCTCGGCATAGATGGCATGGCATGTGCCAGCCTGCATCGTTCACACACACGATGCATGCACACTGTACACATTTGTAACCATACAGGAATACATATATCATGAATATACATGTGGAGGGGGGAGAGGGAGAGAGAGTTTATGAAGCCAAAAAGACTTTAATAGACAGTGTGTGTAACTTTATATACTCTACCAATGTGACTGGGTTATTAAAGTCTGTCTTAAAGCTCACAACAGGACTTCTTTTCCATAGAACAGGGCTAAACCAAGAGAACCTTTTAACTGAAAAGGAGTTTGGACAGAGGTACATAGCCGGCACATCCAGCAGAAGAGATCCTCTGGCATCTATGACTACGCTCTGAGTTTACCAACAGCAGCCGCTCCACTTCCCCAGCCTCACTTCAACTTCTGTCCAAAGCCAAGTCCTTGGTTTTCTCCTCATTTCAGCTAAACTTCACAAACTTTCAAGGAAATCCAGGGAATAATCCTGTGTGATTACAGCTCACTTTCAAGGTGCAGCAGTGGGCCATTCCACTAAGACCCAAAGCTATCAGCTTTTCCTTAGTAGTTCTCAGATAGGATTAAACCCGGATGAATTTTACTAATCTGATGGATAAGTAAGGTGAGAGTGACTCCATTTACTTTGTCATTGCCTGTTGCACGAATCCCAACTGATCTTATAATAAAAACCCAGAGCCAGATGTGGGGTAAAGCAGAAAGATCAGAGAAGCAGAGGACCAGCCACTAGAGAAACTTCTCACTTCTACTAAATGCCCAGACTGAAGCCTCTGAGTGCACAGCTGAAAAGGAAGGGAAGGGAAGGGCCGAAGTACTGTTCCTGGGCCTTATTTTCCTTATCCTCTCCCTGCCCAGCCACATCACTTCCTGTCTCACCCTTCCTACTGCTGGGATCAGAGGCGTGTGTGCTTCCCAAGAGCTGGGATTAAAGATGTGCACCACCACCTGGCTCTATTTTTCTTTTATACTGGATTAATCTCATGTTGTCCAGGCTGGCCTTGAAGTCATAGAGATCCAGACAGATCTATACTGCCTGGCTCTGCGGCTCTGCCTTTCAGACAGGCTTTGTTTCTTAGATCATAAACAACATATCATCACAAGTGCTGCACTCTTCGTATAGGAGCACAGACCAAAAAATTCAAGAGCTAACTAACAGCAAAGTTAGTTTAAAATATCTTCCCTGGAACATAGATTTCTAAAAATAAAATAAATATTAAGGTGTGACAAAGAGTTTCCTTTTTCATAAGACCTATTATTGTATGATTTGTTTCAGAATAGCGTTTAATTCCACACTTGAAAATGACGCTGAAATCTGTCAAAATATTTTCAACTTTAAAATAAAAAATTCTGACCTGAGTATCATTAGATGGCTGCCTTGAAGTAGTTGAATTATTTAAAATAGCCTTAGCATAGTCTTTCGTGAAGTATGCATGCTTTTGCAAGTTTAATACATTTATTTATAAGTTAACGTTTTAAAAGTTAGTGTGTGTGCAGTGCATCTATCTCTAAATATTTATGAGTGTATTTCACCATTAAGCAAGGAGATAGGAATAGAAGACCATGAAAAGCAGTCTAAATACAGAGAATACACTTATATCTAATTGTGGTCTGCAGTTCAAAGGTCTGTTGGTTTCTGGTCAGCATTTCCAATTAAAGAAACTTTCTGTCATTAATCTAATGAACTATACTAAAGAATGTTCAGAAATAGCCAATACACAGAGATGGGTAGATGGGCTATGGACAGGGATTTTAGGATTTTTGAAAATCTGGGCTAGAAAAAGCCTCAGAAAATTCTCTCTCCAGTCCACGCTCATAATGGAGAGTAAAGCTTCTTTCATTGAAAATGTATCAGAGAAAGAACAGTCAGGAAGGAGAAGGTAGACTTTCCTAGCGTATGCATCCTAACGGGAGGTAGTGGGGGGGGCAGCACAAGGACCATGTATCTACCCAAATGATTAAATGCTCCTACCATGGCTGCTGCAGCTGCAAGCGTGGGTACCACTCTGGATTTTCTGCTTATCCATGACCTGTGGACTCAAAATAAACTCCCCTTAATATCTGAAGGATATTCCTTAAGGAATAAAATTTTCTGACATGTTTTTGCCATTTTCTAATTTAATGAGGGAGAAACATCAACATAGTAAAAAAAAATTCAAAAGAGACTTCATATTCTTGGGAAAACATAAGACAGAAAAATATGAACAATTCCTAAAGAAAGGGTAGATGAAGGGAAGGAGGTGTTTACAGTGTGATTTCTGTTACATTGTTGCATGATTTTAGAATCCGGTTGGTGAGATTATTAGCCCATGTTGCCCTTTTCTACTTTTAATCCAAAGGTCATGGGAATATCTGATTTCTTGTGTAATTACATCACTTTCAAGTGATTCCCATTGCTAGAGACTCGAGCTGGAAAGCTGACCCTTTTCATAATAAAATACAGAGATGCTCTTTTACTTTTTCCTATCTTAAAAAGGCACAGGCAGCATGAGGACTTTCCCCCTTTATATTTTTAAATTAAATTGATTTCTAACTTACGGACAAAACATAAAATATTATATACCCACCACATGATGTGTTTGGACATGTACTCAATACTGCGGAATGTTTAAAATCAGATTAAACATAGATGTCTCCTCTAGCATTTAGCATTTCTTTGTGATGAAAGATATTAAAAATCTTTTCTTCTAGCTTTTGGAAATATATAGTACATCACTGCTATCTCTAAGGGAGCGTCTTTTAAAAGAAAAAAATCGTAAATTCTGGAGTTGTGTGAGTATTTGTGTGTGTATCGCCGGTGTATGTGTATCAAGTGTGTAAAGAAGTGTCGGTTTAAACCTATTGGTGAAAAGCTCAGAGTTGCCAACATTGAGTTCATGTCGCAGTAAGGAAAAGATTTAAAAACATCTCCCCTTAGAATAATTTTACCAAGAGCCCAAATTTAATTTTCTACTTCTTTCTTTATGTGTAAACTTTCTTGTTTGATGCTGAAATCAGTCTGTCCCTGTGTGTGTGTGCTTGAGTGTGTTTGTGGGTATCCCTAACAAAGGGCTGTGCTCTCTCTTTTATTGAACAGACAGTGTCACACAGAAAAGGGATGAGTGTTATTTAAGTAAATCTTTAACAGAGTCTTAAAAGGGCTTAACTCACTACCCTAACTGACCCAGATAACAAACAAACACTGTCAACCAGTTTCTGCCTGTTGCTTTCAACATTTATGGTAGACATTCATTTTATTATAAGATGGTTTTATTTCTATACTTGCTGTTTCTAGTATTTATTACTACAACACACTTACACATATGCATTACTCAGGGTAGGGGGCATGTAAGAGTATATAACTTAGGATTTCAGATATGCATTAAGTTGTGAAAGCTGCTAGCAGGGGAAATCCAAGGCAGCAAGACTGGTTCTTCATTTCTTCTCTGAATGGCAGCTTGAAGGAACAGGCTGAGCACACAGTAGGACAACTGCCTTAAGTATTAAGTGACCTCAAGGTTATTATTAACTCTGGCTGTGAGGTCCAGCAAAAGTTCCAGTCTCATGGGATGTATTGCTACATTCAGGTATGCATGGAAAGCACAAGAAGATTTTGGACCCTTTGGAACCAGAGTAACAGGCAGTTGTCAGCTACCATGTAGGTGCTAGGAACTGAACCTAGGTCTTCTGAAAGAGCAGCAAGTACCTTTATCACTAAACTATCCCTCCTGTTCCCTCTTGTTTTATTTTTAAATTAACAAAAAATAATGCCCCAGAAACACAGTATTTATCATTCTTATGTTCTCTTTGTTTTTATAGTTATACCCTTTTCCATATTATAATTGCATACATAAAGTACTATAACCTCTCACATAACATTTTACATTTTATATTAATTTACATTCTCACATACTTTTACATTTTATATTAATAATCTTTATTAAAATAATATTCTACTACTTGTGAATTTTTTAGTTTGGAGCTATATGCCATCATAAAATGTTGAACTTAAAAAAATATCTTTATGTATTTTCTGAAGCTTTTTAGAGCAAGCAGAGAGATTAATGTACTATTCAATGGATCACTTCAAACTGTGTATATGTAGCTGCATGTAATTAGCTTCATGGGACCTTCCAAGATGCTATGTACTCTGTCCAGCTTTCCCCAATATTTTGGAAATGCCTTCAAAAAATGACATCTCATCCCAGCAAGGAGTCATAGGAAAAAAATGTAAGAGACAAAGCTGCATGTCCTGTACCAGCCTGGAAGCTGGGCTGGTACACCTGGGAGACACGGGTCTCCAAGTTCACTGCTCTTCATGGATCTTATCCTCACTGTGATGAGTTCCTGATTGCATGGGGTCTAGACAACTTCACTGGGGTGTTTTTGCCCCTTGTCTTAGCACACTAGACGCTGAATCCCAGAAATGGGCGGAACACTCACCACAGAATTCCCTCCTACTGGTTTCCACCTGCCAACACCAAGCGCCTGCACCACCCTCCAGCCAAAGTTGCTGCCTTTCGTCAATAGTCAGGTCACACTGTCACCACTGTCTAAAAGTGGGGAGCAACGCTTGGAAGTCAGTTTCTAGTTGGCTTTCTTATCCTCAGATTTTCACGGTATTTACTAGAGACACGGACACAGTTCAAGCTTCATTGGGCTCCTTCTTTGCATGGAATTCTCTTTTATACCCACTCAGATCTCTGGACTCATACATCCTAAGCAGTGTATTTTTGTACCAGAGTAGCACAGATACCAAAAGATGAACTAATTCTTAAAAAAATACATGTTCTAGCTTGCACAGACACAAGAAATGATGACAGCTGTTTCATGGCAATTAGAGATACTGATGTTTATGAATTTTCCTTTATTATAGTTTAGAATCGGCAAATATCTTAAAGATCCAATGCAGTCTTACAGTTACTTCTTAGAGCAGTAATACACAGTAGTAATAATAACATGTCCATTAAATGCCTGGCCTTCTAAATGCATGACTTCATCTATCGTTAACAATTCCAAATGATAGATATCGCACCTCACAGTGAGAACTGGGGTGGGCAGGATGGCTCAGTGTGTAGAGGTGCTTGCCACGAAGCCCGGTCATCTGATTTTCAGTCTTTGGGACCTAAAAGGTAGAAGAAAAGGGTAGAACCTCTTATTTGCTCTCTGACCTCCACACATCTGCTGTGCTGTGCACACACAAATTCAGTCAATGAAAGTAGTTTTTTAAAATAAAATTGATCTCTGCTTCTGCCTTCATCAGTTTCCGGATGAAGGTTCTCACTCAGGATGATACTCCCCAGATCCATCCATTTGCCTGCAAGTTTTAGGACATCTTTTTTCCTGCTGAGTAGTATTCCATTGTGTAAATGTACCAGAATTTTTTTTTAATCCATTCTTCAGGTGAGAGGCATCTAGGTTGTTTCCAGGTTCTGGCTCTTACAAATACTGTTGCTACAGCTAAGCACCATGTCCAGCTCCTAGTGGAGCTGAAGACAGGGAGGAGAGTATATGAGCAGAGGGATCGGGATCTATTAGGAGCTCACAGACTCAGAAATAATGACTAAGGAGCCTTCATGGAAAAGAACTAAACCCTCCAAATGTGAATGACGTGGCGTGGGCGGATTGCGGTAAGAACAGAGTTTATTCCTGGTGCATGAACTGGCTTCTTGGAGCCGGTTCCCCACAGAGTCTAACTCAGCCTTGACCACACTCGGACGCCGACCTACTTACTCTACTGGATATGCCAGAACAAACTGACTCACTTTGGGATTCCTTGCCCTCCCTGGGGAATGGATGGAGAATGGGGTGAGAGGGAGGCTGAGGAGGGACAGGGAGGGGGAGAGGGAGGGGAAGCTGTGGAGGGCATGAGAAATAAAACAAAACATATGCCTTGTCCATATCTGCAGCCTTTGCGGAGAACATGGATCTGATCCCAGGGCCTTTCTGAGCTGCTGCTCCACTTTGAGACGATTCTTGTCAAAGTAGCTCAAAGTAGCTATTAACTTATATAATCCCCTCACCATCCCTGGTCAGAGCGGCACTATCCACCCACTGTCATGTGGTCCAAATTAAATTTCAACACTGTAAGAAATGTAGTATCTGTTCTTATCACTTTAATATCGGATATGTCCTCTACCGGAGGACAATAAATTAAATGGATTTTGGGGAGTAGGATTTGGAATAGGAGGCTGCTCCATACACTCATGCATTGACCTGGTACTGCAGTACCTCCAGGAACTGGTACAACCCCTCAGGGGAATTTAAAAAAAAATTAAAAAAGAAATGAACTAATAATTAGTTAGATTCAACTATATCCTTTTACTCCAAACTTCAAATTGGAACTTGACTTAGTTCTTTCAAAGGAAGCCAGTCTATTAGTCACTGGGCACAACTGCAAATCTACGATGGATTCTTTATCCATTTTTGCTCCGATAAAATGACTAAGACATCTGTGTAACTCATTTGCCATTTTAGAAAATCAATAACATAAAAGTTTTAATTTGAACTCTAATTTTTTAGGGTTCAAAAGTCATACAAGCTAATGATTGGGCCAATCTGATAGAGAAGAGCAGGGCTCTGTGTCAAGTCCAGATACTCATCTCAGGCTTCAACAAATTGCTTACAAAATGTCATTTCAATAGTAGCCGTAAAGCAACTAAGTTGCTCATGAGCTGAAAAGTGACAACTTTTCCATGTGGACATCCTCCTAAATACACCTACTTTTACTAACATTGTCTGGCTTAATCTCAAAGACTAGAAAAATAATGTGACTGTCAACTGTTGAGTTAATTTAGCAAACGGGTAGAACAGGCAAGTCTTCAAAAGTCAGAAAAATAAAAAAATACAAATGAAATAACTGCCATTAGGTCTGAACACGGTCTCCTTCACCTGATGCCTAGGCACACACAGAGAAAGTTTTAGCTTTTCTCAGGAAAAAACAAAAAAACAAACCATGTACTCCAGGAAAATGCTTGGAAACTATTTAAATTAACTTTAACTAGAATAAAGGTTAGATTACACCGAATATTTTTTTCTTGCACACATATATGCAATTAACACATACAATATTTTAGTAATATATTATATGTCGTATAAATTTTGCTGTTTTCATTGAATCCTTGTTCACCTCCAAGGCTTTGCTAAAATGTTAGCAGTTTATTGGATGTGTTTGGGTTTTGCATTTTGAATCTTTGACCATCTTCAGTTCCACCTTCCAAAAGAAGTGACCTCTGCCCTCTCCAAATCTCCCAAGCGTGCCCATATATCAGTTTTAATAATAGTTTTCACACTGATATTATATATGGCTAAGTAAAGTTTCTTTTGTCTCACAGGTTTGAAATTGCATTGAAAAATACAACAAAGACTAGACAAAGGAACCCAATAGCGTTCCCTTATGTTATCTGATTAGCAATGTTTACGTGAAAATTCAATCGCACAGAAAAGAGATTGAGGAAGAAACAGTGAAAGACAGAGACGGATTCCACGGCCCGGACAAGCCCCTCCCCCAACACAGGGATGGGGCACTCATCAGACCCGGACTTTAATGGAACAGCCTGCTGTGGCCTAGGGAAAATGGAGACTGAACCCACCCTCTGTGTCCTTCTGTTTCACACAACATACGATGGGATCCCAGGGCTTCCATAGCCCCAGAGGGAGGCTGATTTTGAAAGTATTGCCCACAAAGCTATGGTTATTGTTGTGCGGGGGCAACCTCTTGCCTTGTCCTTTGTCCCGAATAATTAAGATTCAGTAATCATCTATAATCTAAAAATATTACAGTAGCATCATTTGATAACTCACTACCTAAACTGTTTTTCAGAAAAATAACTATTAATTTTACTTTTTTTAATATAAGAAAGTTCTAGCTCAAATTTTGTGTTTATAAAAAAATTAACAAAGGGGATATATTTTAGAAATTCAAAACTATGAGGTACTGGCGGTGCACATTCTTGGCACTTGCTACATGGCAGAATACGCTGTCAGCTTCTCACTGCGCCTGTGTGGGTCGTTTCTAGTACCAGAGCCAACCTGCGCATGTTCCTCTCATCCATAAACTGCACAGAGCAAATTCAAGGAAACACAGCTGAGGGTCTGGGTTTGCTTTCGGTTTTGTTTTTGGGGTTTTGCTTTTGTTTTATTTTTATTAGATTCTTTTTGACCCGTCAAGCTTTATTATCACATGAACATAGAAACAGTGAACCTGTGTCTGTAAATATTTAACAATAAAATAATTTGACTTCATTTTTCAGAACAAACAGGCAAAAGTTACTAAGTAGTGTACATTTCAGCTAAGCCACTTACATTAACTTCTCCTCTTTATCATATGAAATGGGGATGGGACAGAATTACCAGAATCAGCACCTGTGACAGACTAGTAAAATGGAGGCATTGTGGATACGCTGGAGAGAGTTTCAGCATGGAGGCATTGTGGGTACACTGGACTTTCAGCACTGTAGATGATTTCAAAATGAATAAATGCACAAATTAGGCAAAGTTTCCAAACCTTTAGGTAGGTTAAATTAAAATTAATTTAGGAGTTCATTTACTTCAATAATCAAAATAAAATGTAGTCTTTCAACTACAGGGTTGTTAATTTTTTCCCCTCATTTTTGTATTAATAAATGATTAATTTGGCTAACATATATATGTGTGTGTGTCTATATAAACATATACATATATATACATATATACACAATTATTTATTGATTCTTTGGGAATTTCACATCATGTACCCCAGTCTCACTCACATCCAAGTTCCTCCATATCTGCCCATGCAGCATCCCCCAAAAGTCCTCCCCTCCACGATTAATTAAAAACAAAACCAAAAAGAGCCCACCTTGCTCTTCCATCCTTCCTGTCTCTCCTACACCTCTTTCTTCATCCCAGCAGCACTGAGAGCTGCAGTGTACCCTTTTGTTCAGTTGCACCCATCTGCAGATAGATGTTCACTGGTCTGGTTCAGGCTCTGGCACACCGTCACCACTGGGCCCTCACTGAAGCTCCTCAGACATCCTGCTGCGGCCCTGAATTATGAATATTCTGCAGCTATAGTTGTTCAGGATTAGAGTTCACACACAGATGGAGCAGATGTTAGGGTGGGCAAGCTCAAGGCCCAGGACGTGGGTCTGTCTAGGCCTCTGGGACCACGTCCCTCAGGCAAGAGGCAGAGCCAGCTCTCCAAGGCCCTAGTCAACAGGGCCAGCTCTCACACGCCTGTGGAGAAGAGTGGCTTCGGCAGGTGAGGGTAGCTCTTTTATGAGGGGCAGAACCTGCTCTTGTGCAGCTGTGTCCAGAGAGGGGTGTACGCAGCTACCCCAGGGCCAAAGAAGGGTGAGGCTTCTCAGTGCAGCCTTCAAATTTCAACACAAATGGTTCCTATGGTCCCTGCTGCAAAGGGATCATAGACCCAGACTTGACTAATATTTTTTAAGGTTTTTTGTTAGATTCCTTTGTTTATTGAACCACATTAAGTAAGACAGTCCCTGATGTGGGAATGTCTTTCTGCATACTGTGAATATCATTCTTTAAATAAAGGGACTGTTTTAGCCCTTGGTGGGCACCATAGAAAAAGTAGGTGGGGAAATCGAGCATAGGTAGGAGAAGGAGGGGGAGATCGAGCCAGATGCCTCAGGAAGCAACATGGAAGGAACACAGATGAGTCATGAACCACGTGGCAGGATAGATTAGTGGATATGGGTTGGATTAAGATGAAAGAGCTAACTAGCAATGTGCCTGAGACATAGACCCAACAGCAAGAAATTAATATAAGCGTCTACGTGTTTCTTTAGGACTTTGGGATTGCTGGTCCAGATAAGTGGTCATGGGCAGATCTGGACCGTGGGGCTAGTCTGGGACAGAAACTTCTTTGTTATAAACCCCGTCGGGAATTACCACAGCTAACCCTTCCAAAGTCCTTCTCTTCGGAGAACCGAGTTAGGTGGATGATCCAACCTATGACTGCAAAACAGTTACGTACATCACTTACAATGTGGCCAAATGAGAAAGTTTCCTTCCCATCTTAACTGTCATTATCACCAAAAAGGTAAATTATTTAATTCAATATGATTTAAATTTGTTGTTAAAGGACTTTTCTTTTGAATTAAAGTTTAAAAGACTGCGTTCTTGGATACTTTCTTCTGACCATATTGAAAATTTACCTGACAAAAAACAAAATGATTAAGAACACAGGGCTGAAGAGGCGAGAAAGCCTGATTCTAGGTCTGTGATGAATAACTTTGTAATGTAAAGTCTCTATATTTTGCATTAAATAATTTCAGCTGAGGTTTCAGAAATTGTATCCAATAGCTAAAGACTGGTGCTATTTTCTAAATCACTTTAGGTTACCATGTACTCATGCTCTAAGATAACCATGAGGTAATGAAACAAGACTGAATGAAGTCAACACCAAGAATGTCTCAGCTTTCCCAACAGTATTGACAGCTTAAAAGGAAAATTAAGATTTAATTATACTGTTAAAATGACTGGAATTTTCCACACTAACATTAAGAGCATGCAAATACTCGGCACATCATGAAATCTGACAATTTAAGGTGCCTTTGGAGGTCATTGAGACAGCAGAGCGGGCGAGGCACTTACTGCTGGACTGATGGCCAGGTTCTTTCTGTTCAGGATTCCCATGATAGAGAACCTCCTCTTGTAGACTTCCCTCTGTCCTCCACACTCACACCACGACATGTCATGCACATGTGTGCACTAATGTAATTTACAAATTTTAAAGACCTTGTGGTGCCCTTTTCCCTGCCATCAGTTTGGAAATAAGTAACCTAAAGTTTGGAGGTAATGATGGAATTATTTAAAAGATTAGGCCATGGCCCTATTAAACAGCTATTAATGGCATTAAAATGAACCTTGCACCAGAATCCAATTTTTATCCAAAATTGTGAGTTTTGGCCTATTGCATTGCTCACATTATTTTGAGATGAAGCAGCTGGGCCTTTCCTTCAAAATTATTGATTTTTTTAAGAAGGCAATTGCTTAATAAAGTATAAAAGTGAATCTGCTCCTTGGCCATTGAGGTGTCAATTAATTCTTCTGAAAGGAGAATGCATTAGATGAATCAGATATTATTAAACAGACATAGAGAACTGAAATCATCTCTTTCGAACACTCCTGTTTTCTTTGTAAGTCACCACCCGATATAAAAGACAAATTTCATTAAATGAAAATGAGTGAATTTCACTAAAAGGCAAGTTATAACCTTCCTCTAGAATAAGGCTTGCACAGTGTTCTTTCTCCAAGTAGATGAGCTAGATGTGTCAAAACTCAAGTCCAGGAACTACCTTTATAAGTTCAAGTATTAACCAATCATTTAACCAAATTTCTATGAGTTTACTTTTGGGTCAGCCAGTGTTTTCTCTGTTCCCTTTACGGCTGCCTTTAACTGGGGAACTCCTATTTCTCCTTCAATGGGCATAATTACTGAAAAATGTTTAGTGCGTATTGTGAACTTTTAAACCAACTCTCTAATCTTTAGCCAAGAAATCCTATGAAACCAAGGAATCAGATATCTTCTTTTGAAACTGTTGCATAATTCAGAAAGTAAATTCACAGCCTAGTCGGTAGCAGAGAAACTGGGTCCACATACCAAGGACGCAAGCCAAGAAAAGTTTGGTGAGATAAACAAAATTTTTAAGACTAAACTGAATATTCACTTAAAAATATCTCTGTGATTTATTACTTTTCAGGCTGTTTTTAAGTATTTGTTAAGATTAGCTGATATTATTGACTATTTTTTATTATAATCTATTTCTACTTAGGAAACCCACCTCAAAGTTTGATAGTTGCACAAATAAAATGAAATTCAACAATATTTGGAGGGTTAAAATAGTGAACACAGTTCTCATAAAATTTAAAATTTTCCCCAAAACATTTCACACAAAGTTTTGTATCAGTGAGATATTGATAGGTGCTATTTAATCAACACTTATAAAATGGATAGACTAAGCTCCTTCAAACACTTCCTCCCTGGGCAAATATACCCTTAACAGACAGACAACACCAAACCACTCTCCAAATATGGCTTTTTTCCCATCCTGCTCTGTCCCTTCCCTTGTTACCACCACACTAATGAATAAGCTAACTGTTATGGGCCTATCTGGTTTCTCTTCCTGCAACTCCCAGGAAGTTTCCAAACACCATTGTACTTCTGACATACACACACAGACTTGCCATACTTTTAATCCTTCAGCTGCCTCTTACAGGGTGTTTTTAGTCACTGACCAAGGTGTCCACGGTGATACTCACCAGGAGCTTTGTGGCTATTTCAGATGCTCTGTCTGCAGAAGCCTCTGACCACTTTTTACCTTTTCTGTTCATGCAGCAACCAATTCAAACTTAAATAACCCGACAGCTTTTCACATGTTGTCTCCAGATCTCCGCCTCTAGGAAAACTGCCTGTTACCTTCCCAAGCCAAGTCATTCTGGGGCAGTCCAGGAGGCCCTGCAGATCTTGGGATACTTAGGGTCAGCTCAACTCTCTAGGACAAACATTTATATGGGGTCCTAGATGCATGAGTCAAACATATTTCAAATGTGGGGAGATTCTCATAAAAACTTCTTAAAGATATCACACACTTTTCTCTAGCTAGTAAATGTCTCTATAAATCAGAAAACTAAAGTTAAGGCTAGCTGAGGCCAAAGACTCCACTTGGATGTCAACACGCCTGTGGTCCCGTTCTCTGGTAGTCCTTCTTGCTTTCCATTTGCAAATAGGTTTTCCCACACAATGTAGTTTTAAAGTGCAAATAAATACAAGACCAGCGCACTGTTTGGATTCAGTGTTTTCTCATGGAACCACTACCTTACAGATTATGACATGTAGCACACAGAAAATGGGATTAGAAAGGGTGATGTGGCCAAAGGGCTGTCCCCGGGCTGCAGAAGGCAGGGAAAACCCTTCATTATGCTTCCTCTCAGAATGAGGATGCTCATGATAGCTGTGTGTCACCTCTAATGTCATCGCCTTCCTCTCAGGCTTTGTCTCCCTGTCTCTCTCTTTCCCTCACTGTCTTTCCCCCCAGCCCTCCCCCCTTCCTCTCTATGGCTCCCAGGACCAAAGAAAGGCAGAAGAGTCTAAGCCTGGATCCACCAGTCCCCAATGAATTAATAACCAGGCCCAGCCCCAATGCATGCCAAAAGGACTTTTCAATCCCAAAGAGAACATTAGGAATTTTTAATAAGTTGTACATTAAAAGTTAAAGCATTGGATTTTTTGTTACTGTTGTTGCTATAAAATATGCTGAAATATTTAATTTTAAAAGGTGGCTTAATAAGTATTATATAAATCAATGTTAATAATTGGTTAATTTTTAAAAATTATTCTAAGAAAACGTAATAAAACTTAAAAATCGCCACTCTTATCTAACAAAGGTAGAAGGATTGTGAACCACCCACACATTTTTAACACAGAAGAATATTTGAGTTAATTTGTTTCTGTAACATAAAGAAAAAAACTGAATGATGCAAAATGAAATTATAATAAATCTCATAAATTAAGAAATAAATGGCCCCTAACATAGGATGTCCTAGAACATCCTTACGACAGCTTTCTTAAGACAAAACTAACTGGCATGTCGTCTTCTGCGTCTATTATTATTGTGGCTCTTTGTCACATTCAGACTGCACATATAATGGAGGAGACAGGAGTAGAATATGAACCAACATGGCATTTAAAATAATTTCGGATTCTCTGTGTGGACAATGCTTGCTTATACCCCACAACCATCTCCACCAACGTGCTCCTCTACCTGGATATTCTCGTAAACTAAAGGTGTCAAGGCCCTCAGCTTGGGACTCACTAAAATGTTTTTAGAAAATAAGGCTTGACTTGAGTAGACAGTGGTGGAAGTCAGTCAGCGAACTACATTCTAAATTCCTTTCTGAAGCATTCACTTGTATTGATTATCAAATTTGAAGACAGAGAATAATGTGTGAGGAAATTTAAGAGCCAATTAAGAAGAAAGCAGAGTCTGAGCAGTGTCTCAGAGTCACACAAGGGTACAGCCATTCACTCTGGACGTATCTAGTAAACGAATGTATGCAATTGGCAAGTGATATAACTGAAATAATTTTATTAATCTTCTAAGTAGACACAAGACAAAATCGCCCAAATCAAATACTCTCATTGTAAAAGTAAACCGATTGGTTGCAATAATATAAGTAATTAACACAATCTCATAATTTGTTTGCATTTGTTGTGGTCTTCTATGGTGTTGGAGGTAAAGCCATAAGGGAGTCAAATGCCTACTCTACACAAAAATACATCCCAGACCCTTTTTTAAAATTTTTAAAAAGTGAAATATATTTATGAATGTTTATGCTGCTTCCTATAGATTATAAAAAGGAAGAAATACGCATATCCTTTCTTCCTAAGACATCTGGTTAGTCTGATTTTGAAATATGAATGAATAAAGGGGAGCATTCCAGATAACATCAAAAACATAAACCTCATGTGTTCATTCACCAGTCAGTGCTTAGAAGGAATGGTTACACTGGAAGGAGGTGAGTATGTGTCCACTGCCCAACAGTTCTTTTTCTCAAAGTGGGTCCTTTCAGACATGGAGTTTGCAACTCAATGCACTTAGGAACCTCGTTTGTAGAATTTTTATCACATGGGAGGTTTGCACAACTGTGAACATGTCAAGGGCTAATTTGTTGCTGTGGCAAGTATATCAACCTTGTACCTTTTGAAATCCATTGTCTGTACCATGACTTAGAATACTGACTTGATGGAACTGTCCTGAGAGATTACCAAAGCCATGCAAATGTTAACATATGGATGAAGCTGATTCTCATCCCAGAAGATCAATCAATAATAACCTCTTTGAGGCATGACAAAAGTACTTCAGCCACATGACCATCTCTGTGCGGCAGACAATGTCACTCAACTGATAATGTACCTCCAAACTTGGACATAGAAATTATAGCTATCAGTCACTCTGAAAGAGAGCTAGCCAACGGATGAATAGTCCCCAAATTATTTTTTCTCTAAGCCACTTATAAAAACTTAAAAAGAGTCATAAAAACAAAAGACAGTAATCAATCATACCACCTAAAAAGTCTCAAACACCATAGCCTGAAAAATGTGTATTTTTTAGGCAAAGGAGGCCGAATCTAGGTACCACTCACTGGCCACACTCAGGAAAGCAACAACAATACTTGGAGACATAATCTCATCATCTCAGCTTGCCTGGAATTATAAATCAAATCACCATATTCATGAGTAGCTCCAAAGGTATAGCTTATATCTTTGTGCCTTGTAGATGAAACCATGGTTTGCTGAATTAAGAAATTCATGTCTATTGTCTAATATTTCCCTATGAGGAAATTCTACAAATGGCAAGAAAATTGAATGATGTATTACACATCCTCAAATTTAAAGACTATAAAATTATGTACAAAGCAATGAAATCCCCAGAGAGTTAAGTGGTCACACCAATGAGCATATCTGAAATTCCTGCAACAAATGACCTTAAAAGTTTCCAAATATACTGGGAAGTATTGAGAATTTTTTGTTGGCTTTTTTCCCTCTCTCCTTTGCAACAGAATGAGGGAATTGAAGCATTTTTCTTGGACACTGAGGATAATTATAACTAATCATCTCCTTCTCCTTGGAGCAACATTCGTTGACGTTCCTTCATTTTCGGGTGGCTGGCTGACACAATTCAAATATAATTACTCTTCTTGCATGATAAACTCCAGCACCGTGAGCAAATACAGTGTGTCTCATTGTCAAGTATGGCTAGACAGCAGCGATGTGATAGAGACCTTTCAAGCCCTAGTGTAGCCCCCCGCCTTTGAAATCTGTGTGAGATGACAAAACTGACTTTCATTTCCCTTGGACTTTCTCAAGGTATCCTTATTAAGAAAAAAAAAAGCCCAAGACCCATAAATTTAATCTACCACCTGCCAATCACAGTGGACCCTGCTGTCACACACTCATGATGCATAACCACAAAATTTAAATGTTATTGTTTCATACAAGAATAAACCGTTGCTCATGACTATCCCAAGCAGTCATGTGACAATCGGGACACTTCTTTGTTATCTTCCTCCACCACTGAACAATAGCAAGTACTGCAAAGAAGTAACGGGTAGATCAATGTAGATGGAATGACACCATACCATAAACTCAAAGTAGACTGCTTCTCCTCACTATCCTGTGAGACACGCACGTGATGCATGAATGTTTATTTATTTATTTTTTTAGCAGATATTTATTTCAGATTGATAGTGATACTTGATTCTCAAGTGACTGCTACTTGGATAATCACTAGACTTCGACCTCCAATCAGCTTTTGAAAAGGACATTAATGACAATGTTAATAATATACATCTGCAAGTTTGAATTTTGGGAAGAAACAAAGCCCTAAAATTTAAATGGAAAAAATTCAACATGACCTTCTGGTCACAAAAAGCAATGCTTTTAAAAATATTGTAAATTCTGTGGGTTTTTTTTTAATAGGTTCTAATTAGTAGCTTTCATTTAGGTGTTTTTTCTATGAATGGTCATATATCAACATGATACTACTTTATCCCCAGTTTAATTACAATGGATTTTAACATATAATTTTACCTACTATTTTATAGTACAGTGTTTTCACATTGGGTCTTCCAATTCTAGAAATTTCTGGGAAAGAGAGAAGTCTTTGTTCAGAATGTAGAATAGTTTAATAGTAGGAAATGCTACATTATTGTACAGAAGAAGTTAGCACAGCCCATCAGCTTGTTACAGTTCCTCATGAAATAAAACAATTGAAAACTAAATGAGGTGACATCAAGTTATAAACAGAACCTTCATTTGCTCCATGTGGATCAGAAAACTTTTCAGGTGCTTGCTTCCAGAATGGGCAGAATTCTATTACAGACTTCATCTGGGAAAGGTGTCTACTCTAGCCATGCAGAAATGACAAACACATGGGGCTAGCATCAGTGCAAGCAAAGATATGTCAAATAGAATGGAGACTTTGACCACTTCATTTGCCACAGCTGACTGGGTCACTGTTAGGAAATGCCAGCTGTGAGCCAGGCATATTTAGCCAAAACAAAGAAACAAACCAACAAGTTCATTCTAGAGAACTGAACAGAGAGAGTGACAATTCCCTCCACATGTGACACGGATAATCTGTTAAATGGAGTATAATGAGCATCTCCATTTTCCATGGGCTAACATGTCACCACCCAGCAATGGGTCATGCAGTCACATAGCACACTTCAGCAGCTTCCTCTTTGGTGCTCAAGGCCTATGCCCTTTCTAGTTTGACTTTTCCTTGCCCTGGGAGACAGAGCTCTGCCATGCTGAAAGAATCCGCCTCACCGGCCTCACTGGGAACATTCATCTGAATCAGTATCTGTCTATTACACACATTTACACCTAGAATTGTTTAGGCACACTGTGGAAAGTAGTTTAGAAAGAAAAATCAAACATACCAACCTATCAGAAGAACATATTTGTTTGAACATTGCTTTTCAAAGTTTAGTGAAATCAGAGACTTTATGTGAAACTGTGATCTGAGTTCCTTGTTTCTCAACACAAGCCCCTCCAGCTCTAAGCTGCCCACATAGCTTAGTCCTACACCCTAATAAGCCCTGACTTGGTTCCATAAAAAGTAAAAAATTCAGGAGTTTGAACTAAAGTGAGTGGGTTATATAAGGGTAGCCCAAGTCCGAAAATGAAATAAACAAACAAAACACATACAGGTGACTGGGAGATTTGCATTTGGCATGGCATGTTGCTTCTACTCAAAGACCGAGATTCTCCTCCATGCATATTAAATATGCATTAGCTCAGAGAAAGTTACACAATGTTTCCATCAGCAGAAGATGTGGCACTTAGAGCAAGCATCAGGAAAATAAAAACTACAGACAAAATAGGGTGGATTTGCATATTTCACTTGAAATTAGGTGATGTTGCAGCATATTGGAGACTCATATGCATTGGATGTCAGCGGAGTTACTTTTCTTTCCCCCCAAGGTGACATTGGTGCTTGTCTTACCAAATATGATGCAGCTGACAAGTGTTTTCATGTAAGGAAGATATATGCCTCCCATCACCTTGTCAAGCTGAGTGAAGGCAAACTCCAGCACACCCTTTCACAAGTGATTAGGTGGTCGAAGTCATTAAAAGTCATACAGTTAGACTGCAGCAGTGTGCCATGCATACATATGAACTCATCCAAAGCGGCCTCCTTGAAGCAGGTGATAGCTCTCAACTTTGCCTCTGACCGAGTCATAAATTCTTGCCTGACTTTTCTCTCTTTTAGCATATCTTTGAAATTAGACTCAACAGTAAATGCTGCTTTGGCCAGTCCCATTGTCTCTGGTCTTCCTGGCCAAACCTCTAACCACTGGAGGTCCAAACATCTGATTTTGGTTCACTAATACAAAGAAAACAACCAATTGGCATTATTTATTCTTCCACAGAACTTTTAAATTAATTTTCAAAGTGCTTTTAAAACTCTTGTCATTCAGCCTACTTTAAATTTTCCTTTAAACGCCCCAAGGAAGAGAGGGAGAGCCCGTTCTTAACCATCCCCAAAGAAAGGGAAGTAAGGCACAAGAGTTGAAATAACATTGTTAATCAAGCGATCAGAACAGAGTTCAAATTCTTACATTATAATGGTCTATAATCTCCTCAATCCAACATAATCATATTCAGAAAAAAATACTTTTTATTTTCTATAAACTTGAATTGTAAATGCTCAAGGCAATTCAGATTTAAAACTCGGAAAACTCATTATTTGATCTTGAAATTCTACTTCTGTGACTGTCCTGAAGAATGAGTTCAGTGCACGGGCAGAGCATGTGCATCAAGGTGCTCAATGCATTGTTATTTATAGCTACTAATTATAAACAAACTAAATGGCCTGAGGGGGGTAAGCATTGAGAGTCTTTGTAACATATTATAAATTCAAACATATTCCAGAACAGGTTAAATGTATGGAGAAATAACAATGGTATCTTGCTTGTAAGACAAAGGGAATGCAATTTTTAAGTATGTCAACTATATGAAATATGGAAATATAAATGAAAACAACTATAAAAATACAACAGGATGGTAACACACATTTATCTAATTGAGCATTTCAGGACATTTTAGTTCTCTTCTTTTGGCATGCATGAATCTTACACAATGGACATCATTTACTTTTACGATCATAAGGAAATGAAAACCAAAGTTCCTTAGTGGCTACAGAAGGTAAAAACTCACATTACACAAGTTTCTTGCAATTCACCTCAACATGAAGCATATAATATTAAGTACTCCAAATCTCTTTCAAAACACTTTACAGAAATCAGCCACTCCTTGCCCGTGTGAATATGGGAGATGTTTCATCATGATCCAGTGTTATAGCAGATGAATTTTTAAGATCCTGTGCCTGAGTAAATCTTGGTAGATGAATGTACCTTTCCCAGAGTAATTCCATTTGTCCACTCAGCAAGAAAGAGATGTGGTCATGATGGAAGAGAGTGACAATGCTCTCCAGTTGTGAGAAATAGCATCCAGCACTGTACTAATTGAGAAGAATCTCCCTTCGGTTCATCAACTCAGCTCTACCTGATTCATTTTGGCCTTTACATGAACTGTTAAAAGTATTGTAACCAAAGACATTAAGAGATGAAGAAGAGATTTGGATGGGACTAGGATGTAGTTCAGTTGCTATAATGCTTACCTTGCATGCGTGAAGCCTTAAGTAAAAGCATCCAGGTAGGTAAGGCTGAGACAGGAAGATATAAATATGAGGCCAGTTCAAAGATGTAGAGTTCCAGGCCAATCTGAGCAACATAAAGAGACTCTGTCAAAAAAAAAAAAAAAAAAGACTGGGCTTCATGTATTTCTGCATGAACTCTTTAATTACAGTTTCTATTGTTAAAGTCAAACTAGAACTCTTACAAGGCCCATGCTAGTGCATATATTTTAAAAAATCAAAATAAAATATGTGTAACTACCAAGCAGAATGTGTGCACAGAGGAGATTGAGTCTTTAACTGCTTTCTTGGATGGAATGTTCCAGTAAACTCTTAGCATCTCATATAACAAACTATTTTTCTGCTCAGTTCTCTCTGTGGGTAAAATGTGTAAAATATTTGAGAATACCAAGTCAAGAGCTAGGAAATTTCTAGAAGAGAAAGAGGAAAAGAAGGGAGAGAAAGATTAAAATGGAGAAAAAAGGAAACCAGAGAGTTTCCAAGAGAAGAAAAGACTCAGCCTTTCGTGATAGACTCAGCTACCTGAGAAGCCAGGCTGGTTCGCTTCTCTAGATCCTGCTCTGGTTTCTCTTATAGAAGAAACAGAGAATCCAGAACCAAACATATTTCCTGCTGGTCTCATTTAATTCCAGCACTTGAACACAGGATTTTAATGGAGTTTTGAGAATTTCTATGTGATTATGGAAGTTGTATCATCTCTCTATGCCCCCCATGTTCCCCATCTCCTAATTTTAAACAGTATATTGCAATACAGCCCACAATACGATCCTGTGAGACTGACTTTAATTTTTCTTCTTCCCATTTACTTACTTACTTTAAATTGCAGAACTCAGAAGTAATAAACTCAGTGTAGCAATGATTCAATAAAAACACAGAGATATGATATTCTTAGCTAATAAAAAGATAAACAGTCTTCCAAAATTCAAGTGAACAATGCATTTCATTAATCTGAACAAATACTTCTCTTACTTTAATCTCTGTGTTATGTTTCTTATTTAAAAATGGACAGATGCTTAAGGCAAAAAAAGTTGTTAAACAAAAAAATAAAAGAGAGAACTGGGCCTGATGGCCTCATATGGGATGTCTTTCTGTACATTGTGAATATGCTTTATTACCATTGGTTAATAAAGAAGCTGTTTTAGTCTATGGCAAGGCAGCTTAGAGGCAGGTGGGAAATCCAAGCAGAGATAAAAAGGAACGAGGGCAGAGTCAGGAAGAGATGCCAGGAGACACAAAGGAAGGAATATGATAATGCTGCTCTGAGAAAAAGTACCAAGCCATGAGGCTAGAAATAATTAGAATCATGGGTCAGTTTATGCATAAGAGTTAACAAGTAATAAGCCTGAGCCATAGACCAAACAGTTTATAATTAATATAAGCCTTTATATGATTATTTGGAACTACGTGACTGTGTGAGTGTGGGTCAAGACCTCAGGGTTAGGCTGGACCAGAAGCTTCTTAGTACAATGGCATGTGTCTTTCACCCCAGCATTGAGGAGGTAAAAGCCTGAGGATCTCTGTGAGTTTGAGGCCAACCTGGTCTCCATAGAGAGTTTCACAGCAGCTAGTAGTACACAGAGAGACTCATGTTTAAAAAATAAGAAACAGAATAGAATAAAAAAGAGAAAACAAATACTTCTCCCGTAGTACCAGGGAACATGTATCATAAGATCTCTGTTGATATGTTTATCTTTTTTTTTTACACAAAGCAGTAGCACAATGCATGTGTATATTTCATCATACATGTTGTCTGCAATTTGTTCACTCATCCTCAATTGTTGAACACACACATGTAATTTTTTCATATTATTGACCTACAATAAAATACTTGAAAATAAATTCTTCCACCTATTTGTAGTCTTTTTCTCTTTAGAATAAACTCAAATCTATGACATTTTTGAGGGAGCACAAAGCACCTGAAGCTTTGATTTCTCTGCAATGTATGAGTTGCCTTACCCAAGTTTTGTTGTACTTTACAATCCCAGTAGTAATCAATGTTTGTAAAAATGTCTTATGAAATAGTTCTATTGATCTTCTTTTTGTTTGAAAATAACAGGTTAGCTATGGGCACATGTACACTGAAAGTAGAACAGCACACCATTCAGCTAGAAACTATTTCTGTTGGTCTGTTCAAACTCTCAAAGGAGGGTGCATGCATACACAGTGAAGACCTCCGGCACCTCAACTAATGGTGTTAAGGCAGAACCACCTTTGACCACTACACCCATTCATTTGTCTGAGTGAAACACAAGGAACTGTGCTTTGGACTTATTAAGTCCCCCAAACCCTATTATCTGCACTATTCTGAATGAGTAGGAAGATCTACCAAGGTCTCCTGTGTGATGTGGGCAGAATGAACTAAGTAGCTTACAGAAGAAAGAAGCTCAGGACCGAGATCAAACTCATCAGTCAGCTAATAACATAAAACCCCAGCATCCCCAGGGCAAGGCTTCCAGATGACAAAAAATGTCAAAGACTGGGTGGATGCCAACATGTCAGGGTTTTACTTCATAGGAGAAGGAACTTGGAGAAAATAACAATTGAGACACTAATGAAAAGAGAGAGAAAGGTAGATATATCCCAGCCTTGTCAAGACAAGAAGAGGCGAGCTATCCTATGAGAGTAGATTTTCTAACCTGAAATGTGTCATGCCTCTTACCACGTTTTCATTCTGATGTCCCTGGGAAGATATTCTGGTAAAGCTGATCAGCACTTACAGAGGTCGAGAAGCCAAAGTCCCTGTTCTTTCTGCCTAACCGTGTAAGCCTGTTTACACTCAAGGTTTAAGCATGCCCCCCTGCTGTCAGGGTTGTCCCTGGATGATTCCTCAGCCATTCTAAGCCACAAAGATAGAAGACCAACTATGAATTTCTACCTGCAATGAACAAGGACCCTTCAGAAGCTCTGCTGAATGAATACCCTAAGGGGATTTATAGCATGTAATTTTTATTACCCAGAGCATAGATATGAATAGTTTTTTACTGACCAAAGACCTTAAGTGTTAAGTAGGACACTCAGATGGTCTTGGGGGCCCCTTGCTACCAACAGCACTGCTCCAGGTGGAGAAGTCTTGTTTACAAACCCATGTATTATTGAAAGTACCCGGTAACTTTTCTGAAACTCCCAAGGATTGATTAAAACCTTTCACTGGGATGTTTCTGAGACACTGCAGAAAACTGTTCCACGTGTATTAAATTTATAAAGACAACTGAGGTCCACAAAACAACAACGACACTGTTGCTCCTAATCTTGGGACTCGGAAAGAAAAAAATAAAGTACAAGATGCTGATTTTCCTGAAGCCTTTATTCTAAGGACTCCAAAGTCTCTAGTGAATGGGACTGTTTAAGGAGTTTTTATTTTAAAAGTCATTTTCACACTTGTGGTATAAGTTTACTGGCCTATAGAATTAAATTGTCAGTATTTGCTAAGGCCTGTTCTGTCAGCAAAGTCCTCTTCAGCTAACCCTGGATGTCAGCTAACCCACTTATAGCCAGAAAAGTCATTGAGATATGGTGTGAATAAAATAAAATACATATTCTTATGCAAAATTAATTTTCACTAAGTTTTTAATTGTGCCTGAAAATAACGTATGCTATTTAGAGGGAGTTTGCAACATTTCAGAGATGCCAAATACTGGCAAACTGTTCAGACTTACATGTGTAAAGAGGCAATTAATTGCAGAGTAAATGAAAAACAGGTTCTCTGGGTTATTTTTCCTACAAACTGACGCCAGGGTGATCTTTTCCAAATTCAAAATAGACAGAGTTCTGAATGACATCTTACTCCATAGCTCCACCTCCTGCTCACCTTCCCACAGTTAGCCAAGGGGCAGACGCTCTGACAATGACTGTCCTGGGCCTGTGACCAGCCACAGAACACAGAACTGACACTGAACAGCATTCCTGTCCCAGAGCACAGTCATCATGGTCTGCTCTCCTCCCCCTACCTTCCCTCTCCAAGCCGATTCGCACTGGGTCTGCTGTCATGCAGGAGAAGCAATTAGGACCAGAATTTTCCTTTCATATCAAGAATCTTGTAAATGAATCCTCAAATCATGATATTTTACAATACTGACAATTCTAGAAATTTCAAGACCAACAGCCTCATCACTTCTATAAAGCCAAGTCAAAATGGTTGCAGTCATCTTCTGGGATCTCTGCTCTGTCCACTGCTGGTCTCACCACAACAATTCATATCCTTTGTCTGTCTTGTTACTAGAATGTGTGATCAACCAATTCTATTTGCTAATTCAGAGCAGTGGAAACTCGGGTGTTTAGACACATGAGGCCGAGCCATCTCCTTCAGTAAACAGTCTCAAGACGTAATGCTAATAAGCAAACTGGCTTCCAATTATAGGTCCTCATGTCATCACCTCAGACCCTTAAGTAATATCCAATTTGTTCTAGTCCCAATGACATTAAGAACTAGGGTTTGAGTCAGTGAACCAGTTGTCAATCCCAGTATAACTAATTTACAAGTTAGAGTGTGGATTGTGTCTTCTACGTTCTGCATTCTGATGTATTGATAGCTGGAGTCTTGTGAATTGTGGAGGGACCATCCCTTCTTAGTATTCATTCTTCAGAGAGATGAATTTATTTAACACAAACCAGCCCTTCAGAGCCCAAGCCATAACTACTTGCTTTACTAAAGTCTCAACGCTGACCTTAACCCTTCATTCTAGTCACTTCAAGAACAGGAAACAGGCAGTAAGGTGCCACCTCTAAATCCCACCAGAATAACCCATCCTAGTCTGTTTTACTGTCACCTGACCAAAAGCAACTGGGGATGAAAGGTTTTATTTCATCTTATATGTTACAGTCCATCATGAAAGGAAGCCAGGACAGGAGCTCAGGACAGGAACCTGGAGGTAGGAACTAAAGTAGAGATCATAGAAGGGTGCTCCTTCCTGATTTATGGCCCATGGGTTTCTCAGCTACCTTATTTATGCATCTCAGGAGCACTTGTCTATGGGTGGCACCACCCACAGTGGGCTGGACACTTTCATATCAATTGTTATACAAGAAAATGCCCCACAGCCAACCTGATAGATGCAGTTCCTTGATTGACAGTCTTTCTTCCAAGATGACTCTATGTCATGTTCTCCAAAACCCAGCATATCACCTAGGCTAGCCAACCCTTAGCCTGCTGACCTTGACTTATCCACTCCTTCCACAGAAATCACAATCAAAACCCTTGCCAATATTTATACCCTTTTACTACCTGACCCAGAGCTTCCCAGATGGTCCTTGTGTGTGGCTTGTTTCTCCTCTTGAGACCTTGGAATGTTGTGTGGATCTTGCCCCCATGACCTACAGAAATAAAAACCGAGTAGAACATGGAGTATCAGGTGAATATTTCAACAAGGATAAAAGGGAAACAGTACTGACTGCTGGAAGTGCAGGTTGCCAAACAATGGGAGAAAAAATAGACCATTCTATGGTCTGGTAACTTTTGTTAGTCACAAGGATGGCATTGGTAAGATACCTCTCTGAGTGGGACAGAAGCAATCTAAGAAGTCATGGAGAGAGAGAGAAGCTTGAAACGCTGACATGACATAGCTAGTGCACACATCAATTCACCTCAGCTACGGTTACTTGATGAAGACTTATCAGGATACTCAAAACTGTCCCATGGTTAGAAGAGGGCTCCTTGAGATCCTCCTCTAGCAATTGAGGGCTGTGGCCAGGGGTTCCTCTCCCTTGGGGATCTGATGACTGGTACCTTTTCTGTACAGCACCAGATAACATCTCACACACAATTTTCGTATGGGTAGCACTGGAGAGGCTCAGGTGGTCTTAACAACCACACAAAGGGGAAGAGCTGGTGCTGCAGCTCAGTGGTAGAAAGTCTGCCTAGCATGCTCAAGGCCCTGGGTTCAATCCCTAACCTTAAAAAAAGGCCATGAAGTTGGGATGGGAGACAAGTGGAAGGCACTGGGGAAAATTGGAGGGCGGAAGTAATGATGAATGTGATCAAAACTACATTGCACAAATGTGTGAAAGTTTTCAAAGAATGAATACAAAAATTATTTTTTAAAAACGTTCTTCCTCTTAGTTCCAGGAGACTGTCCCTAGTAAGTTACAGTTTGGTGGCGTTTGTCCTTGTATCCTGGAATCACTGTGCATCTGGTACTTTCTTGGTCTTGTCTTTATTTCTCCTCTTGTGATAAAAGGATGGTCCAAGATACACTAAAAAGGAAATAAAGGTCACTCTAAATCACATAAGAGTGACTATAGCCCAAGGAATATGGATTCTGGCAGCCCTGGATGACTTGTTTCACTGTAGAAGTGGGTATCTGAGTTTATACAGTAATGGAACAAATATGTAAACACACCGGTCACAATAAATCAAAGCTTCCTTTCTTGTTTGTTTGTTTTCTTTTACTACCCAAGTCCATCTACAAATAAAAGGAAAGTTGCTCTACCTAAAAGCCCCAATAGGAATCAGACTTTTCTCTTAGGAGCTTTTTAAGGGATCCGAACATTTCAACAATTCAGTTAAACTTCCTCCTTTCCTAGTCTCATAATTACAGACTTTAAACAAATAAATAAAAGCTGCTCTCTGAAGCTGCCACACCCTCACCCCACCCACTTTACAAGGACGCTTTGGTTTCCACTTCTACTCTCCACCCCACTCACATACCTACCCCACTCACATACCTACCCCACTCACATACCTCCACACGGAGGCTTTCCACCTTGGGGGACCCTGAGGTGGCAAGTTAATAATGAACAGTCTCCTCTTCACTCTACCCAGCCTGGAAATAACATTCTCAAAACAACCTAGGACTTAAGGATGAGACTTTTTCCACTTTAATCAGGAATTGCAAATCTAAATGTCAAACATGAAGGGCCTACAAATTTGGAGAACAAGAATCTGGAGATTCCATGGTCCCCATACAACTCTGCACCCCTAGCTGCTTTATGTTCAAACCCCATGTATCCAGATCACCCACATATTGAAGGGAAAGTTTTTTCAAATCTCTGCTTTCAAATCTTTTAAATTTGCTTTAGGCCAAATGAAAGTAAGGACTGGAAAGGCATCACTCCCTCTGGCCCATCCATCTCCAGCTGTCTTTGTGGGTATTAGGGTGTAGAGGAGTTGGAAGGTTGGCTATGGGTTGTGACTCCAGTGAGTAATCTGATATCATGACTTGTCACCTATGCTGGGTGACAAACTTTTCAATGATGTGGCTTCTTTGCAGCCATCCATACTCACATACATTAACACTTCATCTGTGTTGCCATTTGTAACCCCAGGATATAGCAAACTGAGCTCTAATCAGTTCTTCATTCTGTTAGTATTCTATCTGAGGCAAATACATTTGTTTATATGCCTCCAAGATACATAATTCAACACTGAACAACATAACCAGATCCTTATTTAGAAGAAAGGAGAGAGAAAGGGAGGGAGGGAGGAAGAGAGAAAGACGTAAAGGAAGGAAGAAGCAGAAGAGGAAGTGAGGAGACAAGGAAGGCATGGGGAAATATTAAGAAAGAGATGCCATTTAAGATAATCCAACAATAGAAGAAAAGCATGTAATAGTATAATTAGCCTACAGGGTCCATGGAACTCTGTCGAGAGCCAATATATTAAGAGCCAATACAAAAGAGAAGTGATAGAGAAAGAAGATAATAGGGTGCTTAAAGAAGCAATTGCTTAAAACCCTTCAAATTCTAAGAAGAAAATATACACGCAGACTCATGAGGCTCAAACAGCCTTGAAGAGGTTGAACTCTAAAAGGGCTGTACCAACGCACAGTACAATCAAA
Organism: Phyllotis vaccarum; assembly: GCA_033318265.1. NCBI lineage: Eukaryota > Metazoa > Chordata > Mammalia > Rodentia > Cricetidae > Phyllotis > Phyllotis vaccarum. The sequence continues at coordinate 79,988,890 of JARWLC010000008.1, forward strand.
CTGTCAGAAAGAGTTGTACCAACACACAGTACAATCAAACTGTCAAATAGGGCTGTACCAACGCACAGTACAATCAAACTTTCAGAAAGAGTTGTACCAACACATGATAAAATTGCCAAAAATCAGAGACAATTTTGAAACCAACAACAGAAGAGTGACTTTCATATACAAGGGAACAACTATAATGCTACTCATATACTTATAAAGAGAAACCTAACAGACCAAAAGACTGAGTCAAGAGAGCCAGATAATTTAGTCAAAGCACTAAAGGAAAAAGAAAACAGAACAAAGGATTCTACATTTAGCACACTCATCCCTTACGTGGAGAGATGAAGGTTTTCTTTTCCACTACAAGTAAGTACTGGAAGGGTTTGTTGGAACTAAACAAAAATTCTTGACATAGTTCTTCAGAATAAAGTAGAAATTTCCTCAACAGAAATATGAAAGCATATGAAAACATCAATCAGTCATTAAAGGCAAGTACATAGAGTTATACAAATTAGTGCTGAATTATAAAGATGGTATATAAATTATTTCTACCCCTAACATAAAAATTAATAAATAAGCCAGGTGTGGTGGAACACATCTTTAGTTCCAGTACCTGAGGGACAGACAAGAGGATGTCTGTGAGTTCAAGGCCAGCCTGGTCTACATAACAAACTCCAGAACCACATATACAGATTCTGTCTCAAAAAATAGCTAAAATTTAAAAATTAATATACAATATCCAAATAAGTAAACAGGAACACAAATTCTGGCAGGGTAATAGTAAAACTCTAGCATGTTTTATTCAGTCAATGTTGAGTTGTTAACTTACAAGGAAGGATATAACTATAAAATATTTTACACAAATATCAAACTAATCATAAAAATATATATAATAAACAAACTATAGAGGTTTTTAATACTATGAAAGTAATTAAGCAATAATGAAAGAAGATGAGACCAAATAACTTTTTTTTTTAACTTTTATTGATTCTTTGTGGATTTCACAAGCATCTGATTCCACTTTTCTCCCATCAGCCCTCTGCTCTTGTAACTCCTACCAAAACAAAACCAAATTTAAATGAAAAGCCAAAAATCAAACAAAATAAATGACCAAAACAAAAATTAAAGCTAAATAAGTAAATATATAAATGCATAAATAAATGTATGGAAGAAGAATTGTGTCATGGAAGCTGTAGGGTAATTTTGATTTACACTGGCATGATGGCTAAGGATGTTGAACATTTCTTTAAGAGTTTCTCAGCCATTTGAGATTCTTCTGTTGAGAATTCTCTGTTTAGATCTGGTCTCCATTTTTTATTGAATTATTTGTTGTTATTGCTGTTGTTTTTGATAGCTAGTTTCTTGAGTTCTTTATATATTTTGGATACTAGTCCTCTATCAAATGTGGAATTGACAAAAATCTTATCCCATTCTGTAGGCTGCCACTTTTTCTGAATGACAGTGTTCTTTGCTTTACAGAAGCTTTTCAGTTACATGAGGTTCCATTTATTAATTATTGATCTTAGCTCCTGCACTATCCATGCTCTGTTCAGAAAGTCTTCTTCTTTGTTAATGCATTGACAGCTACTCCCTGTATTCTCTTCTGTAAGCACTAGTGTATCTGGTTTTATATAGAGGTATTAGATTCATTTGGACTTGAGTTTTGTGAAGGGTGATACAAGTTCATCTATTTGTATTATTTTATATGCAGACATTTAGTTTGACAAGCACCACTTATTGAACATGATGCCTTTTTCCAGTGTGTATTTCTGACTTCTTTATCATAATTCAGGTGTCCATAGGTACATTGATTTATGTATAGGACTTAAATTCTATTTCATCGATCAATGTGTTTATTTTTCTGATATCCTGTAGTTTTTAACATTATAGCTCTGTAGTACAACTTGAAATTGGGAATAGTGAGGAATCTAGGGGTTCTTGTATTATTCATGATTGTCTAAGATATCCTGGGTTTTTGTTTGTTTGTTTTTCCATATGAAGTTGAGAATTTTTCTTTCAAGATCTGTGTTGGCATTTTAATGAAAATTACCTTATGTAGTATGAGGTTTCTGGCCCGGACTTTTGGGCCTAGCCTCAAGGTTTAGGACCACAGACCTGCAGACCCACAGTCCCACAGTCCCACAGAGACACGCAGAGGCTTACTATAGTTTTAGGCTGATCAGCCTCAGGCCCAGGCATATCACTTGCTAGCTCTCTACCTTTCATCTAACCCATGTCTCTTGTTCAGCCATGTGCCTCAGTACCTTTCTTTAGAGCAGCATAGTTGTCCTCGGCTTCCTGTGGCTTCTCTCTGGTGCTCTCTCTCTGGAATTCTGTTCTCAGAGTTTTTAGTCTGGTAGCCCTACCCACACTTCCTGCCTGCCTTTGGCCAATCAGCTTTTTATTAAACCAGTGGGTGGGACAATTATTTACCATGAGACAACACAATACCCCTACAACCTTAAATCTGTACATTTCTTTTGGAAGAATGGCCATTTTCACTATGTTAATCCCACTGATCCATGAGTATGAGAGACCTTTCCATCTTCTGACACCTTCAATTTCTCTCTCCAAAGACTTGAAGTTTTTATCACACAAATCTTTTACTGATAGTTATAATATTTGAGGCTATTGTGAAGAGTGTTGTTTCTCTGATTTCTTTTCCAATCTGTTTGTCATTTGTATATGAGAGCTGCTGGTTTTATGAGTTAATTTTGTATCCAGATACTTTGATGAAAGTGTTTGTCAGCTTAAGAGTTCTCTTGTGAAATTTTTAGGATCACTTATGTATACTATCATATCTTTTACAAATGACATTATGTTGATTTCTTCCTTTCCAATTTGTATCCCTTGATCTCCTAATACTGCCTTATTGCTCTAGCTAGAACTTCAAGTACTATATTGAATAGATAGGGACAGAGTGGACAGCCTTGTCTTGTTCCTGATTTTAGTGGAATTGTTTTGAGTTTCTCTCCACTTAATTTGATGTTGGCTTTCTGTAATTTTTTAAAAGTATGTATTTCTGATCTCTCACTACTTTTTATCAAAGGGGTATTGTGTTTGTTAAAGATCTTTTCTGAAGGTAAAATCTTGTGGGGATTTTTCCCCTTTTAGTTTGTTTATATGGTGAATTTCCATTTATTCATTTTCATATATTGAACCATCTTTGTATCTCTGCAATGAAGTCTACTTGATCATTTGGATTCAGTTTGTGAACTGAGTATTTTTATGTCTATGTTCATAAGGGAAATTGCTCTATAATTCTCTTTCTTTGTTGGGTATCAGTGTATGGCCTTATAAAGTGACTTGATTAGTATCCTTCCGTTTCTATTTTATGGAATAATTTAAGGAGTATTGGCACTAATTCTTCCTTGAAAGTCTGGTATTGCTAAAGCTATCTGGTCTTAGACTTTTTTGTTTGGTAGACTGTCTTAGGGTTTCTGTCCCTGTGAAGAGACACCATGACCACGGTAACTCTAATAAAGGAATGACACTTAATTGGGGTAGTTTATATTTTCAGAGGTTTAGTTCATTTTCATCATGGCGTGACATGGTGGTATGCAGGCAGTCATGGTGCTGGAGAAAGAGCTGAGAATGTTAGCATCTTTACTTATTGGCAACAGGAAATGGACTGTGACACTGAACAGTATCATGAGTGTATGAGACCTCAAAGCCTGCTCTCACAGTGCACAAGGCCTTCCTCCACAAGGCCACATCTCCCATTGGTGCCACCCCCCTTGGGTGCCATTTTCTCTTGAACCACCACAGAGATTTTTAATGATTGCTTCTATTTCACCAGGGGTTAGAAGTCTATTAGAATTGTTTATTTGGTTTTGATTTAACTTTGGTAAGTGAAAATTATCCGTTTCTTCTGTATTTTCCAATTTATAGAGTACAGGATTTTAAAGCATGTCCTTATGAGTCTCTGGACTTCTTCCATATCTGTTGTCATCCCCCTTTTTGTTTCTGACTTTGTTAATTTGGATAATCTCTCTCTGCCTTTTAGTTAGTTTGTATAAGGGTTTATCTGCCTTGTTGACTTTCCCAGAGAACTAAATCATTGTTTCACTGACTCTCTGTATTGTTCTCTTTGTTTCTATTTTATTGATTTCAGTCCTCAGTTTATGTCCTGACATCTAATCTTCTTGGGTGAGCTTACTTCTTATTGTTCTAGAGCTTTCAGATGTGCTGTTAACTTGCTAGTGTGAGATTTCTCTATGTTCTTTTAAATGTAGGCACTTAGTGCTATGAACTTGCTTCTTAGAACTGTTTTCATTGTGTCCCATAAGTCTGGAGATGCTGTATATTCGTTTTCATTGACTTCTGAAAGATTTTAATTTCTTTTATTTCTGCTTTAATCCATTTTTCATTTAGTAGAGTATTTTAGTTTCCATGAATTTGTTAGCTTTCTATTGTTGATAAGTTTTAATCTATAGTAATCTCATAGGATGCAGGAATTTATTTCAGTTTTCTTGTATCTTTGGGGGATAAAGTTAACAAATTTATGGTCAACTTTGGAGAAAGTTCCATGAGGTACAGAGAAGAAGTCATATTCTTGTTTGTTTTGGGAGGAATGTTCTATGGATATCTGATAGTTCCATTTGGTTTATAATTTCTGTTAGATTCAGTATTTCTGTTTAGTTTTTCTTTGGATTACCTGTTCATTAGTGAGAGTGGGCTAAGTCTCCCACTATCAGTGTGTGAGAGCCCAATATGTAAATTGTAACAGTGTTTCTTTTACAAACCTGGGTATCCTTGTGTTTGGGTCATAGATGTTAAGAATTGAAATATCATCTTGGTAGATTTTCCTTTGATAAAGTATATAGTATCCTTCCCCATTACTTTTAACTAGTTTGGTTTCAAGTCTATTTTGTTAGATATTAAAATGGCTATACCAGCTTGCTTCTTAAGACTATTGGAATTTTTTTTCAAGAGGTAATGTCTATCTTTGATTTTGAAATGTGTTTCTGGGATCTAGCAGGATGGACCCTGTTTTCAAATCTGTTCTTACAGTCTGTGTTTTGTTATTTTTTTAAATTAGGAAAAGAAGAGCATTGATACTGAGAGATATCAATGACAAATGATTATTGATTCCTGTTATTTTGTTGTTGTTGTTGATGATGGTGGTGGTGGTGGGGTGTGTGTGTGTGTGTGTGTGTGTGTGTGTGTGTGTGTGTGTGTGTGCTTCCCTTCTTCTATTATTTGCTTTGTTTTCATGGATATGGTTATCCCACTTAGGTTGGAGTTTTTCTTCTAGTACATTACGTGGGGCTGGATTTGTGTTTACATTTGTCTTTATTATAGAACATCTTATCCTCTGTCTATGGTGATGGACAGTTTTGCTGGGTATATTAGTCTGGTCTGGCATGTGTGGTCTCTTAGAGTCTGTAGCACATCTGTGTAGGTCCTTCTGGCTTATAGAGTCTCCATTAAGAAGTCAGGTATAATTCTAATAGTTCTGCCTTTAAGTGTTACTTGGTCTATTTCCTGTTCAGCTTTTAATATTCTTTCTTTGTACTGTATGCCTAATGATTTGATTATTATTGTAAAGGAAAATTGGTTGAACTCTGTATGGCTGTTCATTACCCTCTTCTGATAAACAAAGAATGCACTAAAAGTTTATGGCTGTTCACTACCCACTTCTGATAAACAAAGAGTGTGCTTAAAGTTCCAGGAAATGTACTGCCCACCAGTTCTCAAAAACAAAAACAAAAAAAACAAAACAAAACAAACAAACAAACAAACAAAAAACATGACATATACATTGACAGACATCTGCTTATCTGCTTCTTGCATGAAGCAATACCCATGACCTATGCTTGAACTTTTTTGTTCCCTATACCCTATAAAAAAAAACCTGCTCTATTTCAGTTCAGGGCTCTCTGTTCCTGTGAGTTCAGTAGCTCCATGCATGCTTGGTGAATAAAATCCCCTTGCTTGTTGCATGAGAGTATGTCTCTTGGAGTCCTCCTTTACAAGGCAAGTTTCTTGATCCTTACATTATGTGCCAAGGGAATTTCTCATGGAACTTCCTTTTCTGGTCCAATCTGTTTGGTGTTCTGTATGCTTCTTGTACCTTTGTAGATATAGTCAGAGTTTCTCTGTCTTGTTGGTTAATCCCACAGCCATTTTATCCCAATATACTACAACATATAGGCCAGAAAAACCTTCCTTAATGATGTTGTTGAAAATATTTTCCAAGCCTTTGACCCGAGATTTTCCTCCTTCCTCTATTCCTATTATTCTTAGGTTTTGCCGTTTCATAGTGTCCCAGATTCTCTAAATGTTTTGCGTCAGGAATTCTTTAGATTTATTCTTTTCTTTGACTGATATTTCGATTTCTTTTTTTGTATCTCCAACATCTGATATTCTCTCTTCTAATTCTGCATCCTGTTGCTAGGGCTTGCCTCTGTGGTTCCTGCTCAAATTCCTAGACGTTTTCATTCCCAGAGTTCCCTCAGTGCAGGTTTTCTTTATCTATTCTATTCCTATTTTTAAGTCTCGAACAGTTTTGTTTCTTTCCACTGTTCCTGTTGTTTGTTGTCTGTTTTCCTGAATTTCTTTGGGGGTTACTCATTTCTTCTCTAAGGGATTCTATCATTTTCTCTGTGGGGTTTTAAGGCCTTTTCCTTGTGCTTCATCTGTGTTGGAGTAATCAAGGCCTGCTGTGGTAGGGTAGCTGGGCTTCAGTGGAGACATATAGCCCTGGCTGCTATTGATTGTGTGTCTACACATCTTGGTTTGGGGTGATTATAACCTAGGTGCTGATTTCTGGATTTGTCTTTTTGAGTGGTTGTTTTGTTCTGTGGTTTTGATTTTCTTACTGGATTTTTAGACTATGATGGTTGTGAGTTGCTTGGTTGGAATTTTTCTTTGACCCAAATAGTTGTGGCCACTGGGGGATCCAGGTAAAGTGTGTTTCTGGGTATTGGGAACTGGCACTTAGGAATGGGAATAGGCTGGAGGGGTTCACAGGAGGCAGGAGAACAGAGTGTTAAAGCAGAATCTGCTTCTTTTTCTCCTTGAGACGGGGAGACAGTGAAGAGAGGTCACCTCAGAGGGTCTGCTATAGCGCTGGTGTTGATTCTAAGGAAGAGGAAGAGAAGGGATGCTCTGCAGACATCCTGCCTGCTTCCCTGGCAGGAGGGGTCCCTGGCAAGCAGGGGGCGCCTGCTAGAGTTGGGGATGGGATGAAGCAACAAGTGGGGAGAGGGAGAGAAGGAGGAAAGGTCTGCAGGATCCACAGGAGATGTGGGTAGAAAGGGGGGCAGGTGCAGCATGTTCTTCAGTGGGCTTATCTGTTTCCTGGGCCTGCTCAGCTGGTGCATTCCCAGGGATGTCTGCTGGTTCTGGAGGCTGGGATACTGGGATGTTGGGATGAGTTGGGGGAAGAAATGTTGGAGGAGAAGATCTTTGTGATCGTTTGGGGAGGGAATTAGAGAGCAAAGGGAGACCACCGAAAATGGTCTGCTATAGAGCTGGAGATAAGGCTTGGGGGATTGAATCTAGAGGAACAGAATGAGAGGTGTGGGCCTGTCATCTGTCTACTAGTAAGTAGTATATGGTGCAAAACACAGGCACCCAAAGTGTTGGTTTTGCACATAAGAACAGACACACACTACCAACATCACACTAAAGTTTATTCAGGAGAGTTGCCGGATGAGTCCAAGGGAAGAGAAGCAGAAGAGAAAAGAGACAGACTTTCATGTGGTACCTCCTTTCATTTAAGTGGAGATTTTTTTTTTTAAAAAAAGAACACACACAATGGCCAACAGGCATATGAAAATATACTCACCATCACTAACGATCAAAGAAATGCCAATAAAACCCACAATAAGATACAACTTCCTATCTATTAGAATGGCTATTATCAAAAGTAACAAAGACAACTGATGTGGGATGTCTTTCTGTCTGCTTTGAATATTATTCTTTACTAAAGAGACTGTTTTAGCCTATGGCAGGCATAAAGTTTCTGTTTATATTGAACAAAAGAATGGTTTCTTGGTAGCAACATATTCTGGTAGGGCTTTGTTTGCTGGCAGTGAGCAGATATGTGGCACCTTTAAGAGAGGTTTCCTGACTCAGCATTAGTGGCAGAAACTGTGATCCTTTAAGAGGCCCTGCTGCCAAATACTTAGAGTTTATGAGCATCAGTTCTCTGCTTGATGATAGTGTAGACCCTAAGTTTCCCCAGAGTTGGGGCTGTAAATAGCTCCACAAAATTTAATATTGCTCCCTAGAATTGGGAAGATAAGTGTGGCTCTGGTACCTCCACCATGTGGAAAAGCTACCAAGCAGGGAGGAGTCAGCAGTCAAAGCAGTGCTTTATAGTCTAGCATTTTAAAAGCTTTTCTGATTGGAAAATGATTAAGGATACACAATAGAACAGATTCAGGTGGAGAAAACCTCTAAATGCATTACAAAGTATGTGAAAAAGAATGTGTAAGCTGGGAGAGAAAAGAAAAAGGGTAGAGAAATTTCTTTAAAAAAGAGAATTAGAGTAATGAAATATAATAAGCACATAAAGATGAAAATACACAGAGTCTGGATTATGGTTATTATTGTGTTTTATTTTAATTTTTGACTGTTAATTCACTTACTGCAGAAAGACATTTCATTGCAAAGGCTGCTAAGGTAAAGTATTTTGTCTTTGAAATTTGGGTCTAAGGATATATTGCTTTAGAAAAGAGGTTCTGCTTTTGATTCTACAGGAAACGGGAACCTGTGGATTGCTTCCAGGATATTATGGTTTCATCCACCAAGACCTCCTGAAAAAAAAAATCTCTGATGGGAAGAGATGGCCACATCAGCTTCAACTAAGATGATTCAGCCTCAGGACCCCCATATGATTTCCAGTGTCCCTCAATCAGCAGGAAGTAGTAATGGAAAGCTACACCCAAATTCCCAAAATATTGTTTGTTTTCATTATAAGTGGTTAATGGTCATAGTCAATATCTTTCTAGAAAAAAAAGGGTGATATAATTAGGAATCATTAAAAAAGATAGATTACTGTATTTACTTTAATCTAAAAATCAGCTGTTAATCAAAATATTTTGCATGGGTATGGACTTTGGTTTATTGATACAAATTTAAGGTCAATTTTGTTATACTGTATGTATATTTATACTCTTACTTAAGATATTATGTTTATGCAATTCCTTTAAAACTGTAATGTATAATTAAAATAAAGATTAATAGTCATCTGTGATAACCAAATTTACAGTCATGCTGGGTATATTTTTTTAGAACTTTTCTCTGGCTTACTAAACAAAAATGCATCACATCTGACAACATCCCCAAGTGATTAATGTGCACATTAAATTTTTACATGCAGCAGAATTGTCTAGCGTATTTACTAATACATGATTCTTGGGCCTCATCCTGAGATTCTCACTGTCTAGATCAGCAATGGGAGTAACTGGTAAGTATTTTGAATCCCTGGTTGTGGGTTTTTCAACCATTACAGTAAACCAAATGAAAAGTAAAGGACCAATTTTAATTTGAGCAAAGCATTCGGAGGTGATCTCAGGAAAAGAGGAAACAACACATGGCAGGTCTATGGAGCTTACATACCCTGTAGCCCTGGGAGAGGATCTGCTGCTTGGCAGGCTTTCTGAAAGGGGCCTGGGGTTATAATGGGAGAGAGTAAGGTTGGAGAGGAGCTTCCAACTTAAACAATAATAATTTCATATATAAGAAGATCTTACTGACCTTTGTGCTGAGGGTCTGAAAACCTAGATGGCAGATTACTCATATTTTAAGCAAGATGATGAGTGGATAGAATCTAGATTTAGGTTAATCCATTAGCTCACCACTGATTTGACTGGTTACATCTGTGTTGCAGGGAGGGTGCTCAGTTCTGTGCAATCGAGCTCAGTCACTGCGAAACAGCTTCTTGTCCCAACTTCTAGAAATAAAGGTAGTTGGAATCAAAAAAGAAGCAATATACCCTGCCTGGCCCCATCTGATTCTCTCATTCAGAACTTTAGGAAGGCTGGCTTCTCAGATCCAGTTGTTACATTCTTCCACCAATAACAGAAGCCAACTATATTCTTCTAGTAAACCATTCTTTTTGCACGTTTTGAGGATTAGTACAAATGCCTTTACATTTTAGGGGAAAGTGTCAGTGAATGGTTTTGTTTTTGTTTTTTTTAATCTAGTAATGTCTAAATAAAGGAGCCATAAGCAAGTACCAGAGACTGTAAATAAATAGCGAAAGTGTTATATTGTTTATATTGAACAAAAGGATAGTTTCTTGGTAGCAGCATATTCTGGGAGGGCTCCGTTTGCTGGCAGTGAGCAGATATGTGGCACCTTTAAGAGAGCTTTCCTGACTCAGCATTGGCGGCAGAAACTGTGATCCTTTAAGAGGCCCTGCTGCCAAATACTTAGAGTTTATGGGCAGCGGCAGCAGAGCTCTGCTTGATGATATTGTTGATTGTCATCGGCTTTGTTCACTATTGTTTGTTGTCTTTGAATGAAGACTTTATAGTTTTTGGAAAGAGCCAGTGAGCTTTTGTCAGCCTTGGTACAATGCCTAACAATGGAAGAAACTGTGGAACTGCCCCCCCCCCACTGTGGGCGGGAACACTCATAAGCACCAGGAAGTGGGGAAATCAGGAAGAGGTGTGGGCATGCCAGGAGCAGGAGAAGAGGGCTTCACTCCACAGCTCCGATGAGGCACTCTTTATTCTGTAAGACTTATCAAGACTCCAGTTTTGAAAGGTTTTGGTGTTCTGACACAGCTTTCCATCCTGAGCTTGCTTTGTAACTGCAGGAGTCCTGAACGTAATCCTGAGGGATCACAAAGCTGGGTGGACAGTTCCTGGAGGCAGAAGGAGCTGAATTCTCCAGGAGAAGTTGAATTCTGTTGTCTCCCGAGTATGTGCCATTCTGGGCCTTATGGCCCATCCTCTTCCCCTAAGGACTAAAACCTTGTTTACAGGGGGAAAAAGGAACTACAAATCTCCTTATCGCTGCCACCTGCTGAGTGCTAGTCTCTTGGGATCCTCTATGACCTTGGGCGTGCCTGGATGAGGAGGCAGGGTGTGTAAGAGAGTCAAGGTGACAGAGAGCTGAGACAAAGGAGACACGAGGAGGGACTCAGGCAGAGAAGCGGCAGAAGAGGCAGAAGCTGGGGACAAGCATGGAGTAGAGTCAGTGTGTGTGAGCAGGAGCAGAAGGAATCCAGCATGGCGGGAAGCTAGAAGGGAAAAAGCTAGGCGAGATGCAGTGGCAGGAGAGAAGCATGGCTAAGGGACAAACAGGTCTAAGATATAAGATGTACTGAAGAATAAAGCTCAGGTCTCTCAGTGTCAGAGAGAGCCTGAATGATGGAACCTAAACGACTCCTGAGTGTAGACTTAATTAATCTTGACGCTCCTCGCCTGGGACAAAACTCGGACCACAAAGAAACCGGACGCGGTAAGTGGAGGTCATAACCGAGACCCACTCGGTAAATGGAGGTCCCACCGAGATTCAGAAAGGACTCGGTAAATGGAGGTCCCACTGAGGTCCAGGAAAGTAGGATTAAGCGTACAAGACTCACCGGTACAGAGACCGGGGGAGGGAATCTGGGAAAAAATACCCAGGGATAGGCGCCTAATAGATAATAAATATAAATAGAAATATATATGGAAATATGAGAAACTCAACCTAGCAAGTTCCGGCTGGTTCCGAACTTGGAGAGTTACTAAGGAAACAGGGAATTTAAGTAAAAGCTCGAACCGCACTCGGATAAAGAGGGACAAGCGGACGAGGTCACCGGTACAGAGACCGGGGAGTGTCTGGGATAAACCCAGGAGTAGGCGCCTAAAGAGAAATATGAGAAACTCAAGTTCGGCTGGTTCCGAACTTCCAGAGTTACTAAGGTAACAAGGAATTAAAATAAAGGACGGACCGCACTCGGATAAGGGAGTTTAGTACATGGTTCTTGACGGGGGGAGCCTTAAAGTTTATAAAAGACATTGAGAGATCCAGCTGAAATAAGTTTAAAAAAAAAAAAAGAAAAAAAAAACTTATAAAAAGTGCAGATAAGCCATGTGCCACGTGGCAGACAGATTAATAGAAATGGGTTGATTTAAGATGTAAGACCTAGCAAGCAATGTGCCTGAGACACAGGCCAAACAGCGTCTCTGTTTGCTAGCCGCGAATAAAAACGCGGTCCCTTTAAGGAAACTTAACCGCGAATTGAGCAAGCGGTCCCTTTAAGAGAACTTGTGACTGAGCAAGTCAATGGCTGCGGGGTCCGTTTAAGAGAACTTAAGCCTCTTTTTAAACTTCTGAAGGGAGATGCTGAACCCATCTCCCTACCCGGATTTTAACTCCTGAGGCCAAAAAAGCCCTTACTAAAATAGAACAGGCATTACAAGATATGTCAGTACAGCAGATAGATTATGAACAGCCTTTACAATTTTTAGTCTTGGCCTCTAACTTTGCACCTACTGGTGTTTTTTGGCAAAAGGGTCCCATTTATTGGGTACATCTTTCTACATCACCTGGGCGCACAGTTATTCCTTATCCTGAATTAATAGTTCAATTGTTATGGAAGGGTAGATGCTTGGGGCGGGCTTTATTTGCCAAAGATGCAGATATAATAGTTTTGCCCTATACCCAAGAAATGGTTGCTAATTTGATTCAAAATGATGATTCCTGGTGTTTGTTTTTGTGCACCTTTAAAGGACAGATAGTTCAAGCTTATCCTAAACATAAAATCATTCAGAGTTTTAAATTATGCCCTTTTATCTTTCCCAAGATAATAAAGACTCAACCTATAGCTGGGGCACGTCTACTTTTCACTGATGGCTCCAAGACTAAAAAAGCAATAGTTGTAAAAGGAGATCATATAAAAAGCGTAGTAGTGCCTCAGGCCTCTGCTCAATTGATAGAAATTACTGCTATGATACTTGCCTTTCAATTATATCCTGAAGAGCCCCTTAATATTTATACTGATAATGTCTATGTGGCTAATATTATGCCCCAACTAGAAGTGGCCCCTCATGTGGGAGAATCATCAAAAATTGTTACCCAGTTACAAAGCTTACAGATTTTGATATGGTCCAGAAAACAATCTGTGTTTGTAGGACACATTAGAGAACATTCTGGCTTGCCTAGACCACTGACCAAAGGCAATGCGTAGGCAGATAAAGCTACCCAAATAATTTTGGCTCTACAATTACACAAAAAGTTTCATCTCAATGCTCAAACGTTAAGGCATCAGCCACAATTTATCCTCTAGACAATGGCAACTGCCAGCACGTGCTGGCCAGAGTTGGGGGTGGGTTGTCTGTATTTATCCACCAGGTGCTGAAAAGCCAATCTGGATACCTGAGAGGTGTGTGCGTCCTGTTCAACATGAAAAGATTGTGGTTCCTGAAGCTTCTGGTAAGGCCAGTAAATAAGTAAGTTTAAAAAAAAAAAAAAAAAGCCCTTTGTTTTCTACTGTTTTTGCCTTCAATTTAGGCCACTGACACGGCTGCCAATACGGTGCCCATACAAAAAGCTTTCATAACATATGATTGAGGCAGTTGCTTTTAATAGCACTGTTAAGTAGAATGCCAGCACTCATTTTTAAGCTACCCCATACCTCTTGGTCACTTCACCCAGATTCGAACCCTGGAGGGTGGGAAGGGTTTCTCTTTAAACTGTTCAGCTCTAAATTTCAGCTTAAGCAACTGATTGGAGTAAAGAACATCCCAGTGCCCTGTTGGTACGAGCTCCAGCTGCAGTGATGCCAGTAGCGTTTCTTCCGACCAAGATCCATCTCCCAGATGCAAAGAGAAACTTCAGAATAACTACACAGTCACCCTGCTGCTTTTGGAGCTACAGCCTCGGAAAATGCATTGAGCCAGACAGCCAGAGCTGCATCCTTGATGAACCAGCTATCAGCCAGAGTGGTGACTGCCTTTGAAATTCCAGAGACTTTAATGGACAAATACATTTTAAAATTTATCTCTCAACCAACAAACTGCCCTATTGACATTTTGCATATGTAATAATTGCTATTGTGTAACTTTGGATATTCTGATATTTGTGTTACCTCAAGTAAGATAGAAAATGTTAAGTCAGCAGTTGCATATTGTTAAACCAGTGCTTTTGGGGTCCCTAGAATGCAATTTTTAAATTACACCTTGCAGTTAGCATATATCTTTACACCCCTTGAGACTAGTGGCTTATAGAATACCCTGACTAGTGGCTTCCCAATGGTCTGGATTTATATCCCTTCTTAATATTTTGCCTCAAAGGTTGGCATGCTGTCTTTTCATTCTAATATGCTGCAAAAGCAGCAAGGTCATCAGCAGAAAATAACAAAACAGGCTTCTGGCCTTGTAACTCCTGACTGATGCTCAGATATGCATATCAATGTTAGAAGGACTCACCCAAAGACGGGCAACTTCCCCGCCTGCTATATCTACCTAAGACAGGAGTTGGCACATCCAATGACGGGTTCTATAGCAGGGGCTAGGGGTCGAACCTAAGACAGGGGTTTCCTTCTCTATATTTTTTTATTTAATAAAGGGGAGTGAGATGTTGTCTCCCGAGTATGTGCCATTCTGGGCCTTATGGCCCATCCTCTTCCCCTAAGGACTAAAACCTTGTTTACAGGGGGAAAAAGGAACTACAAATCTCCTTATCGCTGCCACCTGCTGAGTGCTAGTCTCTTGGGATCCTCTATGACCTTGGGCGTGCCTGGATGAGGAGGCAGGGTGTGTAAGAGAGTCAAGGTGACAGAGAGCTGAGACAAAGGAGACACGAGGAGGGACTCAGGCAGAGAAGCGGCAGAAGAGGCAGAAGCTGGGGACAAGCATGGAGTAGAGTCAGTGTGTGTGAGCAGGAGCAGAAGGAATCCAGCATGGCGGGAAGCTAGAAGGGAAAAAGCTAGGCGAGATGCAGTGGCAGGAGAGAAGCATGGCTAAGGGACAAACAGGTCTAAGATATAAGATGTACTGAAGAATAAAGCTCAGGTCTCTCAGTGTCAGAGAGAGCCTGAATGATGGAACCTAAACGACTCCTGAGTGTAGACTTAATTAATCTTGACGCTCCTCGCCTGGGACAAAACTCGGACCACAAAGAAACCGGACGCGGTAAGTGGAGGTCATAACCGAGACCCACTCGGTAGAATTCTCCATCCCCAGTTTTAAAGTTCGCCCTACTTACTCTCTTCCTTTTCACAGCTAATGTCATCCAGATGAAAAGATTCTTAAAAACGGCTTGGAGTTCACCATCATCAGCTCCAGCTGAAATTTGTAACTAACTGTCTTTTTCTGAGGTTCAAATCTCTTCTGAACTGGTCAGGTCAAATAAGTTCATAGAACAATGAAGCAAACGAAGACCTCCGGGCCAGCCAAGGTGGGTGGGAATGGAAATAGGTCCATTGGTCTTAAACCTAACATACATACCCTTGTTAATCATCCCCTTACTTCCCTCCCTCTCCCTCTCCTTCCCTTTGCTTCTCATACTCTTAGGAACAAGCAGAGAAAGAATATCAGTTTGTAGTATAGAGAATATAAACTTCTAAGACTGGGACAGAGGTCATGACAGGAAACTGACTGATTTTGAGTTTCTGATCTGTTCTCTGCAGCTACTTTGATGTCAGTCCTGGTCTTACTTGGATACTTGCACATCTTAGCAAACTAAAGTGTGGGGCACATGGGGTCCCCCCTTTTCCTTCCCATAGTACTGAGATCATCAGCCTTCATCTGGGGACCATAAACAAAATAACTTTTAAATCCTTTTGCCAATTAATACTGCTCAGTGGATTTACAGAACACAGAAAAGATTCTCTAAGATTGTGACTGGATGTGTGTACCCTGCTTACTAGAAGTAAAAACAGAAGAATAAACACACAGTTGACAAGAATTAAAAATCAGCAGAATAACACAGACACAATCTGAGGTTACTTTAACCTCCTGAAAACAAGACTTACTCAAACCTCCTATTGCCCATTCTGAGAAAGCCCAACCCTTTCTCTAAGACCAACAGTGGCCTCAGTAAGGGAAGGGTGAGACAAGGGAACACAAGCTATTGAAGCTATTGATCAATTCGGGTTACAGTCCACTGCCATTTCACTTTCCCTAATTCTGTTTCTGCTTGGAGTGGCTGGAACCTTAGCAAAAATGAACACCTGTCTTAACTTTCTCACACAGAAACTCTGAGACAGATATTTTTAAATGAGTGAATTTATATATTTAAAGAATTTCCAAATACAAAGGGGAAAATTGTAAAGCCCCCTAGACTTTTCTTCCACACATATTTCAGTAACTGCCTTGATCTTTATCTGACCTCTTGGGATCACATACAGCCTCAGGCCATCTTGCTCAGTAAGCTTCTCCACCATTTCCTCCTCCCCACTTCCTCTTTCGAAACAACAAAGACATATTCTGGTTTTGCTTCAAACTCTGTTAGTCAGACTTTTTCTCACAGTAGACAGAAACACAACCTAAAGGAAGGAAGACCTGGATCATGATTTCGGAGGTGAGCCAGTATGTAACCTTCAAAGGTTACCTCAGTGTTAGGCTTCAAACCACCCCGTCCACCCCACCCCCCAACCTCACCACTTTATCCTCAACCAATGGCTGAGGTGTTCGCTGACACAGCAAAGTGGACTTGTCTGTCAAATGCTCCCTCAGTCCCTACCCAGAGACTGGGCTGCCCTTCCCTACACAACCAGCTATGCCAGTCTCTTGGCCCAGACTGCCCATTTTGGTTGGGGTCTCCCCCACACCCTCACATCACAAGGCTCAGACCAGTCCTGTGACTTTGGACTCTCCCAGATGTCCCTGCCTCTGGCCGTGCTCTCCCTTTTTATCTACAATAAGCCTTTCCCTCCACTATGCCTAGCCATGTCCTTCCCCTTTTTATTTCTTTTCTTCATTTATCTAGGGCTGAAACCCAGGACCAGTCATATCTTTTTATTTCCTTTTAATTCAGAAATCCACATCCTCCAAGTAGACCTCACTGAGGTCCTGCTACCTTCCAACAATCCATTCTAATTTTGAATCCATCAGTGTATTAAATCACTAATTAACACACCTGTCAGGGACTGGATCCATCAACTAAGGACAAAGCCTGCAACACAGGAGCCATTGTGAAGACAAGTCACATCGATACTATAGCATATGTAAAGCAATTTGTCAGTCTTTAGCTTTTGTATTTACTTTATCTCCTAACTCTCCAACTAGGTCCAGACTGTAGGACCAACAATGGTCCTTATTGTCCTGAGGACAGCAGCATCTGCAACACCTGGAACTTTCTGGGAGTGCAAATCCACAGTCCTCACCAGAAATACCACATCAGGAGAAGACTTTCAAGTGGTTCTGCTACATACTAAGGGTTAAGAACCACTGCTTTAGGAAATGGCAGTTAAGGTGTCACTGTGAACAAGGAAGGATGTGGGGATGTTTTCAAATATAATAAAAACATTTGGAGATATCAGAAGGATCTACCCACAGTCAGTCTAGGAGGATCAGAGAGTGGTGACTCACACCTTTAATCCCAGCACAGGTAGTATCCTGGGAGTGGTGACCTACGCCCTTAATCCAATTTGAGTTCCAGGTCATCTTAGTTTACTGAAGAAGTTCCAGGCTCCCAGGCAGGCAGTGGTGGGGCCATGCCTTAACTGAGTGAAGAAAGTATTTAGGGCAGACATAGAAAGACAAAGCAGGAAGAAGAAGCCAGGAGGAGTGAGGCTGAGGAAGCTGAAAGACAGCTGGGTGAGATCTGACTGTGGTGTTTACTCTTTGATATCTCTGCCTTTAACTGAGATCATGCTCTGAGTTTCCTTTATTCATGCAACAGAAGGACAGAGATTTCAAGCGGTTCTGCTACATACTAAGGGTTAAGAACCACTGCTTTAGGAAGTGGGAGTTAAGGTGTCACTGTGAACAAGGAAGGATGTGGGGTTGTTTTCAAATACAATAAAAACATTTGGAGATATCAGAAGGTTCTACCCACAGTAGATCTTTAGGAAGTGGTAGTAGAAGTGTCATTGTGAACAAGTAAGGACAGAGGTATAGAGTTCCTCCACTTCCTGCAGGTACCTGAAGAACTCCATTTCCCATTAGAGATGTCTATTGAGGCAAAGCTAGAATTCTGCCTTTACCACTAAAAGCAATTGTCTGATGAAGCAGTATACAGCAGAGTCATAAAGTTTTATTGGGAGGTATTTGTAACATAGACCGTAAATACAGGACTAAAGACACTGAGAAGTGCTCAGGTAACAGATGAGACTTACAAAGAATGGGTGTGGGCTTCTCCAGGCAGGCAGACTTGGGTGTGTTGTATGATGTGAATGTGTAGAATCTTAGTGGCCCTCAAGTTATTTCTCTAAAGTTTGCTAAGCACACACACATACATACCACACACACACACACACACACACACACACACACACACACACACACAGAGACACACATGCACACACATGCAAACACACACACACAAACATACACACACGCAAACACACACAGACACACATACACACAAAGTGTCTTAATATTGTTCAGAGAAGACAGTTTGCAACAAATTTAAAGGTTAAAGATTTTGCTTCTGTAAGCAAAGTTTTGCCATGGATTTGTAGGGCTTCTGTTTGAGTTTGGAAGAGAAGGGCAGATGCTGGGAACTTGAGGTCACAGAACATTTGGACACTCAGCAGTTTCTTTTTTGTCCTGGACAAGATGTTTTCTAGAAAATATACGTTGTCTCCGTGGCCATTTGCTTTTTGTGACTTGTGCCTGAAGCTTTCTGACTCCCTGGCATAGCAGGCAAGTCAGCATTTCCTCAAGCTATCTCTCGTGTCTCCATCATCATTCCTGGTACTCTGGCTGTTTCAAAACTATTGGTAAAGAGCTGGCATCAGAAGAGGTGGAGAAAGATTTCCACAGCCGAAGACCGCCTTCTGTAGCAGTGCCAACAAGTGGCCTCAGAAAGAATGACTTTCTGTTACACTGTCCCCGTAATCTCTTTTTACTTTACCAATGAACATGGGTACAGATCTCAGCTCTCCAATTCCCCCAGATTGCTACATCTCCATACCAAGTACACCCCCATTTAAAAAAAAAAAAAGTCTGAACTGCCAAGGACTGCTGTATCTGTTACATAAACAAATGATACATGTTTCAAAGATAATGTATTTATGATGAGGGTTACAGCGTGGATCTTGACTATTTTCCCACAGTCCCTGTACTGAAAGTTTGCTCTTCAGTGAAAAGAAATTAGGCTTTGAGGAGGGTACCCTCCGGTTCACCCTCACTTCTTGGCTATTGTGAAGTAAATGTGCCTCCTCTCCCCAATTTTCTCCAAGAGGCCCAAAGTGACAAAGTGACTGATTGTGGATTGAAACTTCCGAATTCATGAGCAAACTTCTTTTAAGTTGACACTGTGTCTCTTTTCCTAGGGAGATATGAACAAATGCTAGTCACCCGGAATGGGGCAGTACCAGCCGACCAGACACCATACCCATGCAGCTCTGTGAAACAGTGCGTTTGTTGGAGTTGCTCAGAGAAGCATGAGCAACACAAGCACAGCCATATCATCTGGGCGTGTGCAGTGATTCATGACAGTGCTGTCCTGGCACAACTCGCAGGAAGTTCCTTACCATCAGCAAATTCAGCTTATATCAATTTGAGGCGAAGCCTTGTGAACTTTGAGAATTTGTGACTTTCCAAAGTTCTGTAAGTTTAGTGAGATTTCTGAGTCTGGTAAGTATTTTTTTAGTTTCCTGAGTTTCAGAAACTTCCTTCCTCCTTTAGGAAAGAACTTCTTAGATTGGAGGAGGTAGCTCTACAGCAGTTGTTTTTTACAATGTTTTGTCACCATAACAGAAAGCTTACTCACACATTCAGAAAATAGTTTAAATCTGTCAAAAATAATAAGAGCGTAGTTTGTGGCTTGGGAGGTGAAGAAAGCATCAAGTATTTGCTTTATGGATTCAGGACAAGGACCTGCGATCCTCTGAATGCTCAAGTTATGGTCTGAGTTTTAATTCCTGTGCCTAAAAGATCTGTGAAACAAAAATGCTCTAACTGCAAACCTCATCTCCAAGAACAGATGCTTCCTGAAATTCTGGAGGCTATTGCTCATGTTTCAATCCCCTTAACAAGTTTGCTGAACCCATTTGCACTGGGGGTGCTTGATTACATGTGGGCAGGAGGTATGCAGCAGCAGGAAGTGCATCAAGATTGGACCTGATGAGAAATACTATGGCCTTATGGGTTTGCCTTTTTAAACCTCTACAAAATATGACTCATCACCATTTCCTGGGGAACCCAGGAATGGACGTGGCCAGAATGAGTCATCCTGACCAGTATGTAATTAAAGTTTTATCAAAACTGGCCCAAAATTTTGTGAAAGTTGTCTTATCCTCAATCAGTGAGATTAATAATCCCTAGAGAGCATGTAAAACTGGGCGCTGTAATGTGTGTCTGTAATGACAGGAAAATCACCAGAAGCTTGCAGACCAATAGTGTAAACTGTTGTCAACAACAAAGAGGCCCCATCTAAAGCAAGGTGGAAAGTGAGAAGCAAGGACTGAAGTAAACCTCTGTTCTCCACCTCTCTATGACATACGCATGCCAATGTGCGCATGCACACACACCCAACCATAGCAGTTGAGCACAGACGCTGTACAAAACAAATGGTAAAGTTAACGGAGAATGATTGTACTTAATATACTTTTATCTTACAAATCAGAATCTCTTACCTTTTTCTTTTACATCCCGAATGAGATCACTGAGATAAAGATATGCCAGATGGCTTCAGATTTTAGTAATAATTCATTACAGATTCAGGCAATTGGCTAATTATTTGGTAACCTGTATTGACACAGAGTTTTGGAGATGTTTCTACATGTGATCAAGGTCAGTCATTGAGGAAAAAACTCAGAAAATGTCAGGATCACCGCCTGGGGGAAGCAGGGTGGAGAAACAAAGAAGTGTGTGGGAGAGCAAGATGAAGAGGCTTGGAAGCTCACATGCTCTTCCTTCTCTTTTACTTCAAAATTAAAATCAAAAACTACTCACAGTGAGGCAATTTGGGGATCTGTTTCTTGGTGTAATCTTACTGTTTTTTATGTTCAAAACTATGTTGTTATAAAATCAAAGGTAACCTGTATGATTTTTTGATCAAATTTGAAGATGTTCCGATTTTCCAATGTATTTAATGTCTTTCTTCATATTTGACATTTAGCTTAATTATGTAGTCATGCATAAGAAATTATTGTGAAATTTAGTAACTTAAAACAGCTAGTATTTATTACCTCACATCATTTCTGAAGTCAAAGATCAAAGAAAAACTCATGTGGCTTAATTGTAGTTTGGATTTTCTCATAGGGTTACAATAAGCCTGTCAGTCAAGTTTGAACCAAAAGACTGTATTTGGTGGTTCATGCCTGCCTTCTCAGCTACCTGGAAAACAGAGGCTGGGGGGAGCGCTCACTTGAGTGAGCCATGAGGCCAGCCTGGGCAACAGTTGAAGTCATGTCTCAAGAAAACAAACAAGAAAAACTGAATTAGAAGATTTGGTTGAGACTGGAAGTCTCATTTCCTAGGCAGTTCACTCAATGAGTTTCTCACAGAAAGTCTCAGCTCCTTGCCAAGTGGCCACCTCCATCTAGCTGTTTCAAATTGGCAGCCAGCTTCCACCAGGTTGAGTATTCCACTAGATTAAGGTAGTACCCTCCACAGTCTAGTCTCTTAAATTGCATGCTGTCATGCTATTCTAGTTAAAGCCTAAAGTAAACAGGGTGAGAACCAGGCCCTACTCCCTAGAGGGAGTAGTGTCAAGGAATTTTATGTGCTACCTGATACACAAAATAATTGTATTTAAGAGTAGAAAGTGCTTTGGGGGATGGAAAGATGACTTAGCAGTTAAGAATACATACTGGTCTTCTAGAAGAGACAAGCCAAGTTTCCAGTACCCATGTCAGAAGTTTGAAACATCTGATAACTCCACCTCCAAGGAGATCTGAAACCTCTAGCCTCTGTGGCCATTGCACTCACATGCACATACCCAAACAAAGACACACACATATACACACAACTATAAATAAATCTTTTAAAAGTGGGAAAGGAAAATGGCTTCAATAGAAAGGTTTTATACTTCATTCAAAGTGAAAATTTGTATATTAGTTAACTAATGCTTAATATTAGAAAATTGTAATGTCACCAGTATATTTTAATATCTAAGGCAAATTGTCAAAAATAAACTTCCCCAAACAACATAAATAACTGAAGACAGAATCTTTTAAATTTTTTAAATGATTGAGGTACACAGAGAAATGGGAATGAAAACCACCACCAAGAACAGTGAAACAACATTGTATACCTAATAAAACAGAAAGTTCCTTAATGTAACTAGTTAAAGCAGAGATTAGCAAAGGAGATTAAACATCCACACACCTTATAGGCTGGATCCAAAAACATTCACTTCAAGTACAATGATAAAAACAAATGTACAAATGCACTATGTAACTGTCTTAGGGATTTTATTGATGTGATCAGACATATAGCAAGTCTTATAAAAAAAACCACTTAATTGGGGTGGCTCCCTTACATTTTCAGAGGTTCAGTCCATCATCATCATGATAGGGAGAATGGTGGCGTGTAGGCAGACATGGTGCTCGAGTAGTAGCTGAGAGTCCCGTATCTTGTAGGTAACAGGAAGTTGACTGAGACATTGGCCAGTATCCTGAGCACTGGAAACCTCAAAGCCTGTCTCCACAGTAACACACTTCCTCCAAAAAGGTCACACCCACTCCAATAAAGCCATACCTCTCAATAGTACCATTCCTATGAGATTATGGGGGCCAATTACATTCAAACCACCACAATAACATTCTTTAAAGGCCATATTTTATAATTCAAGAATAGATTAATGAGATGAGTATGAGAGGAAAGTACATATGTTATATAGAAAAACTCAGGCAACATAAAGCATCTTTAGTGTCTCAGGGTTTCAATTGCTTTTTTCGGAGGAGGAGTTGGGTTTTGTTTTTTTGTTTTTTTGCTTTTTTGGTTTTTTGTTTGTTTGTTTGTTTTTTTGAGACAGAGTTTCTGTTTTTCCCTGACTTGCCAGGAACTCATAGAGATCCTCTTGCCTCTGCCTCACGAGTGCTGGGGTTAAGGTTGAGTGCAACTTATTGCTGACACGAAAGAATGTGAGTAAAGGAAAACCAGAGAGAAGGCTTTATTTAGCTCACACATCCACATCTCTTTTCGGCATCAAAGGCAGTCAGGACAGGGAATCAAGCAGGGCAGGAACCTGGAGGCTGGAGCTGATGCAGAAGCCAAGGAGGATGCTGCTTACTAGCTTGCTCAGCCTGCCTTCTTATAACACCCAGAACCACCAGTCTGGGGATGGCACCACCCATAATGGGCTTGGTCCTCCTCCATCCATCACTAATTAAGAAAGTGCCCTATAGACTTGTATATTGTCTGATCTTATCGAGGAATTTTCTCAACATCTATGCCCAAACAAAAGGGCATTCATAGCTGTAAAAGAAACATTAAAACTTAAATTACACATTGTTCCTCACACATTGATAGAGATTTCAATAACCCACTCTCACTAGTAGACAGATATCTAGACAAAACTAAACTGGAAATCTCCCACTGTAAATAACAGACTTATGAATCAAATGGACCTAACAGATATCTACAGAACATTCACCCAAATACAAAAGAATACACTTTATTTTCAGCATCTAATGGAACATTCTCCAAAATTAAGTACATACTGGATCACAAAACAGTCTCAACAGACACAAGAAAATTGAAATAACTTCCTGTATCCTATCAGAACACATGAATGAAAGCTAAATTTCAACAAAAACAGAAACAACAGAAAACTTATAAACTCATGAAACCTAAACAACTTTCTACTGAGTTACCACTGGATCAAGAAAGAAAGAAAGACATTACAGATTACCTAGAATTCAATTAAAATTAATGCACAGCATACCCATACTTGTAGGACACAGTGTAAGCAGTGCTAAAAGAAAAGCTTATAGCACTAAGTGCCTGCATGAAGATGTGGGGACATATCAGATTAGTGACTTAAGAGCACACTTGAAAGCTCTGGAACTAAAAGAAGCAAACAAACCTAGGAGGAGTATAGAGTAGGAAATAATCAAACTCAGGGCTGAAATCAATAAAACAGAAACAAAGAGAACAGTACAAACAATGAACTGAAGAGTTGGTTCTTTGAGAAAATCAGCAAGATAAACAAACCCTTATTCAAACTATTAAAACATAGAAAATACCTAAGTCAACAAAATTAGAAATGAAAAGGGGACATAACAACAGACATCAAGGAAATCCAAAGAATTATTAGGTTATATTTCAAAAATTTTTATTCCACAAAAATTGGAAAATCTAAAAGAAAGGAACAAATTTCTTGGTTGATACCACCTAACAAAACTAAATCAAGATTAAATAGACAATTTAAGAACACCTATAACTCCTACTGAAATAGACACAGTCATTAAAAGTCTCACAACCAAAAGATAAAATAAAACATAAAAAGTGCAGGGTCAGATGGTTTTATTGCACAATTCTATCAAATTTACAAATGAGGGCTAATACCAATGCTCCTCAATTTATTCCACAAAATAGAAACAGAAGGAATACTGCCAAATTCGTTTATGAGGCTACAATCACACTGATACCCAAACCACATAAAGACTCAACAAAAAAGAAAATTACAGTTCATTTTATCTCATGAACATTGATGCAAAAATATTCGCAAATCAAATCCAAGAACACATAAAAGAGATCATGTACCATGAATAAATATGCTTCATTCCAGATATGCAGGAATGGTTAAATATAGGAAAAATCTATCAGTGTAATTCACCATATAAAGAATTTAAAGAATAAGAGCACTTGATAATCCCATTAGATGCTAACAAGGCCCTTGACAAAATCCAACACCCCTTCATGATAAAATTCTTAGAGAGATCAACAATACAAGGCATATAACTAAACATAACAAAAGCAATATAGAGTGAGATGAAAGCCAAATCAAATTAAATGGAGAAAAACTCAAAGCAACCCCACTAACATCAGGAACAAGACAGGGCTGTCCACCTTCCCCATATCTAATATAATTGAAGTTCTAGCTAAAGCAATAAGACAAATAAAAAAGATCAAGGGGATGCAAATGTTAAAGAAGAATTCAAAGTATCATTATTCACAGATATGATAGTCTACATGAGAAAACCCAAAATTCTATCAGGGGACTTCTACAGCTGATAAATACCTTTGGTAAAGTGGCTAGGTAAAAAATTAACTAAAAAAAAAAAAAATCAGTACCCCTCCTATATACAAGTAACAAACAGACTAAGCAAGGAATCAGGGAAACACCACCCTTCACAATAGCCACAAATAATATAAATTATCTTGAAGTAGCTCTAATAAGCAAGTGAAAGATCTGTATGACAAGAATTTCAAGTCTTTGAAGAAAGAAATTGAAGAAGATATCCGAAGATGGAAAGATCTCCCATCCTCATAGATCAGTGGGACTAACATAGTAAAATAGTTGTCTAACCAAAAGCAAACTCAATCCCCATCAAAATTACAACACAATATTTTACAGACCTAGAAAGAATTATACTCAGATGGAAAAACTAAAAACTCAAGATAGCCAAAACAATCCTGTACAATTAAAGACTTCTGGGGTTATCACCATCCCTGATTTCAAGCTCTACTACAGAGCAGTAGGAATAAAAAGTGCATAGCATTGGCATAAAAACAGATAAGTGGATCAATGGAGTCAAACTGAAAAACTAGATGTAAATCCACACACCTATAGAACCTAAGTTTTTATGAAGAAGCCAAAATTAGACAATGGAAATAAAGAAAGCATCTTCTGCAAATTGGGCTGGCATTACTGAATTTGGGCATATAGTAGAATGCAAATAAATTTATATCTATCACGCTGCACAAAACTCAAGTCCAAATGGATCTAAGACCTCAACAGAAATCCAGCAACACTGGACCTGATTTAAAAAAAAAAAGTGGAAAAGCACTGGTACAGGTGACAACTTCCTGAGCAGAACACTAATAACACAGACACTGAGATCAACAATTAATAAATGGGACTTCATGAAACAGGAAAGGTCCTGTATGTACCAGTAGCCAGTGACTGTGTCAGAGCATCAGCAGGTGGCAACTGAATCTCAGGTGTCAGCCAACCAGAGCAAAATATTTCAATGGGTATATCTCATTGAAACAAGGCTTGTAACAATACAGACTCCAGAATGTATTTTGTTTCTGTTGTCTCCCTACATGCTTACTACTATAATATATTTGGTATGAGGAGTCCCCCTCTGCCTTTATTATAGTGTGTTTATCTCATAAATACATCTCACTGGGACTATTTATCTGTAGATTGTCTAGAAGGAGACTCCTCCTTAAGCTGCATTATCTATTTGCTATCAATAATGTTAGCTTATACAGAGTTTTGATGAATAAAAATGAATTAAAAATGCTATACAAGTCAGGTATTATAAAGTCCCTGAGAGCTGTTTTAGATCATAGCTCTGGTTGACACAGGGAAATAGCTGAATTTCCCCAGCTGCCAAGATAGCTGTACACTATTAGCTGATACGAAGCTTCAAAGTGACTGTACTTCAGACTAGGTGCCTTACTATTGGTTTTTAAGATAAACTGTTCCCAGAAAAAGCAGTCCAGTTCACAAGGACATTATAGCCAGTGGTCTGATTAGTTGAACCAAAAATAAAGGTGCAAAGCAATGTAATTGCTATACCAGTCTCTCTTGTTTGGTCTGGCTGATAACCTAGGACAGTGATTAGTCCTCTGCACAAATTCCTAATCTCAATTTTATGATATAGGTATGCAGCCTGAGGCCTTTAAGCTCAGCCAGTTCCTTTACATGTTGGGTCCTAAAACTGCATGGGTGACAGGGAGCAATTAACTGAGATCTAGAAACAAAATAATGGCCTTTGTTCAGATACACCACACGGTAAGATTTTTCCTGGTTAGGGCTATAGAGAATAATTTGACCTCATAGCCAGAGAAAGACTGGCAAGTTTCCCTTTTATGGTCTAAAGTTACACACAGGACAGAAAAATAGGAACGTCCCTCTATATAGATAACAAAATGGCTGGTTCTTTCTTTGCAGCTTCAAATTACAGCCCACCAACTAGGGAGCTGAGATTAACTGCCTGTGAGGTGTCGGGGTAACTGTTTCTTATCATTTACTTAAGACAGAGAATGTGATCTTCAAATCTAACTTCTATATTGCCTGTAAGATTTTGTTGGGTAGGCATAGCTGTTAGGAACAACAACAAAAAATAGTAGAAGATTCAACATAAAGAATAAGACAGAAACCATCAAGAGAATATGTGAGAGTGTTTTCCTTTCCTAAAAGCTCTAACTCTGCTGTGGACTTTCCTTTTGAGCTGAGCTGTTGAAGGCTGGCTCTCCAGACGGTGGTATATAAGGCAAAGGACACCATCAATAAGACAAATCAGCAGCCTAGAATGGGAAAAGATTTTCACCAACCCCACATCTGAAAACAACTTGTATGCCCCCCCCAACTGAAGGATGAATAAAGAAAATGTGGTAAATTTAACACAATGGAGTTACTTAGCTATTAAAACCAATGACATCATGAAATTCACAGGCAAATAGATAAAACTAGAAAAATTCATCCTAAGTGAGGTAACTCAGATCTAGAAAGACAAATATGGTGTACTCACTTATAAGTGGATATTAACCATATGGTAAAGGAAAACCATGTTACAATCCACAGACTCAGAGAGGCTAGGTAACAAGGAAGGTTGGAGGTGGGGGTGGGGACGACGACAATAATCAGATCTCCCTGTAAAGGGGAAATAGAAGAGATTTCAAAGGTGGAATAGGGATGGGTGTGAACAAGATAAATCAGATGAGGGAGGGGAGAGAGAATACTGAAAGAGTTGACTGGAAGGGGCCAGGCTTTCAGGGTCAGGTAGAATCCTTGTGCAAGGGAAACTCCCAGGAATCTACAAGGATGAGCCCAGCTAAGACTCCTATCAATAGCTGATTCATAGCCTAAATTGGCCATCTCCTGTGACCGGATAAGACATCCAGTGAGAGTTTGGAACACCAACGCAGCCATATAACCATTGACCCACAGTCTGTCTTACCTTTGAGATGTGCTGGGATTTGTGCCTGAACCAATTGTTATCAGAGACTTCGTCCAACACCTGATAGAAACAGATGCAGAGATCCATAGCCAAACATCAGGTAGAGCTCAGGGAATCCTGCTGAAGAGAGAAAGGAGTGGAGGAGCCAGAGAAGCCAAGGACATCATAAAAATAAACCCACAGAATCAACTAACCTCATAAGGGCTCACAGAATCCAAACTTAAAACCAGGGACTCTGCATGGGGCTGACCTAGGCCCTCTGCACATATGTAGATGTGGTGGGATTCAGGTGTCAGCTGATAAGATCAGAAGACATTTATCCAGGGTCCTGGGCTCCCAAAGGGGGAGTGGCCAACCCCATTCAAGAGGGACTGCTAGGAGCCTGTTTGCTCCTGACTGCTTGAGAGACTGGTTTGGTGTCTATCATCCATCATGTGGATAATCCGATCTCTCAGGTACCTATATAAGCTGTTATCTGTATCGTGAGTGTTGATTTATATTCCAATAAATATTAATCTTGAATTGGTATATTTTAAGAGAGATTTATGCCTTCATCTTGCACCCAATGTGGGGCTTGAACCCATGACCCTGAGATTAAGAATCTCATGCTCTATTGACTGGCAGATGAGGTTAAAGAGATGAAATCTGGAACTCAACAATTGATGTCTAGGATATGTGACATGGAAATTTCAAACACTAAAATAGTGGATAAGGTTAATTTTCTGCAAATAGGTTACAACAAGCTTTCTGCTAAAGGCTTCCTCCGGATATGGATGAAACTACACAAGAAAAATATAGACTTTATGTAAATGATGAGAACAAGAAATTCATAAATTATGTTAATGACATGGATCGAAAAATTACTGATTCTATGAGGTCCTTGGAAGGAAAATTAAACTCTAGAAAAATCAGTGGTATCCAAACTTCAGGAATGGGAGGACTGTATTGCAGTACTGGAAAAGAGCAGTAATGCATCTTATGCTCAGAACAGTTCAGGTCAACATCTACCTTATCTATGTTTTCCTTCACTGGTTTTAATATCAAATCATCTAACGAGAGGTTACAGTATGACCAATCACCCTCCATTGCTTTAAACAAATTCTCTCTTTTTTAAAAAAAAAAATTGATTTACTTACCGGTTATAGTCTGTTGATGATTGTGAAGTGGGGCAGCTACATAGTGTGATAGCAACCCAAGGAGGGGTCCAAAAAGGAAAAAGAAACAACCCACCAGGAGAAAGAGGCCACTGTCTGAAAGACTTACCCAGATGAGAATGAAACAGAAACACATGTGGCCGGTCTGCCTAAGACTAGAGGCTAACCCAGAACAGAAAGCCTAGTCACTAGTAATTACTCCTCCAGCCACATGCTGTTCTGGCTGGCAAGTGCGGTTTTTTGGGTAGGGAGAGGAGGAATTCATGCCTCAAAGTTGGACACCAATTGTTGCACAAATAAATGAGACTCAGGGATAGATCTCTGAAGAAGTTGGAGATATTAGAGAGAGTAAACACCACAGTCAGATCTTATCCAGCTGTCTTCCAGCTTCCTCAGCTGGAATGTTTATCATACTATTTACTATGAATATTTATTGTTTGATATCACAGAAAAAATAGACTAATATAAATCCAAAGAAAAAGGTCTTTAAAAAGCCTGTTGAGAGAGAACACAAAGATGCTCAAATTCAAACAGAGGAATATAAAGAACCAAATTCAGCAAGGTCATCTAAAATCAGACAAAAACAGGCAACATTAATATACCCAGTAACCTTTAAAAAAATGAAGAATGATAAAGATGAAAGAGAAGCTAGCTGGGCTCCAGTACAAATATTAGAATTACGGAGAGTAAAGGAAGCAATTGTATCATATGGGATGCATTCACCATTTGTTAAACAAATGCTGAACTCCTGGTCATGCTGTAACCAGGTCACCCCTAAAGATTGGTTAGATATGGTTATAGCCGTGCTTGGGGCAGGTACGCTTATGCAATGGAAGTCATGGTGGAGGGAGGAGGCTAAAACAATAGAACAAAGAAACAGGGCCAGAGGCATAGAAGTCTCCCAAAACCAGCTTCTTGGGGAGGAAGATTATGCTGATATTGACAGGCAGTCATTATACAGTGACCATCTTCTGGATTTATGTCACATGGCAGCTTTAAATGCTTGGGACCGGATTGAAGAAATAGGGAAAAAAAGTGAAACATTTACAAAAGTAATTCAAAGTCCCAAAGAAACTTTTACAGATTATTTGCACAGATTAACTGCAGCAGTAAACAGAATGGTACCGGACTCAGAAGCCAGGCGAATAATCATTGAATCACTGGCTTTTGAGAATGCCAATCCACAATGTAGAAAAATACTTAGATCTTTAAAAGCAAGGTCAGCACCTTTGGAGGATTGGATTAATGAGACAATTAATATGGAGTCTTATGAAAGTGATGCTAGCTGGGTAGGAGAGCTTATTTCAAGAGGTATAAGAAAAAAATCAAAATGTCAAATGTTATAATTGTGGAAGGGAAGGTAACATAAAAAGAGACTGTAAAAAAGTGTTCCCAGAAACAATGCTTTTGGTAGGAATAATCCCAAGAGAACACCCCTCCCTTCTGGAATATGCAGAAGGTGTGGTAAAGGAAGACATTGGACTAATGAATGCAGATCAACAAGGGACAGAAGGTAACGTTCTGCTCTTGGGAAATGCTCCAAGGGGGCTTTCAAAAACCCCCAGGTCAGGTAACTTTCCGCCCTTGGAAAACACCCCAAGGGGGCTTTCAAAAGCCCCCATATCAAGTCCAATCCAGTCCAGTCTTACCTTGCCATTGTGGAGGAAACACCTTCCCAGAACAATTAAAAAGGTTAAAACCTATTTTAAAAAGACACACTACATGGAATGACAGAAAATTTACAGAAAAAGAAAAAAATTCAGGAAAAATTATAAAGCGAATATTTTGGCAAACTTCTATCAATGAACAAAGGCCAAAATTAAAAGTACAAATAAATGATGTTATTACTTAAGGCTTATTGGAAATGGGTGTGGATGTATCCATAATTTCACCAGAGTCATGGCATCCAAGTTGGCCCCTTCAGGAGGTAAATGTTCAGGTTTGGGGTATTGAGTCCATATCCCAGGTAAAACAGAGTGCAAGATGGCTTGAGTGTATAGAACCAGAAGGACAGAGAGGAATATTAAAGCCATATGTGGCTGATATAGCTATAAATTTATGGGGAAGAGATTTACTGCAACAGTGGAACACACAGATTAATATTACTCCAAATACAGAAATAAGCCATAAACTAGCACATGGTTCCAGAAGAAATATCAGAAGGTATTATGAGAAACAGTCACAGACCATTCAGGTTATAGAGAAACAAGGCAAAACAGCTGCTGATCTTTCAAAAACACCCACAGCACTACCTCTAAAATGGCTAACAGAGAAGCCTATATGGGTTCATCAATGGCCTCTAACAAAGGAGAAATTACAGGCCTTAGAGCAGCTGGTACAGGAACAGTTAAATGCTCAGCACATCGAAGAATCAACCAGCCCTTGGAATTCTCCTGTATTTGTTATTAAGAAGAAATCTGGAAAGTGGAGAATGGTAACAGACCTAAGGGCAATAACAAGGTGATCCAGCCAATGGGCTCTCTACAATCTGGGATTCCTTTGCCTTCTCTGTTACCTAAAAAATGGCCTATTATAGTTATTGATTTAAAAGACTTTTTTTTTTTTTTACAATACCTTTACAAGAGCAAGACAAAGAAAAATTTGCCTTTATAGTACCCACTTATAATAATTCTCAGCCTGTAAAGAGATTCCAGTGGAGGGTACTCCCTCAAGGAATGCTGAATAGTCCTACTCTGTGCCAGTATTTTGTACAAAAGCTAATAGAACAAATACGCAAGAAATTCTCACAATCTATAATTTATCATTGCATGGATGGCATCTTGTTGGCCGATTCAAATATTGATACTTTGGAAAAACTTTTTGAAGAAGTGAAAAGATTTTTGCCTGCTTGGGGATTACAGATTGCCCCAGAAAAAAATACAAAGAGGGGATTCCATTAATTATTTAGGATATAAAAAAGGCCAACAAAAAATTAGACCCCAAAAGGTACAGATCAGGAGAGAGAGATTAAAGACACTTAATGATTTTCAAAGACTACTAGGAGACATTGCCAATTTATGACCAACTATTGAAATTAAAAATGATGTACTAGATAATCTGTTCAAAACATTAAATGGTGACAAGGACTTAAACAGCCCGAGAGAATTACCATCTGAAGCTGAGAAAGAACTGGCTTTGGCGGAAAAGAAATTACAAGAGGCAAATGTGGATCGTGTGGATCCAGACCTTAATTACATTCTAGTTATCCTGCCCTCTAAGCATTCTCCTACAGGAATTTTAATGCAAAGGGAAAATGTTATACTGGAATGGATATTTCTTCCACATAAACCAAGCAAGAAGTTAAAGACATATGTGGAAAAGATTTCTGAACTTATTTTTAAAGGAAAATTAAGACTTCATCAATTGACAGGAATGGACCCAGCAGAAACTGTTGTACCTTTAACTAATGAAGAAGTTGACCAATTATGGGTAGAAAGTGAACCTTGGCAAAGAGCCTACAGTAATTTTTTTGGGAGATACTAACAACAAATATCCTTAAAGTAAAAGAATTGAATTTCTAAAGAAAACCAATTGGATTCTCCCTCGTATTGTATGAGATAAACCAATTTCTGGAGCCCCTACATTTTATACCGATGCAAACAAATCAGGAAAGGTAGGTTACAAATTGGAACATATAAGTAAAGTGGCTCAAAGCCCTTATAATTCTGTCCCAAAGTCAGAATTATATGCCATCGTGATGGTGTTAATGGACTTTACAGAACCACTTAACATAGTCACTGACTCTCAGTATCCAGAAAGAGTTGTTCTACACATTGAAACAGCTGATTTTATTAATGATGAATCAGAATTAACTTCATTATTTATTCAGTTACAAGGAATAATCAGGACTAGAAATCATCCCTTCTATATAACACACATTGGATCCCATACGGGTCTGCCAGGTCCTTTAGCACAAGGTAATGATGAAATTGACAAATTATTAATAGGAAATGTACTAGAGGCCTCAGAATTTCATAAAAAGCATATTGTTAGTTGCAAAGGATAAAAAAAGATTTCTCTATCCCTTGGCAACAAGCCAAGGAAATTGTAAAAAGATGTCCCACCTGTTCTTTCTATAACCAAACTCCATTGCCAGCAGGAAGTAATCCTAAAGGTATACATAGAAATGAAATCTGGCAGATGGATGTATTTCATTTTACAGAATTTGGGAAATTAAGATATGTCCATCATACAATAGATACATTTTCAGGATTTCAATGGGCAACTGCTTTGAGTTCAGAAAAGGCTGATTCTGTAATCACACATTTGCTAGAAGTTATGGCCATCAAGGGAATACCTGTACAAATAAAGATTGACAATGCTCTGGCATATGTCTCTACTAAAATCAAACAATTTTTTGCTTATTATAATATAAAGCATATTATAGGAATATCACACAATCCTACAGGGCAAGCAGTCATAGAGAGTTCAAACTGAACTCTAAAGGATATGTTAAATAAACAGAAAGGAATAACAAAGACCCCCAGAGATAGACTACATAATGCTTTATTAACTTTAAATTTTCTCAATGCTAATGACAAAGGAACAACAGCTGCTGAAAGGCATTGAACTATAGACAAAACAGCTGAACTAAATCAGGCTGTTTACTTCAAAGATATACTAACCTCTGAGTGGAAGCCAGGATAATGTGCTATGTTGGGGAAGGGGTTTTGCTTTTGTTTCCACAGGTGAAAAAAAGTTATAGATACCATCAAAATTAATAAAGACCCAATTTGAACCAGAGAAATTTCATGAAAATAAGAATTGATAGCTCATCCACCCATATTACAACTTTTTAAGTTGTAAGAAAAAAACAAAGGGTGGGGGCAGGTTTCTGTTTTTGTCTTCACAGAAAACTGGAAATACCTATCTTCAAGAAGTTAAAAGACCTTGGACATCTAGACATCTAAAACAAAAGAGAGACTATCCAGGAAAATTTGCAAACAAAAGGATATGGTAACTATTGGTAAAATCTCATTGCTTAACCTTTACAATATTTTATTTTGTTGGTTGAAGTCCCAGTTTAATTATAATTTAAGCTGGTTTTAGAGTTGGATTGTGGCTCTCTCCTTCTCTAAACTCAAGCATACTTGTTAAAGGAAAATTAAAAAAAAAAAATCTCTGTATCATATCAGAAGAGCCAACTGATAAGGCACAGAAGAATAACAAAAAATAAGGGACTATTATATTGTTACTAATCCTATGCTCAATAAATAGTTATACATTTAGTTTCCTGTACATTGTGTTGGGTTTTAGTCTCTTATCAGTTTTCTGCAGTGATCCAGGACAAGGCCTAACTGATAACTTGAAGTATCCAAAAGGAAGATGGGGCCCCACAACGATTGTTTCACATGAACTCTGACAAAGGCACTAGGCTGACAAACACCAACCAAAGATCAGTTTTAGACTACAAACTGCTCAGGACAATTTTGTGGCAGCTCGCTGAGATGAACCAGCTTCACAGACTACTATGGCCAGGACTTGAGACAAGCTGTGTGCTTTCCTGCTATGCAGAGACTTGACAACAAATGACACAGCTACTTATTTCAGGACTTGACATTTAACAAAACTTTTCTTTTCAGGATCCCCAAAAGATGCCATCACCCCCAGTCAGCAGGATGTAATCTTAAGAACCAGCGCCCACACTCCCAAGTGGTGGGGTGGGTTGGTTTTGGTTCCCAAGTGGTAGGGTGGTTTGGTGTTGGTTGTTCAATCGGTTATGGATGATTGTCATTGTTAATTGGTTAATTGGTTAATTGGTTAATTGGTTAAAAATTGTTCATGGTTATGGTTAGAAAAAAGTTAAACAAGAATGATTAGATTAAAGATTTGTGTTTAAAAAAATAGAAAGAAAAAGGGGATACAGATATATAGGATATAAGGATAGATTATTGAATCTTCTTTTTAAAGGATTTACTAGCTTTAAATATTTTACATTGCATTGGTTTTCTGTATACAAATTGTGTATCTTGAGATTAATTGTGTTGTTGTACAAATATTTCTATGCTTGTTTCAGGTAGTATACTTAATCAGTTTGTCTAACATTGTAATCCAAATTGCTAGTCCATGAAAGTTTTTATTTCCAATTAATTAGAATATAAAGCAATGCAAGTCAGTAGTTAGACATTACATTCAAACATAGTCATGTTAGATATGTTTTCAAGGTCAAACAAATATATTTTAGATAAACAAGTCTTCTTCAAAAACTTCAGAGATCCATAGAATATGGCATTTAAAGTATTTTTAGAACTTAAAGACTTTTCTGGACAGTGAGACGAGTCAGCTTCTGGCAGCTCCAATATACTTCAAGAGAAAAAAGGGCATTGAAGGAACTCCATATGGAGTCTACTTTCCTTGTGGCAACGGTTAGTCATTGGATAAGAACCTGTCCCTGTATTGGCTGCTTGACAGTGTGCTATTTGAACTGAACATGCAGGTTCCCTCAGAAAGTGACCTTTGAACTTTGACAGAACAAGCTTAGATGGTCCTTCAGGTTCCTGCTTTTCAGAGAAAACTGTCAGAGATGGCCCATGGATGGTGTGAGGCCAGTAGCGGCCTCTGGCATGCTGGGCCTGGATCTTTCTGGAGTTGGGTTGCTTGGGAACTCAGTCCAAAGCGGGTGGTAAACTCCATTTAAGGCTAAATACCGGCACGAGACTGATAACCAACAAGTACCACAAAGGAAAGTTGAAAAGAACTTTAAAGAGAGTCTTTAATCTTCAGGACACAAGGGGAAATGACTGAACTACCCCAAGATGGACAGAGCAGATTTTCTGCTTCATTGAGATGAAAAGAGACTCTGGGCCTGTAGGCTGAAGATGGATGCCCCAACTTTAAAAAGGAACTTTGGGTGACTGTCCAGGCAGATAGGTGTCACCTCTGTCATTTCTAGTTTTTGGAAGTTGCTTGTACTTCCTAGTTATTTAGGTAAATATTATTTCCTTCTTAGGTCTCTGAGGTAGTTGAAGATGACAGTTTTCTAATGACAGTTTTAGAAAAGAAACTTTAAAGTTAAAGTTTATAGTTTAAGAGACATCAAAATAATAGCTTTTAGTTAGAAAAGAAATGAATTAAGTATAATCCTTTGGACTCATCAAAATACATAATTAATGAAATATTTTCTTGGAATTGTCAATTGTTAATGGACTGGACATTACTCATTTATTGTTTGTATATATTGTATATAATTATTGTACCTATTGTATATTGTTTTTCTTATGTTAGCTATCACCTTCTTTTTGTTAATTTGACACAAAAGGGGATATGTGGGGATCCAATAAAAGTTTCAGAAGTTTTGGAGATATCAGGAGGAATCTACCCACAGTCTATGTGGGGGGTTAGTAAAAGCTCCAGAAGTCCCAGAGCTCTAACCACAGTCAGTCTAGGAGAATCAGAGAGTGGTGATTCAAACCTTTAATCACAGCACAGGGAGTATCCTGGGAGTGGTGACCTACACCCTTAATCCTAACTGAGTTGAGGTCACTTTAGATTATAGAAGGAATTCCAGGCTCCCAAGCAGGCAGTGGTGGGGCACGCCTTAATTTACAAAAGGGTACTTAAGACAGGAAAGAAACACAGAGAAAAAAAAAACCAAGCCAAGGGAAGCCAGGCTGAGGAAGCTGGAAGACAGCTGGGTAAGATCTGGCTGTGGTGTTTATTCCCTCTAATATCTCTAACTTCTTCAGAGATCTATCCCTGAGTCTCATTTATCCATGCGACGCCTACCTTATGCCAATATTTTGTACAACAACCACTAGAAGTGCTGTGCAAGCACTTCCCACAATCTATCATTTACCGTTATATGGATGATATCTTGTTGGCAGACCCAAACCCAGGTACATTAGAAACATTGTTTGAAGAACTGAAAAATTATTGCCTGACTGGGGACTACAAATTGCCCCAAAGAAAGTACAGAGGGGAGATTCTATCAATTATTTAGGATATAAAATAGGTTTACAGAAAATTAGACCACAATAGGTGAAATTGAATAGAGACAAAATGAAGACTCTTAACGATTTTCAAAAACTGCTAGGGGATATTGCTCACCTACGACCCATGATTGGTATAAAAAACTATGAGCTAGTTAATCTGTTCAAGACTTTGGACAGTGAAAAGGATTTAAATAGTCTAAGAGAATTCTCTGATGAAGCTGAGTTGGTGGAAAAAAAAAACTTCAAGAAGCACATATGGATCGAGTGGATTCAGACCTAGATTGCATACTGGTTATTTTACCCTCTAGACAATCTCCAATAGGAGTCTTAATGCAAAGAGAAGATTTTATATTAGAATGGATATTTCTGCTGCATAGGCCAAGCAAGAAGCTGAAACATATGTGGAAAAAAATTTTGATCTGATTTTTAAAGGTAAATTCAGACTTCTCCAGTTGACTGGAGAGGACCCTGCAGAAACTGTTGCACCTTTGACTAATGAAGAAATTCATTGATTAAGGGAAGACAGTGAACCTTGGCAAAAGGCTTGTACTGATTTTTTAGGAGAGATTAATAATAAATATCCTTGAAGAAAGAGAATTCAATTTATAAAGGAAACTAATTGGATCTTTCCTCATGTGGTACAGGATAAACCCATTTCTGGAGCTCCTACATTTTATACTGATACAAACAACTTAGGAAAGGCTGGTTAAAAATCAGAAAACTTAATGGTAGCTCAGAGCCCTTATAACTCTGTTCAGAAGTCAGAACTATATGCAATTATTATGGTGCTGTTGATTTTACAGAGCCTCTCAATGTAATAACTGACTCTCAATATGCAGAAGGAGTTGTTTTACATATTGAAACTGCTGACTTCATTCCTGATGATACAGATTTAACCTTATTGTTCATACAACTACAGGCTATCATCAGAGATAGGATGCATCCCATGTACATAACACATATCAGGGCACACAGGGGTCTCCCAGGCCCTCTAGCACAGGGTAATAATGAAATTGACCGGTTGCTAATAGGAAATGTCCTAGAGGCCACAAAATTTTATGTGAAACATCACATTAATAGTTAATGACTAAAGAAGAATTTTTCCATCACTTGGGTAACAGGCAAAAGAAATACTAAGGAATTGTAACACTTACTCCTTCTATAACCAACCGTCTTTACCTGCAGGAAGTAATCCTAAGGGTACACAGAGAAATGAGATCTGGCAAATGAATGTGTTTCACTTTCCAGAATTTGGAAAGATGAATTATGTACATCATACCATCAATACTTACTCTGGAATACAATAGGCGACTTCCCTGAGTTTTGAAAAAGCTAATGCTGTACTTACCTTTTGGAAGCCACGGCCATAATGGGAATTCACACTCAGATTAAGACTGACAATGCTCCAGCTTATGTTTCACAAAAAATGAAGATTTTTGGATATTATAATATAAAGCATATTACAGGGATACTGCACAATCCTACAGGACAGGCAGTTATAGAGAGATCTCACCGCACTTTGAAAGAGATGCTTTATAAACAGAAGAAAGAAAACCCAGGGAGAGGTTGCATAGTGTCTTATTGACCTTTAATTTTTTTAATGCTGATGATAAGGGAATATCTGCTGCTGAGAGACATTGGGTAATAGAGAAATCTTCTGAGATAAATCAACCCATCTACTTCAAAGATGTGTTGGCTTCAGAATGGAAGCCAGGATATGTGCTTCAATGGGGTAGGGGTTTTGCTTTTGTTTCAACAGGAAAATAAAAGATATGGGTACCGACAAAATTAATAAAGGTTTGCTTCGAAAAGGAGTCCCTTCCTGAGGAGGAGAAGTAATTGCTCATCCCTGATATGACAAATAGATACATGGTAAAGAAAACACATTTAACAAGACCAGGGCAGGGTCTCAATTTAGTCTTTACAGGAAAATGGATATAACTGTCTTTAAGATATTGACTGGACATTGAATAATTACTCACTGCAATGGAAGAGAGATCGATGATGAAGGAATGTAAACAAGAGACTATGAGACCAATTGATACAAATATGCATTACTGGGTAATCTCTCAATTCTCACTACTTTACATCTTACTTCTATACCTCTTCAAAAAAAATAAAATAAAAATTATCGTCCTGATTCGACTATAAATAAGGCTGGATTTGAAGTGGGAGCAAGT
Organism: Phyllotis vaccarum; assembly: GCA_033318265.1. NCBI lineage: Eukaryota > Metazoa > Chordata > Mammalia > Rodentia > Cricetidae > Phyllotis > Phyllotis vaccarum. The sequence continues at coordinate 80,028,290 of JARWLC010000008.1, forward strand.
GGCTTTCTCCCTCTCTAAATCCAAGTATATTGGTAAAGAAAATGTGAGAGATTCTGTCTCATATCAGAAAAGCCACCTGGTGTGGGACAGAAGACAGTTAGAATGTTTAGGAACCAGTATTATCGTGACTTCATCTTTAACCTTGTTTCTCTCTGTATCTGCACCTCCCAACCATCATGTCTGCATACAATCTCCTGAAGTCATAAAGGATGTAACTATCTTCTTTAGGTATCAATAATGCTTAAGTTTCCCATTGTAAATAACATTTCCTCCAATCAGCTATCTGCAAAGCACCAGGAACTGAGATGGGGCTCCCACCACAATGATTCCTACTGGTGAAACAGGAATAAAAGGGAGAGAATGAGAGAGAGAGAGAGAAAGAGACAGACAGATGCAGAAATAGAGAAATCAAGAACCTGGTGTACACCACTCAATGATTCAGTGATTGCTTTTAGAAAATAGACTATTCAAAAACAGTTATAAGATAGCCCTCTATGATTATTCTTCATGTCACATCTCTGATGAGAATTCCAGATGGATTTACCCAGTACTCTGAGAATAGTTATAGATGTATATAGTCAGTCCATTAGGATCTAATCATTGTTTTAGATTTTACAGGATCCCAAAGTTATGCCATCACCCTTAAGTCAGCAGGAAGCAATTTTATGAAAAACTATGCCCCCTTTCCCGATAAGTTTTGTCCTCTGAGGATTGTGGGTAATTATTATTCTGATAGAATAGTTATAAGTTAAAATTGGGTTGAGGACAGAACAAAATTATAGCTTCAGGGATCTCTTTTAAAGAAGAGAAAGGGGAATAGATAGGATAGATAAAGGTAGATTGTTCTACCTACATATAAACAAGTTTTAGCCAAATATATGGGCTAAGCCAAAGACAATTTGCACTGGTATAGATATTTGTATATTGATACAAATGTGAAATAATTTTATGTGTTTGATTGAGACAACTTGTACATTAGTACAAATTTAAATATGAAATTGTTTTATATGTCCAAAGCAACTTGTGCATTGATACAAAATTGAATCTGTAACCGTTATGTAAAATTGAATCTGTAACTGCTATATTTTGCATACACTTCTACCTCTGTTTAAAATATTTGCACATTATTTTCATGTCCACTATACAATTGATACCTCCATTTAACTCTACTAGACATAATGTATGATTGCACTAGTTATATGCATAAGATGTTTAATATACTTCTGTTTGGATGATATATATGTATATACATGTCTAAAATACATCATGCAAAATGGTATCAGTATTTTAGACATGTATATACATATATATTTTAGACATATATATATATCTGGCTAATGTTTGATAGTCATAGTAAAATATGCAAAATGGTATCAGTATTTTAGACATGTATATACATATATATTTTAGACATATATATACCTCTGGCTAATGTTTGATAGTCATACTAAAAGTCATTGTTCAAAGATTGTACAATCCTTTATAGGTAACCTAATTTTACAGTACAGGTTTCAATCCTTAGAATGATAAAAACTGCAGTCAACATTACTTAAGTTGCCATATTACAGTCATCCCAGATACAGGTTAGAATACCATAGATAGACAGGAGTCTTCAATCATTTCATAAACCCAGAGAATATGGCATTTAACATTTGTTATTCAGAATTCGGCCGTGAGAGATGTGAGACTCCTGGTGTCACTGTTCCTCTCTCGAGATGGTGTTGAGCATCAGGACACTCCTTTGGAGTTTGTCCCTTTGGCAGAGAATGGCCAGTTGGGTAAAGAACCCTTATCTCGATTGCTGACAGTACACACATGATGTCCAAGCTGGATGAACAAGATGACAGATGGAGACTGATGAAACCTGTCTGGACAGGATAAGACAGTCCCTCCCAAAATGCCCTGCTTGTGAAAAGATCTGTCAGATACCATAGGCCTGTAGCCAAAATGATGGATGCTCCAATGGCAGAAAACCATAGGTGATTGTCCAGGTAGCTGTGTCGCTGTCCTCTCCCAAATTTTGGAAGCTACTACTCTCATGTGCTTCTGACTTTCAGGTGATATATTTTCCTTCTCAGGTCTTGAAGGGGTTGAAGAATAGGTAGTTAAGGTTACTATCCTATTATCCCTTAGCGAGGAACATTCAGGTATTGGATTTTCAGTTTCCCAGATGAACAGTTTTGAAGTAATTTATATACCCTACCACCTACCAATATTCTAGAAATGTATGATGTACTTTATATGTGTTAGGTTTTGGTTGTAGTTTGTGCCTTATCCTCTCCTAGATACTACCTCATAATAATTCCTATTGTATATAGTCTTAGCTTAGAACCTTCTTAGTTAGACAAAAAGGGGAGATGTGCTGGGATTCAAGTGTCAGCTGATAAGGTCAGAAGACATTTAAGCAGGGTCCTGGGCTCCTGGGCTCCTGAAGGGGGAGTGGGGCTGCTGGGATCTTGGGGAGCCTGTTTGTTCCTGACTGCTTGAGAGACTGGTTCGGCATCCATCATCCATCATGTGGATAATTCGATTTCTCAGGTGCCTATATAAGCTGTCACCTGTATCGTGAGTGTTGGCTTATAGTCCAATAAATATTAATCTTGGATTGGTATATTTTAAGAGAGATTTGCGCCTTCATGTGACAGTTGTGTAGGTTGGTCTTTTTGTTGGACTTTTAGTGGACTTTCTCCATTAACAGTGGGAGCAGGGTCTCTGACTCTTTTGCTGATTTGGGGAATCCTGCTCCTCATACTGGGTCATCCTGCTCAGCCTTAATACATGGGAAGGTACTTAGTCTTACTGAAACTTTATATGTTATGTTTTGTTGATATCCATGGGATGCCTGCCCTTTTCTGAATAGAAACAGAAGAAAAGTGGATGGGAAATGGGGGGGGGCACAAAGGGGATCTTAGGGAGGGGCTAGAAGAAGAAGAGGGAGGGGAAATAGTGTGATTGTAAAATTAAAAAATTTAAAGTGGAAGATGGTTTATGATGTATGTATGTTCACTGTGCAGGGCAGTGGATTTTATTAAGGCAGTTTCTTACATTCTGTATGTCATATGCATTGCTTATATATATATTCACTATTACCTCTCTTACCCCAATCCCTCTAGCCGATCCCATTTCTCCTCACAAATAGTCATGCCTTTATGTAACTTAAATGAAAGATCAATCTCCATTGAGATATACATACTACACTCAATTTAATGACTGGGGACTGAGTCATTAGCTGGTCACAATAAACATGGCTGTTCAGCGATCTCTGTGGTATGTTGACTTAGAATCTTTCACATATGCATCCACAAATGGTCTAGCTGAATAACATGGTAATTCCATTTTCAGGTTTTTTTTTCCAGAATCGCCACACTAATTTCTAAAGTGACTGTACTAACGGACATTCCCACTAACAGTGTTAAGAGTTCCTTTCTTCCCACACCCTAGAATTTGTTGTAAATTCTCAACATTCTCTGATTGCATTTCTCAGATTATTAAGAATGTTGAATCTGTTCCCTTTTTATATAGGTGATGGCCATTTGTATTTCATTTTTTTTCAAAACTGTTGACTTAATTTGCCCACTTACTGATTGTTTTTGGTGTTCTTTTATATTCTAGATACTGATCACTTAATAGATGCATAAATGGCCAAGGTTTTCTCCTACCTTATAGGCTAACTTTTACTGTATTAATTGGGACCACTCTTGGGTATACGGTTATAATTTGATACAGAATCACTTTTCACCTTGTTAAAATTGTCTGGATTATCTAAGTTCACTTTAGATAGACAAAAATTTTGCAAAAAGTGCTCAAGTAGTTAAAAAAATAACTCCAAGAACTGACAATGAGATTAGCTTGACTAATGGTGAGGATGCAGAGAAAATGAATTTTCATACTCTTCTTGTGAGAATGTAAACTAACCCAGTCACTATGGAGATCAGTATGACAGTTTCTCAAAAAGGAAAAACAGATCTACCATATGACCTAGATACCACGCCTGGGATACACTTCAAGAAATCTAAGTCAAAATTACAAAGATACATGCACATCCAGGCTTACTGTGGTACCAACCACAAGAGTCAAGTTATAAAACAGCCTAGGTGTCCATAAACAGATGGGTAGGTAGAGGAAATGACATATAGATAGATAAACGGGGGGGGGGCAGGAGATGAGAGAGGATATATTGCATGGTGTGTATGTTCAAGCACATGAGCATGTTTTATTCAGCCCTAAAGAAGAATAAAGTTATGACATTTGTAGGAAAATGGATGGAAGTGGACAGCGGCTCCTGGATTAAAACAGAGAATAGGACAGTAGGACATAAAAATAATTTATATTTTTTAAAAGATGACACTGGCTACTTATAATTTTGCATATTTTATGTGATTTTTTACATTTATGTAGGTGGGGCAGGTGTACACCATAGCACACATAGGGAGTCAGAGCCCAGCTTGTGGAGTTGCTTCTCTCCTTCCATTACATGGGTTCCAAGGATTTAACCCCCATTATCAGGCTTGGCAACAAGTGCCTTCAGCACAGTGCCATGTCTGCAGCCAGTTATAGGAAATGAAAAACTTCTTAGAAGACCAGGACTGTCAAGGAGACTTCAAGAAATAGTAGACGACCTGAACAGTTATTTAATATATAGTTCCAAATGTTCTTGCAATGACATCTTCTTCCTATAAAAGTACTTACAGAAAATAGAATACTTATTCTGCATACACACACACACACACACACACACACACACTCACACACACACACAAAGAAGAAGAAGAAGAAGAAGAAGAAGAAGAAGAAGAAGAAGAAGAAGAAGAAGAAGAAGAAGAAGAAGAAGAAGAAGAAGAAACCACAAAACAACATCCTTATGGACACATGTAAAATTTCTTAGAAATTGTTTTCAAATTGACTCCAGAAATTTTAAAAGGAAGGAAGGAAGGAAGGGAGGGAGGGAAGGAGAGAGGGAGTGAAGGAAAGAGGGAGGAAGGGAAGGGAGGGAGGGAGAGAAGAAAGGAAGGAAGGAAAAAAGGAAGGAAAGAATGAAGGAAGGAAGGAAGGAAGGAAGGAAAGAAGGAAAGAAAGAAAGAGAGAGAGAGGAAGAAGGAAAATTATACTGTGGCTAACGGGGGCTGACTTGTCTTAGGAATCCAAGATTGGCATTCCTATCAAAAATCATCTAGTGTAATTTTCTGTATCAAAAGACTAAAATAAAAATATTATACAATCACCTTAGTATATACAGGAAATACATTTAATAAAATCTATCTGTAATTCCCAATTTTTAAATAATCCCTCAATAAACTAAGAATATAATTAAAATCTTAGCTTACTGTAGGACATCCACAAGAAAATTATTCCCAAGTTACTGATTGCTCTTCCCTAAGGAGAACAGAACAAAGCAAAGACATTTGCTTTTATTATTTCTGTTTAGCTTACTGCAAGTTCTAGTGGCAAGAGAAATAATAGTTACACAATTTGGAAGAAAAAGTAATAATTTCCCCATGAACAGTTATTTACAGAGAAAGTCCTACAGAAGCTACAAAAAAGTTACTTACATAAATGTGAATAAATTCAGTTTACAGAGCATGTAGTCAATAAAGATTCATTGTTTAAATAATAGCAATAAGCAATAATAACTGATATAAAAGTATACATGATTTTTTGACATGGAAATATTAGAGAAATATAAAATTTTATGTATAAAACAAAGTACTAAAGTGAATAAGATTTAAGTAAATGATAAAATATACTACATTTGTGGGTTGAAAATTCTATTAAAAGATATGGAGTCCCACCAATTGATCTTACAGTCTCAGTGGAAACTATCTTAAAATCCAAGCAGGCATTTCTGGTGAAATCGACAGGTTTACTCTTAATGCATATGGAAAATTGTAAAGCCTTAAATAGCCAAACTAACTTAGAAAAGGATAAAGCTTTGGAAGATTTGCACAATACTGCCTCAGACAGCACAGAACTGTAAAGAGAAAGGAAGACATTAGCACAGTAAGTTCAGAAAAGCATGTGCCTGTTCTCTTCTCGGCACAGGTACGAGTCCAATTCAATTACAAAAAGGAAATAATTTCACCAACTAGTGTTGGAATACTGGCTAGATATTTGTCAGAAACATAATCTTTACTTTCCACACTGTTTTTTTTTTAAAAAATTAACTCAAAATAGATCAAAGATTAAATGCAACAGTTTAAATGATAAAACTTACAAAATATAGGAAAAGATTCTAATAATATAAAACATAATCCGTCAAAGTCCAGAAAGAGCTCAGGGAAAGTCTCTAATTGTAGTAATCTTGCTCTTTGGCTTCTACAGAAAGCTCCTCTTCTGGCTAACTTCTTGCTAACTGAGATGTGTCTAGCCAGGGTGTGGTTTTATGCTTAAAAACTCACCCTGAGAAGGCTTTGAGGCTACACTGGGATCTCAAACACCAAGTGTAGTCACCAGCCACCTGTAAAGACTTTCTATTGGCTTAAACCTGTGGTGAAATAGTCTTTTCTGGTGGGCACCCACAACAAGACAGCCACATTAACTAACATGTTTACTATAGTTTCCTAAGGGCTCTCGGTACAAAGGAAGACAAATTTCCTTCTTCTTCTTTCCCTTCTGCCCTTGGTATCAACTACACCACAATCCAAGTGAAAATTAGTTTCTGCTTTCCCACTCCACGCAGAAATCAAATGACATAAATATGGTTTTCTTACTGCCAACATAGCATTCTTTTGCTGATGCCAGAATTTATTTTGATATTCACAAAGTGCTCACTACTGCATGATTTCCAACTGTTGTCTGCCTTCCTAAAATAGTGCTAATTTGACCCAGGGGTTTGTGGTTGTCAATCACTGAGTGAGAATATGTTTGATGACAAATATGCATAATCGTCACATCAGGACAAGACACCATGCATGTCCCGCACACATTGTCCCTCCAGTTCCTAGACTGTGCAACTGACAGTGTGTCTCTCTTCTCATAGCCTACTCGGCGCAGTCAAGACCACAGGCCAAAAGGCACTTTTCTATTGAAAGGCTTTTTTAATTGATAGCAAATTAATAATGTGTACTTTTAAAATCAAGTTGAATAAAAATATTACACCTAAGGTAATCATATCCACATCAGGACACATCTGTCTGTTATAAATATTAAACAAACGGACTATGACACATAGGGAGTAAACTAAGAACTTCTGTGGATAAGGCAATGTATAGTTATTAGTATTACTAGCACAATTAAAAAATAGATGCTCCTGATCTGCCCCAACATCCAACATTACTCCCCATTGTCAATCACAGGAACTCTTATTATAATTAGATGACTACTTCTTACTTAATTTTAGGTACTAAGTAGGGCATTACATTCCAATGGGGTTGAATACTAGCCTCCCACCTCATCTCCACCTTCCTAGTATCCACACAACACACAGTTATTAATTTGGCTAGTCTAGTCATTTAACTGTGTAACTACTAAGGACTTTAAAACAGAGCACACCAGAGGATTCTACACAGAGCTATCTTCTCTTTCTATACTGGACCACTTTCCCCAAGTTCTGTAACTGCCGTTTCTCTTGATCCACATGTAGTTTATGTTCTCTTACCTGACTTCCCGCACGGCTCACTGGCTCTGCCGTCTGTGCGGTCTCCTTGCTGCCAGTGCCCTGTGTTCCATGAAGTCTTTCTTGAAGTCACAGATCTTCTGCTCCCATCTTCGCTAATGACGACTGCCCAAGTCTCACCTGGAACACTCTTTTTACTGTTCTCCTGAGTAGATTATCCAAGTTGTGATTTGTCTCATATTATGATTAAAAAACACTCTCTTAAAGGTCCCAACGAAAGCATGACTCCTCGAATGTATAAAAAATATCATTTGGGGGATATTTCTCCTGATACAATGGCCACATTGGAACTATAGCTAGGGAACTGATTTTTTTATCTTAAAATTGTGGTGCATTCCACTGCCTTCTAGTGCTAAATGAAACTATGTCACATGCTATTCTGTTTTTCATTCCTTTGTTGATGATTTGATTATCCATTAGACAAGTTTAGAAACTGAATGTTTGAGACTTTTTCTGCATTCTGGCCTACAAGACATGCTACTGAACACACTGATCCCATGTCGGTCTGTTTAGGAAATAATACTTTGTTATCTTGTCATGGTCCTTCTTTTATGCTTCATTTCTGAAGCCCTGAATATATTGAGTGGACCTGCTTCCTGGTTCTTTTCACTTCTGTGTTTTTGACTTTCTTTTTCTGGAGGAGTCTTGCTTCTTTGAGCTGGTAGCCTGTGACTGTGCCTTCACACTAAGCAGTAAAAAATTTAGAGATGGTTGGAACTTCCCTGGTTACAAATGAGGACAACAGTCTGTCCTGATTATCCTCTAGTGATCCCCTGGTTATCAGTGAATGACCATGACCCCCATAGGTTCAGAGGGAGTGATGTGGACATATTAAGAGGTGCGGACTTGTTGGAGTAGGTGTGGCCTTGTTGGAGAAAATGTGTCACTAGAGGTGGGCTTTGAGGTTTCAGAAGCCTAAGCCAAGCCAGTGGCTGAGTCTCTCTTCCTGCTGCCTGCTGATCCAGATGTAGAACTCTCAGCTCCTTCCTGCAGGCCACCAAGCCTCTCGCCATCATGATGATGGATTCACATACAATAAAGTTGATGCTGTCTTCTCAAACTGTCTCTATAAAGGTTCATCTCCATGACCTTTAATGACCCACAGCCATTGCTTTCTTGTCTGAGGGTGCCCGGGTAATGATGGCATAGGCTATGTAAGAAAACTAGCTGAGTATTCCAGAGGAAGGGAGCCAGTAAGCAGCACCTCCCCAGTGTTGCCAACCCCAGATTCCTACATTGATTCCTGCCCTGACCTACCTTAGTGATGGATTGTGACCCACAAGTATAAGCATTTCTTCCCCAAGCTACTTTTGTTTGTGATATTTGTCACAGCAACCCAATAAAACTAGGATAGTGACCAAAGGCTGTGCTTCATGTGGGGATATTATCAAACATATTAAAAACATTTGAGATATCATTGGGATCTACCCACAGTCAGTCTAGGAGGATCACAGTGGTAACTCACACCTTTACTCCCCATTGAGACTTCTGGGACCCTGAACTGGTCTGTTTTGTTCTTGCATTCCTGGAGAGTAAAGCAGCAGCCCCATTGTGGGATCATCCCTATCTTCAAGAATTGCACTAAGGTTCAGTTTGTATCTGTGAGCGTTAAAATGCCCCCTAATAAATAGTAATCCTTTGTATGGTATATTGCTAGTGAGAATTACTGCAATAGCTGGTGTCCACTTGGGTTCTGTGCTAGCTGGGCCTCTAGCCCATGGGCCTTTTAGTGGGCCTGTTTGGTGCCCAGAGAGCTGCTGACAAGTATCCGTGACTGTTAATATACCCCTTAATAAACGTTAATCCTTTGTATGGTATGTTGCAAGTGAATATTATATTACTGCAATAAAAAACTGAGGTGGAAAGATACCCGTGTCCACCTCTAGCCTTCACAAGCACAAGCACACACACACACACACACACACACACACACACACACACACACACACACAGAGAGAGAGAGAGAGAGAGAGAGAGAGCATCAGATGTATACAATAAACTAATAATCCTTTAAACATGCTTGATATGCTACCAAAATTGTCATAGCCAGTACTGATGGAACATCTCCTGTGTAGCAAACACACAAACACCCTTTTGTTTCCCCTAAGTCTTAGAGGCATAAGAGAATTTGGGACATCTTTTGGTTGTCATCAAAGTTTCAAGAAGCCAACCTGAAAGTGCCCTCTTCACCAGTGCTGGTGTGGACTAATTCCTCTCATGACAGACCATGTCCACAGACCATAAATCACATTAGTTAAGCCTCTGCCTAGCAGCAAGAAACGTCTCAACAAAAGGTAATCACTGACAAGCATAGACCACTGAGACTTTACTGGTCCATCACTCCACTACATACCATTCATGGCTGCCTCACCTCACAAGCCAGGAGGCACAAAGGCAGCTTTATAGGAAAGTGATGATAAGTGACCCATCTCCTGCTCCAAGAAGGAATGTGAAGAAATGTGTGTAAGCGAAAGGGCATGGCCTTTCCCCTCTTTAATCTCTTCTGGTTTCCTTCTCCATCCGACAACCCGGCCCCCACTGTAGCCCACAAAAGGACTCCTTTCTCTGTGCCTAACAACTTACAAAAGGCATCCAACAATGTATTAGCCACCAATTACGAATGAGGAGTTTAACATACATTTACCTCCATTTACAATGAGAAAAACTGTTCAGAAAATGTCATAACTAGAGGCCAGGACCTCCTCACAGAAGCAACATCCCTTCTGAGTGCTGCTCATGCCTGCACATCACCTTTTCTCACTTGGGGAGAATATGAACCAGTTTCCCAGGGCACATAGCACTTGTAAGTTTTAGTGTGAAGTTGGCTGATCAAATGTGATTGTCACCCCCATGAAGCTGTCCTGTGCTGAGATGTCTTTGCACAGTGTTGTAAGATATTAGGATCACCCTTGGGAAAGTTCTCCTGAGGGACAAGGCTGTAGTCTTTTAATACTAGAGTCTCCAGATGAGCAGAAGGCTTCCAAAGGGGATGGCACCACAAGGAAGTCTGGGAAGGGAGGAAAGAGAAGCAGGGGGTGATAGGAAGCAAAAATAGAAGGGCCCTTCGTTTTCAGTCTAATCAATAAACATCTTTTATTAGCAACTAAGTCCCCTTAGCTTGCTACAACTAGCAGTTGATCTTATGTAGCCCTAATAATCCAAGCCCTTGCCCCTGGTTGGCTAAATATTCTTCTCCCTCGGGACCTTTGCACATAGCTTCCCTCTGGCTCACATGCCTTTTAAACCATGCACACACAGTACTATTTCAGGCCTTGTTCAAGTTCTATTTCTTAAGGAGGACCCTTCCTTATTCCTGGTTTTACAATTGTTTGCTTAATCGTGTTTCTCTTTTTACCACTTCATTTTTTAATTGAATTTGTTATTATCTTATATGGTAGAAGTTTTTTTATTTTGGTTTGGTTTTAGTTTAGGGTGTTTGTATGTCTACAGCTGTGTCTTCTTTTACTGCTCTCACCTTATTTTTTGAGACAGAATATCTCTGCTGAGATTGGAGCTCATCAATTCAGCTAGACAGCCTGGTCAGAAAGGACACTGGGATTCTCCATCTCCATGTCCCCAGTGCCAGGATTACATGTCACCCCATCTCCACCTCCCCAGTACTGGGATTATATGGTGCCTCTGTCTACATGGTAATGCAAAATATTCTGATCAATTTTGGAGGTTTTTTTTTCATTCTTAGAAGATAAAAACTTACTTGTTTTTATTATTAGCACAAAATTTAGTATCTTAGCCACTTTCTATTGCTGTGATAAAACATGATGCATGACCAAGGCAACTTATAAAAAAGCATTTGATTTGCCTCACAGTTTCAGTGAGTTTGAGAGCTCTCATCTTGATCTACAACTATGAGACAGAGAGAGAGAGAGAGGGAGGGAGAGGCAGACAGACAGATAGACAGACAGACAGACAGACAGACAGACTTGGGATTGGGATGGCTCAAGCCTTTGAAACTTCAAAGCCCACCCCCAATAACACACCTCCTCCAAGAAGCCTACATCTCCCAACCCTTCCCAAACAGTTCCATTCTCATTCAGCTGCCACAATAAACATCCCTTTTTCTTCCCTCCATTGCCCAGCCTTCTCTCTTTCATCGTCTCCATCCCTCCTTCCCACTTTGATGTCATATGTCTTTTTGCCCTCTCCTTCTACAACAACCCTTGTCCCCTCATAGCCTAGATTCACTCTCACAGCAAGGCCGGAGTGTTCCAATGGTGACTAAACCCCATCTTGACTTCCTTTTCCAAGAGTCAGAACCCATGGGTGACCAGAAAGATTTTTATCGTATGATTATACATTATCCCTGCATTTAGAAGCTGTTTTTTTATCAGGACACATTTATCTCAAGTACTGAGAGTTATTTTCAAGAGAGGAGTGAACTCCGTGCCTCCCTGTGATAGCAGGTGGAATGGAAGGCTTAACTATTCTCCTAATCAAGAGTGAAGGGCTAAGTTAGATAGCCTCAATCGGCCTTATCATTTTCAAATTACAAAATCAATAATAAAGCTGTGTTCATCACACTATCATGTTAATATTCAATATTAGTATTAATTAATGAATACTTTAATTCTGATAAAAGTTGATATTCATTATTGTGTGTACATCTGATATTATTTAGTGAACATTTTTCTTGGTTTTTGCCATAAAAGATATAAAGAAGTAGTTCTCAACCTATTTACTGTGACCCCTATAGGGATCAAATGACTCTTTCACAGGGGTCACCCAAGACCAACTGAAAACACACATTATTATTCATAACAATAACAATATTGCAGTTTTAGAGTAACAAGGAAAATAATTTTATGGTTGGGTCACCATAACATGAGGCACTGTGTGCCAAGACCATCAGGACAGTGAGTGAGAAGCTGATCCAAAGGGCTTTACAGTTTTGTTCTTCTTGGTTTATTTTTTAGTGTGTGATTTTTTTAAAAAAAAAATTCTTTTTTGTATATTTAGCTTGAAATTCAATAAAAGAAGGGGCTTTCAAACAGTACACAAAAAGCTACTGACAATTGATTACAGAGTCTGGCTAAGGGTATGCAAGTCCAACAGCTCAGTTTTCACAAGAGGACAATGTATGGTGTGTACCACAGAATCAAGCCCAAGAGGCTGAAAGGGATTTAAAAAAAAATAATAACACATGTAAAACTTACTCATATTTCATTACAAAACAGACGAGAAGTCCAGTGTTAAATGTAACAGTGTTGCATGAGCTCAGTCAGAAAGCTTTTCCTGAACAGAACATGCGATAGTTGAGGGAATCTCAGGACCGAGTTGAAAACTTACAAATTTAAAATCAAACAATGGGCTGCTCTCTGGGACCAATTCAGCTTTTCAATCAGGGCAGTGTCTGAGAATTTCCCAGGCTCCTTTCACAGGGTCACAAGGGTCTCCATAAATCAAGTCCAGCCTCTTCTTCCCTTTTTCCTCCTGATATAATTAATACCGATTAGTGGGTATTCCCAAGGAGCCAGCCCCAAAGAAAGAGAGGACACTTTTTGTATGTATGTATATGTGCATTCGTGTGTGTGTGTGTGTGTGTGTGTGTGTGTGTGTGCGTGCTTGCATATGTGTTTGTGTCTGAGTGTGCCTGTGTGTATGTGCATGCCTATGTGTTGGTGCATGTGTGTCCTTGTGTATGTGTGCGTCTGTATGTGTATGTTCACATGTATGTGTGTACATGCTCAAGAATTCATATGCCCATGTTTGCTCAGTACCTTCCTTAGTCTCTCTCTGCCTTATTTTTTGAGGCAATGAAGCTAGAATGGTTGGTGTTTAAACCTCTTTCATGGAACTTGATCTCACTTGCCACTTTGGCCCCTGAACATAAAGACAATTTTGTTGACGTTTGAGAGGAAAACAGTAGGAGAGCTGTAAATCTTAGCATGGACCCAGATATGGGGAAAAGGTAGAGAGTCAGGCTTTCTGAAATGGGTGTTGGTAAGTAGAAGGGGGGGGGGGAGCTTCAGAGAAAGAAAGCCCAGAGTGCCAGCAAAAGCTTGTGCTAGTGTGGAAACCAAAAAGCTCTAAAGAAAAAAATGGCTGCAGCGCTAAGTGTTGAAGTTCTGCAAGCATGTGCCCCCAGAGCGGCACGCACGAGGAGAAACACAAGTACATCCTCTCCTTAAAGGGATAACTAGCCTTTCCTCTCCTTAGCGCGTCTTCAGGGAACCTGCTGGTCTTGTGGATGCAATCTCAGTCAGGTGATTGATAGGTCTAGTTGGCTCATCTCAACTAAAGGAGATTCTCAAGGAAACATGGGACATGTCTTCCCCAGTACCTGTGGCTCCTCCCAGTTCTTCTCACCCCACCCCCTACCCTAAGCCTCTCCCTCCCAGGGGCGGGCTTCACTTCTCTTTCCCCAGCCACTTCTCATGCACTCTGTTCTCTGTGTCCTGGCTGGCTCTGCTCCAGGGTCTCTCTTGGTCCACCTCCCACTCACCCCCCTCTTTCACCCCATCCTCTACCCTCTTTCCCCTACCCCCCGCATAGCCTGGTTCAGTCTGCTGCCATGTACGGTCTGAACCCTTCAGATGCCTCTGGCTGTTTTCTCCCTCATGTCTACAATAAATCTTCTCTCAGCCCCTGCCTAGAAGTGATCACGTCCTTATTTTTTTCATTTGAGTGTATGATATTTGGGGTAGTTTAGTTACCAAGACCACAGGGAAGACTTGATTCAATTCTTCTGACCAAGAGAAAGTCCCAGTGTTCAGGATGTTCAAATGGACCTCAACAAAGCTAGAATACCTCTAATTTTTCATATGATAATTTAAACCCTAAGGAATGGCAAATACACATTTATTAAGCCCCCTTAAAGATGAAAGAATGCTCTCAATGCTTCTACAGATTTTTTTTTTCTAACAGTCTTCCTTTGACACTGAGAATACATCTTAAAATACAACAAAGATCCTATGTGGCTGCCTGGAAGGAATGGAATATCTTGTATTTTTTTTACTTTAGTTTAGAAACTTCAGGATTTAAAGGTGATATCCCAGCTGAAGAAATGACTCAGTGGGTAAAAAGCTTACCATGTCAACCATGAGGACCTGAATTCAGGCTTCTACAACTTACACAGTACCAGGAGGAGGAGAATGTCACCTGAAACCCCAGCCCTTGGAAGCCGAGGGTTGTCGGAGTGGGCCGGCTAGCTTGATATCAGTGAAATCTGAGTTCAAATGAGATACCCTTCCTTGAGTGATAATGTGGATATATGGAAGGCTCCAGAAACCAACCCTGGACTTCTAAACACACACACACACACACACACACACACACACACACACACACACACACACACACACACGTAAAATAATTTTAAAAGACCACTAAAGACACTACTAAGTGTGCACCAATATTTTCTGGCATATGATGCTGAGAACCTCAGCTCTAGTCTCTGGGCCAGGGGAACTCACAGGGGATACTTCACTTATTAAAATGAAACTTGACCCCATCATGATTGTTATGGTGTTGAGAACCAGGCAGAATGTGGCAAGGTAAAACATTTATTTTACAGCCAGGCCAAACTTGCAGTCTCCTTGGAAGTAGGAGACTCCAAAGTGGCCAAGTCTAAAAGCCTTTTTATAGTGAAGGTCAAGCCTGGGGTACATGGTGATTACAAAAGCAGAAATGTTCCAGTTCATTTTGCTAGTTATCAGCCAGTTTTTAGAACATGTCATGAAACATTTATGGTCAACCAGTTCTCAAAACATACCCTGGAACAATGTAAACAATTTACAATGTGTAAATTGTTCAGCTGGAACCTCCAGCTCACCCCTACACAATCCAGAAAGCCCCTTCCTGCTTCTCCAAACCCTCCCTCTCATCGTCTCCAAATTTAAAAAAAAAAAAAAAAAAAGTACCAAAAACTCAGTTCCACATTCTTGACAGCTACTGTAGCTTCCTCCCCTAAGGCTGCTGCCATCCAAACCCCTGCCTATGTGCAAGGCTTTTGAACATTCTTAGGCACAAACCCAGCTTGTGGTGAACACATCATCACCCCTCACCTACAACCCATATATTCCTTCTTTAGTTCAGAGTGCAGCTTCTCTGGCCTTGGGCCCTGAGACTAGAGAAGGCGTCTGGGAGTTGCTTTGCTCAATTAAGCCTGTTCTTATACTTTTTTCAACTTAGCATGACCTGGCTTACTTTGTCAGCAGAGAAACCTATGGGGTGGGGAGGCAGAAAACTTACTATTAAAAAAAAAAAGCAAGTTGAACTGTAGCTTAGGACACAATTAGAGAAACATAGAGAACAATATAAAAATAAATCGAATTCTAACATTATGTTTAACTAGGAAAAGAAAAAGTGGAGTCAGCTGGCTCTTAAGAAAGAACTACTGAATAGATAATCTCTTAGGTAGGGTTCCAGTAGCAGGAGGTTTATCACACTTTTGAGATGCAGCTAAGGCTTTGGCAAGTACAAAGAAAATCTAATGTTGTCCCAATGAATCCTACTTCTCATGGCAATTGGCTAGAAAATAATTTGTTGTGGAAGGTGCAGCTCTCAGACAAATCTCAGAATCTGGAGTGATGAGGACTTCATTTGGAATCGAAAGGAAACCCAAAGATCCATAGTGTGAGCAAGATGCAAAATGATCTGGTCATTTGCTACTCATGGAAAGCCAACATTCTGGAGCTGCTTGCCCTATGTGTTCTGTGCCCCTACCCAACTACTTGGAGAGGAGATTCTCTAATGGCATGCCTCACAGCTGAAATTTTCTAATACAGTCATATGATTTCTTTTCATTAGGCTTCAAATGAAGGTAAAGTGATGGCAGTTAGTGGATCAGTGAGTCCTTTCAGTCACAATGAAGAGGAGAAAACCCCAGTGGCTCTTCCATCAAATGCAAACCCTCCAGCTGCAAGGAAGGTGAACAGGTGGCACAAGAATTTGCTGATGACTAGAGTCAGATTCTGACATCATTCCTCTTCTTCAGCTTTGCTATTTTGTCCCAAAAGGAGAATCAGGAGCACTGGCTTCTTATTCCTTTCCACTTTGGATTTACCATGGTCTGAAGAAATTCCTGCCTCCCAGGGCTAGCCCTTTCCTCTCAAACACTGGGGATAATGATACAGTGTTTCAGCCCTTAATCTTGGTAATGATGCCAGGGTTAATGAGAATGTTTGCAAGGGGAGAATGTCTTTGAGCAAGGATCAAAATATGGAGTGAGTACACTTTATTAGAAGCAGTAATAATGGGCCTGCACTCTTGATGACTGGCAAGCAACCACTGCCCTTCTGGCCTGCATTAATTCTTGGACCCAAGGGTGTTAATTAGAGTGAAAATGTATGTACTGAATGCCGCCCAAGATCCTAAAGGAATTAATCCATTTCCAAAAGGTGGTCAATTTACCTCTGCCCGCCCCACTAGGCTTCTATCCATTGTTAGTACAGAATAACTACACCCTTCCCACCTCTTATCAGGCAACTTGTTTCTTCCCATTTCATTAATAGAATAAAAAGCATCTGAACGTGCAATTGGAATAATCACCTCCTCCTTAAATATTTACTCTTTGTTCATTGGTGAGCCCCCAAACTATGGTTACCTGTATATTTAAGATCAGCACTGTTTCCTGTTACCGTGGTGTATAGACCACATGTGCTCAGTTTAGGCAGAACATATGTAAACATCTCCTTTTTCAGGTCCACTCCCACACCTTTGTGTTTTGTCTCATGAAAAAAATGCTTTCCATTCTCTTTCCCGAAATAAAATTCCTCACAGTCTACCATAGACATTACCAATAGCCTAGCTAAGCCACTTAGAGCTAATCTATCTTAGCCAGGACAATCAAATAGGCTGTTAGTGCGTTTTTCTTTATAATTTCCATTCCATTCCAAGTAAATTCCAATTACTTGGAATAAATATCCTCTTGATATTCATATTACTTTCTCACTAATCATAAATAAAACATAAAATAGGGTTGAGTATAAGTGAAAAGACTGTGAGACACAGCAGTGAAGCCACCTGACCCCAGAAGTCATGCTAATGTTCACATGTTGGAACAGTTAATGGGCTGAAGGACAAGCTATGTCAAACAACATAGACATGGATGTAAGTGTGGTCCTTATAGCAAATCTCCCCAGACAACTGGAATGCCCTTGGGTAGTCCAACCTGCTTTTACTTATCAAGGCATAAAACTATCAGCTGAAGACCTTTGCTGAGAGCCCTGTACTCCACAGATAACCCTCACCTCTACCTGTCTCTGCCATCCCAACCTCTGACTTTGGAACTGCAGTATGAATGTGCTTGCTTTATTGGGGGAGGGGTGTCCATTCCTATGGTTAGAAGGTTAGAAATCAGACCTTTCTCCTAGCTGAGCCAAGATCACTTCTGATGCACCAATCATACATTAGCCCTGAGTAGCTCCAAGGCTGAACCTCTACTCTGCTGATCCAAAACTTGACAAGATGAGGTGAAAAGCAAATAGAATCCAAATGTCTGCACTACAACTAAGTTATACCTCCTTACCCAAAGGCTCAACCATTGAACTAGCTCCAGATGCCCATGTCCCATCATGAAACACATACCAAACAAAAAAACTCCCCAAGGAAAGCAACTTAGATAATACACAAGACAATGAGTTTGAAATAGCAGTTATAAATAGGTTCAATGAATGCAAATATGATATGAGTAAATGCTGGAATCAAGACAAGGAAAACATAAACAGCTAAATGAAATAAAGAAGACAACTCAGGGTAAGAAAATGAAACCCAATAAAGAGTTAGAAAATCTGAAGAAAACCCAGCTGAAATAAAAATTGAAGTGAAAAATTCAGTGAGTCTAATTAAAAAAGGTCTGGGGGAAACCTCGCCGATAGACTGGATCAAGTTGAAGTAGAGGCTTCAGATAAGAGAAAGGGGTTAAATCATTCAGAGAAAATGAAAGTTAGTTCATAATCTAGGTTTCTGACCATGTTTACATTCATGTTCTAGTATGTAGCTCAAGTTGGTATATCTCTACTAATAGCTTATACAGCTCACTTAACAACTTGAAATAATCTTCTTCCTATCTTAATGTGTCTAAAATGAATTAAAGGATAAATCTGGTAACATCCTATTTTGTATAAAAGTATTATGAACTAATTCTTACCACTTATTTATTAATACACTAAGCATTTTTCTGAGTTTAGATTGTTTTCTTTTTATTTATAAGCTTTATTGGAAAAAAAACTTATGAATAAAAAAAAAAGCAGAGACCAAAATTAACCATGCTCAAAGTTCAGAAAGGTTCACTGAGACACTGTCTCCCTGGAAGAGTCTATGGTCATTTGACACACCTTTCCCGGATGAAGGTGTGTATGTCAAACTTTCCAAAAGAGAATTTTCTACCCATTTTTATTATTCTCTTCTTGGAGTTTAACTTTTAGAATTTTGACTTATCTAAAAGTTAATGCTGACAACAGATTTATTATTCAGCACTTCCTAGACACCTACCTTTTCAGTTTGTGAACATATTTTCTGGCAGAGGCCTGAACCAGATTATTTAATAATGGAATATAACTCTGGGAATTCTTCTAAGTCCCTTTACCTTTGGGTAGAAGGCCAACAATAGGGAAGTTCTAGCTAAATATTGCATTAATTAAGGGCTGGCCTCTTTCACTGTTCTGAATTCAATCCCCACTTGGGTCTCCTGCCTTAGGCAAAACTCTCCTTTTAAATGAGTGGATATCTTGAAAAGGAGGGAATTTTTTTTTTTCTTTATGAAAGATAAATACTCTTTCCACTCCATACTTTCTTTGTAATTTCCCTGTGGAAGAAATCCAATGGAAGCTGAACTTCATGAAGGCAGTCAGTTGGCCAACACAATATGATGGGTCTGCCTCTGTGATATGGATGGAAATACTTTTCCCAGCTGTCATAAATACCAGTCTGTTTTCCAGAGTTCTTTGGGGGACATCCAACAAGTACCAAGGTACCAACATGAGTAGGCAATAAAGATGGCTAAGGAAGGCAGAGAAATCATCCCCCCATTTGTCTTATTTGGGGGTGTAGGAGAATTGAGGTATTTTGCCACAATATTGTTTCAGACATAGGTTCAACCTGGGAAGATTAATCACCAAGTGCATGTAAAATTATAGGTACTTTTTATTTGAACTGTTTTCATATGTCAGTGAAAATCTAAGTAACAAAAAAGTTAGATAAATTATTGCAATTTTTTACTTAAGAATTATATACAGGTAATGGTACATCTTGTATCTGCCAAAGTATAAATGTAACACAGCTTTTTTTATTCACAAATTCTCAGTACCTGAAGACATAAAAGATCTTTGGCCAGTAGGCCCAGTACCCACTCTTATACAGACTCTCGAAGCTTGCCTTGTGAGGAAACCTAATGTGGACTCTAAAAGCTCATGCTTCCAAACCAGAGGATCTGGTAGTAGGCAAAGTAGGAAGAGCAGGGCTTAAAAAAGAGGGTGACAATGCTAGACAAGTCTGAGGTGCCATCAGAAATGAGTGTGACCAGGATGTTGATGAGAAAATGGGAGGAAGATCTAGCATCCACAAGCCAGCCAACCAGAGATGGTGTTTCTTTCAGAGGTAAGAGAGGACTGAACAAGGAAACAGTTCACAGGGGAGCACACGGGGCAGCCTGTGAAGAAGAGAAGCACCAACCTGGTGTACAAGTGAGCATTTGTGTGGAGTAGTCCTTTACACTGTGTGAGTGTATGTTGCTGTGATTGTTTTAATACAGAAGCTGACTGGCCAATAGCTGGACAGATAAGGTTAGGCAGGAGAACCAAACTAAGGACATCGAGAAGAAGGGCAGGTTCAGAGAAATCTCCAGTCAGACACAGAGAGAAAACAGGAGGTACAAGATGAAAGTGACGTAACATCACATGGCAGAGCACAGATTAATAAAATTGTTTGATTTAAGTTCTAAGAGTTAGCTAGTAACAAGCCTGAGCTATTTGTTGAAAATTTATAATTAATATCAAGTTTCTGTGTGGTTATTTGGGAGCAGCTTCCAAGACACAGAGAAAACTCCACTTACACAATAAGTGCCCTACAGTGTGTGTAAGAGCAAGAAGCACTCAGCCTCACAGTGTCTCAATGAGAACTGTCAGATAAGTAAGCACTGAAATCAATGAACATTCAGAATTCCAACTTCACACAGATGTTTAGTGGCATCTCCATTAGAAACTGAAGGAGAACACGGAAATTACTCAAGACTTCTGTCTTTATTCACATCTTTTTTTTCTAGGAAAAACTCAGAGATTCTCCAGTAGAAGAAAGCTTCTCTTTTCCATGTTTCTTGATGACCGTTTTTCATGGTGTACTTTGTACTTTAGACAAAAAGAAACTGTCTCTGTTATTCTGAGAAAAAGAAAAGATTCAAGTTACAGTTAGTATTTCTGCTAAATTATGTGGAAATTAGTGAAGAAAATAGTTTTTCACAGACTCCCCATCCCTGACCTTGACTAATGGAGCTATTTTGTTCCAGATGTTGTAAATAAGATTTTAGCTTTAAGAATTCTCCAATGCCACAGCAATCTAGAAAGAAGGGAGTCGGCATTCTGTTACTACATCAAAATGCGGAGATAACCAACTTATATAGAGAGAGGTTTTGTTTCTACTAAAGGTTTTAGTGCGTGCTTCCTAAGATCTGTTTAATCTGGGCTGTAGTAAAGTCAGTGCTGGTCCCATGGTAGCTGAGAACCAGAAACAGAATGAGGAAGAAAGAAACCGGAGTTTTATAGTCTTCAGTGGCACATCTTCTGAGTCATGTAAAATCTAAGGAGTTCCACCTTCTGATGGGTCTACTCTCAATCCCTACAAAACTGAGAACTATTCTTTCTTGCCTTTGAACCATCAAGATAAGACTAAACCACTGCCAGATCCGTGCTGATCTTCTAGGGAAAATGCAATTTCTTCCTCTCTCTCTCTCCTTTCTTGCTGGACTAAGGATTTGTCCTGCTATGTACGTATTTGTTACTGATTAATTTATTCAGTGCTGTAGGGTAGGAGTTGGGATTTTGAGGTAAATTAGAATAGCCTTTCATCAGCTATTGTTAAAAGGGAAAACCAAAAGAAAATTAAGTCTCTTTGGGAAGGTTTACAATATATAAATTTATAAATGATGGGGAGACTGTAAACCACCAGCCACAAAACAGAAACATTAGAAAGTTCCAGAACACCAGCAAGCCTTGATTCCTGTGTCTTTTGGATTACCTTACTCCCAGGTTTTTTTTCTTAGTGTGGTGATTTGAAAAAAAATGGCCTCCAAATAGAGTGGCACTTGTTGGAGGAAGTTTGTCACTGTGGAGACGGGCTTTGAGGTCTCTTTTGACACAGACTACTTCCTGGTACCTGAAAGATGAAGAACTCACAGCTCCTTCTCCAGCACCATGTCTTCCTGCATGCCACCATGTCCCCATTATGATAATGGACTGAACTTTTGAACTATAAGCCAACCCAATTAATTTTTTTTTCTTTTATAAGAGTTTCTGTGGTCATGGTGTTTCTTCACGGCAATAGAAACCCTTATTAAGATACTTAGGGTGTCCTAAGTCTCTATAATAAATCCTTTTGAGCTTATCTATTACAAGCTTCCTGTAACAAACCTAAGAAGGATGAGCAATGATTGACTGAACATCTGAGTCTGGAGCAATAGAGGGAGATAGAGAGTTAGGATCTTGGGCTTTCACATCTCTATATTATGTATAAGTGAGAACTGGTATGTAGTTCAGTGGTGGAGTATTTGCTTAGCATGCATGAACTGAGAGCTAACTCTGCAGCACTGCAATAAATAAGTTAATTAATTATTAACTAAGTTAAAAATAACTGTTGGCCAGGACTATCTTTTCCCAGGATACTCCTATAGATAAACCCATTCCTACTACCTGTTGCCAACCCAAAAACTAATCCTTGTGTCAAATGCCTGAAATAGAGATAAATTTTCCCTTCTCCAGATAGTGTTGGACTCTGTTCAAGAAAGTAAATTATATTCTGTACTTTGATTTTTTTATCCTTATTTATTTACTCTGTGTGTTCACGTGTGCCATGGTCCACATGAGGTCAAGGGTCCAGTTCTCTCCCTTCCACCACGTGAGTCCTAAGGATCAAACTCAGGTCATTATGGTCGTCACCATGAGCCCTTACTCACAAGACGGCCTGTAAATTATATTCTTTACACTTTTTTTTTTTTTTTCTGAAAGAGCTTGTGACAGGGTGACCACATTGTTTCGTACTTGTAACTGTGTTTCTTGTAGGGCTGTTGGGGAGTGCTTAGTTCCTGTGCTTCTGCCATTCAAATAAAAGCTACTCATATAACTTTTCCCCTTGGGAACCCCAGGGCTTTTCTTTCCTTTATATCATGGCCACAGATGTGCTTAAGTCTTTCCGAGAGGTATTTATCAAGAAGTACATGACTTGAAATAACAGATGATCTTACTATGTGAAAAGCTTGTACATAAAAATCAAAATAAAGCAAAATAAATCCCCAGCATTGTGATATAAATCTTGAAACTAGGATACTACAGTTCTCATAACTTAAGTTAGAATGAATTATTGCACATGTAAGTCCCTCTGCCTACATCTGGTTCTCATAGATAGTAATGACTGAGCAATACGGGGTGATAAAGAAGTGCAGTGGGAAATCTGAGTAGATTCACCATTTTGCCCATGCTCCACCCTATAATGGAGAGCACATCTCTCCATCCCCCCTGCTCTGAGAAACAGTAAGTTACAAGATTCCCACAATACAATTTGCAAGCTTTGCTATCTTTATATTATCTTTAAAATAGTGACTACACTATGAAAAATTCATTTTCTAATATTTTGTTGTAGAGTTCCACAAAGTCAATAAATTATCACTCTGTGACTTAGAAAAAAGAGACTGCAGGTTTTTCTATTTGTAAACTTCTATTTTATTCATTTTCTCAGCAGGTAATATGCTTTTTCTTCTTTCTCTGCCTGAAAAACAATAGAAAATATATCTGGCCTAGTTAAAAAAAAAAAAAAGGTTTGAAGGCATCCTTGGTAAACTAGGGATGAGATACAAAATAACATGTTACATAATTTGATATGGATGTATCATCAATCATTTTATGTAAATGACTCTCTACCAAGGAAGGGAAATTAAAATGGACACATGTCACACTGATGACTGATATGCCTAGGGTAACTAAACTGTTAGAACTGAAGTTGAATATTCTCTACCATAACCGAAGAAATTAAGTGATAGCCCTATCCAACATAAAATAATAGAGTTCATTAAGATGATATAAGTGGCATTTTAAGTAATGAAGAATTATACGATCTTTAATATGTAGGTATCCTTTGAGAATACTTCCAAGTAAATCTATGATGCTAGAGAATGGCTGAGTGGAGGCTTGTGACCACAAGGCCTTAGGTCCAACACTAAGAGAAAGAGACAGCCAAGCAAAGCTCATTCACAGATCTGATGGACATTAAGCCAAGATGCTGCCAAGACAAGCATTTCTCATTAGGTGCCCTAAAGACCCTTCCTATAGACGTGGGAGGAAGTCACTTACCAGATGTCTGTCCTAGGCTGGTGCTTATTTTTTCTTGACCTCCCTCAGCTTCTCCCATATATACCACACAGGGTTGTGGGGAGAAAGGCTCTATAACCCTTGTTCACACAAGGGTGGAGGTAACAAGGCTCTGTAACCCTTGCTAAAGAAGAACTTAGCTATTCCAATCAATGCACACACTGGTCTCAACATGTGTTCTTGTTTATGTGTCCAGTCTAATTGCTGATGGATGTTGAGTGATTAGCTATCCGGACATCCATCAGCACAACAGACTATTTTACAACTTGGCATCATTAATGACATCTTGTTCTCTTGTGATAACAAAAGGCCTATTAAATCTAATTCTAATCAAGATAAAGAAAATAAAAAGTCAACATGAGAGGAAAACATTGTGTTATTCTTTAAAGATGTGTGATGCCGGCTCTTCCCAAAATCACACAACTGCTGTGCTTTACCAGCTGGGGTTCAAGGAGGAATTTCCCTGTAGCCTTGTTTCTCCTCTCCAGACTAGCTGACTCAGCAGTAAGGCCTCGATTGTTCTCAATGATATCTGTGTTTTATTGACCCTACCATCACAGTGGTATTGGTGCAGACCACAGTGTTCTTCTAGGTCTCCCATCCTCCTGTCAACTTGCCCAAAGCCAACTAACTATTCTTGTGGTATACAAAGGCGGGAAGGCTTACTTCTGACATTCTGGTGGGGTTTCCATGGATTTTCCCCCTGTTGTCTTCCAGATCATTCCATAATTAGGTGCTAGACCTATAAAATATGGCATTTAAAGCATTTTAAGAACTTAGACTTTTCTAGACAGTGAGACAGGTCTGCTCCTAGCAGCAAAAATATACTTTAAAAAGATGATGAACATCAAGAAAATTTTATAGAGAGTTTACTTTCTTTGTGGCAAAAGTTAACCACTAGACATAAAAAAAAAATTGTTCTTGCCTCAACTGCCTAACAGTATGCTACATAAGCTAGACATGCAAGACCCATAAAATGGGACCTCTGAACTTTACCAGAACAAGCTGAGATGGTCCTTCAGGTTCCTGCTTCATAGAGAAACCTACCAGACATTATAGACATGCTGCAGGACACACAAAAAAGCAACTGAAAAGTCCTCCCAAAATAGACAGAACAGTCCTTCAAATTCCTGCTTCATTAAAAAGTCTGCCAGAGACTCTAGTCCTATAGGCTAAAGACAGATGTGCCAATGTTACAAAAAAAAAAAATGGGGTGACTGTCCAAGTAGCCAGATGTTTGTGTCTTTTCCAAAATTTAAAAGTTGCTTGCAATGCACTTCTTGTTTACTCAAGTAATAATATGTCCTTCTGTAGTCTTTGATAAAGTTAAAGATTAGGAACAGTTTTCCTTAGTTAGAATAAAAAGTTAATTAAATAAATAGACTAGATATTGTAACTGTAATTCTTGCCCAAAAGCTGTTTTGTTATATATAATTTTGCTATCTTAAAATTAAAACTTTGTTTTTTGATAGACAGAAAAGGGGAAATGATGTAGATATCTTTGTATATGCTGTGAATACCACTGGATAATAAAAGAATTGTTTTGGACTATGGCAGAGCGGCCGAGAAGCAGGCAAGAAATCTGAGCATAGATAAAGGGAAAGGAAGATGAGTCAGGGAGACACGATCCAGCCACCTAAGAAGCAAGTATAATGGAGCACAGGTAAGCCACTGGCCACGTGGCAAGACAGATTAATAGAAATGGGTTGAGATAAGATACAAAAGCAAAAAGCCCGAGCTATAGACCAAAAAGCATGTATTTAATATAAGCGTTTGAGTCATTTTAGGGGGCTAAGCAGCTGCGGGCAGGTCTGAACCATGACCCGGATGAATCATAAATTTATTACTACACTCAGATCTTGAACTGCATTCACAAAACAGAGAGAAGAGACAAAGGTTTTACTCTTAAAGTGTACCCACCCCATGTTTTACATCATCCAGCAAGATCTTAAACACCCACACCTCCCCAAATGGTACCACCAAGGTCACAAAGTGTTTAAATGTCCAAGACTGTTGGAAACATTTCTCATTCAAATCCAATATATAGGAAATTCAGACCTGGAGCCTTATCAGCTAAACGTGAGAACATTTAAAATGTAGGTAAAATATAATATAACCTCTTTTGTTATCTCTAAATTATGTGTGACTAGCCAGAGGATTGCCATAGGCACATAGTATACACATAATATTCCCTAAGCAAATAGGTGCATGAGTAGGTGGATGGATAGAGTGCTAAATGGATAGAAAAACAGTAATTGTTGTGTAAAAGATTGAGCACAGATTTCCTCATGCGCTTATTAAGATATTCAGCTGTTGGATAGTAAGTTCTTACCCCTCCAACATTTGAGCACAACTCTTTACATAGACTTTATCCAATGCCTGGGCATGTCCAGAATTCTCTTGATCCTGTTTTCATCTAACAAAAGACTAAAAATATCTGATCACATAACACACACATTGTAACCTGCCATTAATACTCACCATATTTTCAGCTCAATAGCACTCAGGGCTTGGTTATGTTTTCTCATAAGTATTGCCAACTATGTTGGAATATGCTGGAAGACCCTTCTGCTTTAAAACTACCAAAAAAAATTAAAATTAAAACAAATGACATAGGAAACATAAACTCTATTTTGTTCATTGTTAGATGCAGCAGACGCAAAAGCTCCCCAATCACCCTTGAGCTACACAAAACAATTTTCATCTCTCAGATTTTGTGTTTATCTGGTCAAAAAGTATCCACAGTTAACCACATTTAAGCTGTGGAGTCCACCTGTAGGCCACACCGAGATCGGATTAGCTATGTTCAATTTTCTCCTTGAGTTTGTTCAGACAGGGCAGATTTACAGAGACAGAACACAAGATACCAAATCACCTCCTCTATATCACCTAACATTAAACACAAAGGCTCAGTTTATGTTTTGAAAATTTATTTCCAGTCATTTTTCAAACAAAAAGGGAGTTACTTTAATCATTGCCTCCTTCACTCTTCAGTGATAATTTTTAAAAGTCAAGAAACTAAAGGAAACTAAAACTCTAAGCAAATGTCTTGTCTTTTATTAAGTGGATATTATTGCTTACACATGTCCCTGTCTCCTAGAGGAATGCTAGAAGCCCTCCTTTCTCGGCAGTGTAGACTAATGAGAGTGAATGCTGAGGCCATGCTGGGTACAGGCAGGACGCTGACTGGCTCTTAGTGTCCTCTTTAGATGCCAAAACAATGTGGTAGTAAAAGATTATGTCATATGTCCTTATTTTTTATATGTTTTTTTCTGAGTTTCTATACACACGTGCATGCACGCACACACACACACACACACACACACACACACACACACACACACACTCACACTCGCACACACCAGAAAAATAAAATAACTGAACATGTCATAAGGCTGAAACTCCACCCACGAACACAGAGAGGAAGTCATCTAGAAGCAAGAAAATCACAGTTGCTGAGCCATGTCAAGTTTCTTCTTATAAGTTTTCTTCCAATTTCCCATCTTAAGAAAAGAAAATCCCAACTCTTCCTCCCCAAAACTAGCCAACACAATTGTGTGATGAGGAATACTTCCTCTAAAGCATCAATAAACAAAGCAGTCTTCCATGGTGCCAGCCTCACCCACCTTTCCTTAGCTCTAGGCAGGGAGTGAAGTCTTCAGAAGATGGTTAATTGTCTCCGCGGGATCCCTTAACTCTGTGTGGCTATTGGCATTTTTAGAAGGACCTTTTCCCAAGTTCACATTTCATTCCCTAATGCAGAGCCTGGTTTGAGCCTGATACCCCTCTTTGTGTAGGGAAGGGGCTCTTGCCTCAATGTTGAAGGCTTCCAGATTGCTCTGGTGACTCAGCTGCCAGCGTCTATTAGTTTTGGCCAGGCAGACATATGAAAAACTGTTATCACATTCTTTTGTTCTTATACTTTGCATGTTAAATGAATCTGCAATGTAAAACTAAAACTTTTCCAGGCCAAGGAAGACACTGAAGTTCATTAGGCTTTTGGGAGACAGAGTGAAGAGCTCTTCCTCTGCAAGCCTGGGCATGCATGCTCTACATTCAACAGTTGCTCACTCAGGCAGATCATTCTGCTCTCTGAGTCTTTCTGTCTCCAACTCACACTGAAGAGTTCTTCTTAGATTGAGATTTGATGATCACTGTTAAAACACAATATTGTGAGGTAAGTCTGAAATGACTCCTGAAGACTGATATGTTGAAAGCCTGGTCTCCAGCTAATGGCAACACTTAAAGGTGATTGAGTTATAAAGATACTACCTCATCAATGAACCAATTCATTGATAGGTTCATATTGGATGGCTAACAGAAGGTGAAACCTGGGAGAAGGAAGTAGGGTGCGGGGGGGGGGGGTGCCTTGAAGAACAGATTTTGTGCCTGGCCACTTACTCTCCCCTTCCTGTCTCTGTCTGCATGAAGTAAGTCACTTTGCTTCACCATAAACTTCTTGTCATGGTATTCTGTCTCACCACATGTTAGTCTGGAGGCAATAGAACCATCTGAAACTGTGAGCAAACAAAATCCTTGGGCCAGCAAAAGGGCTGAATGGGTAAAGAGTGTTTGGTAGCAAGCCTGATAACCTGAGTTCAATCCCTAGAACCTGCATAGCAGAAGAAAAAAAAAAGTCCTCAAATTGTCTTTTGACACTCACATGAATAGTGTAATTTAACACATGTGCACACACACAAATAAAATTTAAATTTTTATTTTTTGAGATTTTATTCATGAAACATCATTTCTATTCCTCTCCCAGATCTCTTTCTCTGTTTTCTCTCACACTCCCTTTCAAGTGTATGACCGCTTCCTCTTTAATTATTACTGTTGCATGTGCACATATATACATACACACACACAAATTCAAATACAACTTGCTGAGTCCATTTAGTGTTGCTTATATGTATACTTATTTGGGGCTGGCGATTTCCTTGGGACTAAATCACTTATTGGCTTATCCCTGAAGAAGACTGATTGTCCTTCACTCAGCAGGTGTTAATTGCTGGGGGCTCTTCATCTGGGGGTAGGACTTTGTGAAATCCTCCTCTACTGTGTTATCTCTGGTACCCTGTCCAGGGTGAGAAAGATGACTGTCACACAGAGCGTCTCAGATGAGCATCTTCAACAACTTCCTATATTTACAGTAAGAGATGTTTCATTGAAAAAAATGTGTTTTCTGTAGTCTCAGCCAGATTTGGAATGTAACACTACCTAAAATAGAGTGACAGCAATTAGTTGCCTGTAAACACATCTAATTACTCTATACACTTGTGTGAAACGGGTGAGCTAAAATATGCCTTCTATCTACATCCCTCTTTCTCTCTGGGTTTCTCACCTGTTTCTAGAATTGGGAACTTATCCTTCAAGCTATGAAAAGAAACAAAAGAGTATCTGATCATGATTAGTTTTATTTAAAGAGGAAAAGTATTGACAATTTTAACTTACATTGGCAATTTAAAAAATATTTGTTACGAAAATTTTTAAAACAGAGTAAGCATTTTTCTGATGATTACTGTCCACCATAACTTAATTTTTCTTTCATACTTTTCAATAATAAGTTTATAGGGGAGGGGGATTAATTTTTTAACCTAATCATGGCAAATCTATTTATAGAATTTAGTTTTTTCACTTGCTAATGTAGCATTTATCTAAGTTGTTACAGATTTTCTATTCCCAATGGTTGCACATTGCTTAGCAAATGTATACATCAAAATTCATAATCATCCCCCTGAAGATCAGCATTTAAATAGCAAGTCACTAAGCGATATAGGGCATAAAGCTTTCATAGCATTAAGCTGTAGAGTGTGAGATACTTAGAAACCAAGCAGGAGTAAAAAGAGAGAGCATCCAGGCTTCTCCCTTCCTTCCCCAGAAGACAACTCTTCAGGGTTGTTGAGAATAAGAGACCCAAGGAAGCTGAGACTTAGCAGTCAGAGAAACTCAGCATCCTGGCAAGCAACTTCAAACAAATGTTTGTTCCCAGAAGTCCCATTTATTTCATAACCAGGCAGATAGTCCATCAAAAAAAAAGTAGATTTTTCTACAATAGTAGAAAGTGTCTTTGAAAATAGTGTTCAGTCAAGGACCTACCATATGTTGCAAATTTCAGTCTTTAAAGGAAATGCAGTGAGGTGCATGAGCTGTGCCTACAGCATGGAAGCTGTGAAGGGAAGAAATTTACCTTTCAGTGCCATCATGTCAATAAGAAAACGGTTGTACCTACTAGTCAGGGTCTGCCCAAAGTCTTTTATGCTATTTGCAATGTTATGTACATAACTTTTTGTTGTAGAGTATTATTTTTAAATGTGTTACATTTGTTTATGCTGTGGAACATTTGTTTAAAGATGCAAAGATGTGTTGCATTCTTTTATGTTACATTTGTTTAACTCTGTGACAATGTGTTACTTTGTCTGCCTAAAACACCTGATGGTCTGATAAAGAGCTGAGAGGCAGAGAGGATGAATAGGAGACTCTGGGAGAAAGAGAACAAGGGGAGGAAGACACCAGGGGACAGCCACCCAGCCACACAGCCACACAGCCACCCAGCCACACAGCCACCCACCCAGCCACCCAGCCACACAGCCAGCCAGCCACCCAGCCACCCACCCACCCAGCCAGCCAGCCCCCCAGCCACCCAGTCACACAGCCACCCAGCCACCCAGCCAGCCAGCCAGCCAGCCAGCCAACCAGCCAGCCACCCAGCCACACAGCCACCCAGCCACACAGCCACACAGCCACACAGCCACACAGCCACCCAGTCACCCAATCACCCAGCCAGCCAGCCACACAGCCACACAGCCACCCAACCAGCCAGCCACACAGCCACACAGCCACACAGCCACACAGCCACACAGCCAGTCAGTCACCCAGCCACACAGCCACACAGCCATCCAGTCACCCAATCACCCAGCCACACAGCCACACAGCCACACAGCCACACAGCCACACAGCCACACAGCCACACAGCCAGCCAGCCACAGAGTAAGAGTGAAAGTAAAATATGCAGAAGTAAGAAAAGGAAAAGGCCCAGAGGCAAAAGGTAAATGGGTTAATTGATTTTTAAAAAGCTGGTGAGAAACAAGCCATGAAATCAAACTGGAGTTGGGAGATGGACAGAGAGTTGATCCTTCTTTTATAAAGTGTCTTAGCTAAGTCAACTTTTAATTTTGTCCCAACTACCTTGAAGGAAAATAAAAGACATGCCATCATTTTACCAGGAAAAGAAATCACAAGAGGAGCTTAAGATAAACTTATGGCAAAAAGCTTTGCTGTCAATGACTTGCAGAAATAATTAACATGTGACTTGCAATCTGAGGACAAAGGGAGAAGTTTTGCAAGATTTTATCATTTAAAAAATCAGGGGCTGGGAATGTAATGTACAGAGAAAGTGCTTGCCTGTGATGCACAGGACCCAGGTTCAGTTCCCAGCACTGCATGAACCAGTTATGGTGGCACAGAGCTGCAATGCTGGTGCTTACCCTGGGAGGTGGAGGCAGAGGTTTAGACTTCCAACATCATGCTACACAGGGGACCTGTCATGTCTCCCACCAAAAGCAAGATGGGAGAGAAATATAAGTTGGACTCCAAAAAATAAAGGAGCCAAAAAAAAAATAATCTTTTGACCCAAGATGCAAAATATTAAAATCTATAGGCCATTTTCTGTTTTGTAATTGCAATGGGAGCTTTAAATATATTAAAAAGAAATTATTTTGATGATGGTATATTCAGAGACTTCCTTAAGTAATCTTCCCTCTGACACAGATTTTTTAAAGACAGGACTTTCTCTAAAAATGTTTGGGAGGAGTAGTTATGAAAGAGAGTGAGGCTCTTTGTCTGACAGCTCTTAAAAGCATTTCCCCTGCACTAATCCCAGATCCACTCCTTGCTGGCCCCTCAGAGGTAGCACAAATAGATTACGAAATGAAATGCTTTTTCTGTTTTCTTGTCTCTTCTCTTTCTTGGAGAACTATTTTTAAATTAAATTTCCTGCCCTCTCCCACCAACCCTGGCAGTTCTGCAAACCTTTGTTAAAGACCTGTAATCTCTCCCATGTCCCTCTACCTCTGCTCCCAAGACATATAACACCCACATGAAGGTATCGCCCTGTCAAGTGCTGTAAGAAAGACAACAGTGAGCCAAAGCAGCTGCTGGACATGGCCTTCTTGATCAAGACACACGGAAAAGAGGAGAGAAGTTTTTTGCTTTTGATGAGGATTTCAAGTTCCGAAACTGTTTGTCTATGCATACAACTCAACGCATAACTTATACTGTGTTTTCTCTCAGCGTCAAGCTGTACTTCAAACAATAACTAGATACAATGGTTTCTTCGGAGCTGTGTGTTTGTCTTGTCAGGAAATAGCTATTCATTGGCATTGACTCTAACGGTGTTTCATGAGTAACCCTGGTAATTCTCTCCTGCTTTTGTGAAGGAAGAAAGCGCTTTCTGAAAAGCATGAAGCATTGCCCAGTGAGCCCTTTAAACACACACACACCCCAGAAAAATATCAAGAGGAAAATTTTTTCATCTTTCAAAGAAATATCTTTACAAATATATCTAGCCAAATAATTTTAAGCCAATCTAGTATTTATAGAAAGAGATTATTTGTTTGCATTTTATGTAATAATAGCCCTAAACTAAGCAATACACAAGTGTGAGATTTTCTTTGAGACTGAAGCTTTCCCAAACAACAGTAATAGCCCTTTGAAGCAGTGCACATGACTACAAGTACATTCAACTGATATACTGTCAGTGAACATTTAAAATAAAATATCTAAGTTTAAAGATCCTAGTTTCATGGCCAGTGATACAAATGTCCAGATTATAACTTTGTAAAACCACAAATAGAATTTATGGTCTCACAATTAATCAAATAAATATGTGACCTAAGAGTGAACCACAACACTTGTAATATAAAAAACTCTACCATAACCTACTAACCATAAATAATTTTCTATCTTTTGATTAGTAGTTATGTGGGGGTTTAATACATAAATTAAGAGGGAAATGGCTTTATAGGTACCCCAGAAAATATAGTTTTGCCCAAAGACTTTGACCCTTTAGAAAGTATGGCAGGAAATTTATTGCCTATTAGGTTGTGATATCATGTTGAATTTCTCTTGAACTTTAGCAGACATCAGGTTCACGGCAGTTGAGCTGAAGCATGTACAATTCATTGACTTACAAAGATGATCCAGACCTGGTAGGCTTCTGGGTGCTGGTCAAGACTGCACACAGGAGAGGGCTAGATGACTTGCATTTTGTCACACAAAATAACTTGTAGATGTACTCTGCTTCCTCCACTTCCAGGCAGTTGGCCACTTTCAGCTTCTTTGTACACAACCCTTCCCTGACCTTTAAGAACTATGTTTGGTGCCCCTCTTGCTGTGTGAGAGCGAGTTTAACAAGCTTCAGTCACTTTAAAGCAGAGGGACTTTTGTAGACTTTGGAGAACCACAGTGGCAGCTGACCTGAATGCAACACACAGCCTGGGGAAGCTCCAGACTCTTCAGGACCCATGGACAACCTGCTGACAGTTTCCTGTGCACACTGACAGCAGTCTCCAATGGTGCAAACCACTTCTTCGTGAAATTCCCTAAGTCCTTGGCTATGCCAAGGTTGTTGTGGGCGAGGAAATGCTAATATGTATTGTGTCCTTTGCAGCATCTCAGTTGCCTGAAGAAGAGCTTTGAAAATACAGGGACCTCAATTGGTTAAATTAATTAACAATTGCTTGTCATGTAAAGTGTGTGATATTTACAAACTAATAAACCTCATATAGGACTCTTGGTAAAATGTCAAAGAAACCATCTTTTCCCATCATTAATCTACCAGAGACAACTCCAATTTTGTAACATGGCAATCCATGAAACTTGCTTCCAATGGGGGCCTCCTCAGCATTTCTTACCTCTACACACAATATTCTACAATTCCAGATGCTCAGTCTTAGTTTACAGATCTAAACTATTCAGTGTCCTGCCGTACAAGATTGTCCTGGACTCCAGCTAAATGTATTGTGAAGCACAACCTCACTCATCCTAATCCTCTGTTTTTAAAAGTACAAAGAGAGCCCTGAAGTAGCCAGCTGATGAATGCTGTTATTAAAGGATTAAGGGTTTTCCTTGAATGAATACCTCCGATTTTCTATTGGCTCATCAGTAGAAGGTCCTTTCTCTTTAACTGTATCTTCAATTACATGAATTAAAATTACAAGTTTTCCTTGTTCAAGCTGCAGTAGACTCTGTTTAATACAAATGATCTTTAAATCTTACCTGTCAACCGAATATCATAAATTTTAATTATAATCTGATGCCCTAGGGAAGTTTGTTGGCTTATGTGACCCTATGGTACTGCATTTGTAATGTGATCCCCCAAAATAAGTTATTTTTCTAACAACAGATTTTTCATTTGCATTATTAAACCAAGAACTTTTTTTTTTAAGGCTGAATAGTATTCATTCATGTTTTAAACAACAGAAAATCATCATCCAGGTAAAACTGCTCAAGCAAACTCTTTCATTCAACCAACATTCACTGAGGGTTTTCCTAAGGCAAACACTGGGCAATAATGGGATGGCGTTGGGGTTCCTGCTGTCCATACAGTTGACATTGGAGAAAATGTCAAGTGCTGAGAAAACATCAGTGAAATTGGTACTAAGAAAAGTTCAAATGGAGAGGGGTGTTAAAAATGATATCTAAGAAGTCTCCTTAGGGATGTGGCATTTAGACTGAAGTCTGAGCCTTGAGTGACAATTCATCAAGGAGAGTGAGGACCAGCCAGCATTGTCCAGAGGTGACAGACGGCCATCTAAAAAGAACTGAGCAAAACTCACTAAAGCCAAAGTAAAGAAGGGTGGTGGCAAGTTCAAAGAGGTGGAGGCTTGGACAGGGTCAGAGTGGAAGCCCTTGCCACCACACAGTTTTGATCACTCGTCTGCAGAATAGTAAATACTAAAGCAGGCATCACAGGAGTGTTTCATGGGCACGGAGATGAAGCAAACAGCACTTGACAGTTCTTACCAAAGCCCTCCTTTCTCAGGCCCAGTTTATCCTTGAGAAAGAGTTGATAGTTTCAGGGCTCCTATGTAGACAGTGTTTTTGATTCCAGGACTCGGAGAAAAAGAAGAAGGAGGAGGAAGAAGAGGAGGAGGAGGAGAAGGGAGACAGCTGGGTGAGGAGGAAGAAGAGGAAGAGGAGGAGGAGAGGAAGGGAGACAGCTGGGTGAAATGAAGGAGAGGTGCCATCAGTCCAAAGGGAAGGCTGAGCTCAGTATTTAGTGCATCCAATAATGTACCAAATAGTTCCTTGATGGGGAACTATAACTAAAATACTGATTCCATTACTGTACAGAAAAAATATCCCAAATTCATAATTGCAAAGCGATAAGAATCATTTGTTACTTCATTCAAACCCTACAGGTATGAACTTGGTAGCAAAATTCAATAGGCTTGTTGTTTTAGGTCCTTATTTCCCATTAGATTGTAGATAAAACATTGACCATTTGCCAAGCATAGTGGTGTATGCCTTTAATCCCAGGACTCCAGAGGCAGAGACAAGTGGATCTCTGTGAGTTCAAGGCCAGCCTGGTCTACAGAGCAAGTTCCAGGACTGCCAGGGCTGTTACACAAAGAAAAACAAAACCATGGACCTTGATTGTCAATATCTGAAGGCCTTACTGTTGGTGGAGATTGTTTCTAAGATAGCTCACCCACCCAGTCCTGGTATTGACAGGAAACCTTAGCCATAAGAGCCTTTCTCAGATACTGTCACAGTTCTTACAGGAGGCCTGCTGACTTTCTCCTGACTAAACTATTCACAAAAAAGGAACAAGACAGAAGTGGTAATGCTTGTGATACCTTACCCCAGAAATCACACCATCATTCCCATGACATCATATTGGTCTTCATAAGTCATGTGAATGAATCCATAGGGAATCACATTCCTGGGGAAAGTGATCACAGGTGGTCACCATTTTACAGCTGAGGCTCCTGGGACCCAAAGACACAAAGTAACTTTGCAGAGGTCCCAAAATGAGTGTGGATGTGGAGTTTAAACCCAGCTTTCCCAAAACCCCATGATCTGAATCACTGTACACACTTCCTCTTCAAATAAACTAATACCCAAAGACAAAGATATCTATCCACTCCGGAAACTGTTTAAAATAACATCAAGAATGCAAAATTTTTTTAAAAAATTCTGGAGCATACCGATAGACTTATTGGCACAAGTCTCTGACTCCAACTTCCTTCATCTCCGGCCCAAATTGTCAGGTTTGTAAGAAGCACAGGTGAACGTGTGCCAGAATTAATCAAGTATTTCATGCCACAGCAAAGGGGGCACAATCTGAGAAAGTTTAATTTAGTAAAATAAACTGACTTTCAAAGGAACCCAGATGTTTTCCATGCTACCTTTTAAAAGGATAGGCGGAGATGAAAACCATGATAATGAACCATTCCGTCCTCTAGGAGATGGAGGTGGGGACTGCTTTCTTCTGCTTCTTTACAAGACATTAAAAACCAAAGGCTGGGTGACTAATGCTGCCATAAATCACAGCTGCTGCGTTGCTCAGTTCTGGGCAGTGAAGGCTGTACAGACAGAGCTCAGTGTGAAACAAAGGGCCTAGAAGAATTGTCTCCACCTGTATCCATGTGACACCATACATGGCCTTGTATTTATTTAAGAAGTTATCGGCATTAGTGCTTGGCTAGGACCATGAGGGCACAAGTCTTACTTGTTCTGAAGTCCAGTCAATATAAAGCATGCTGATGGTTAAGCAAAGGAAGTCCAGAGACAATAGACACTGTAGAGGGAATTCTCACTGCACCAGGTTCTAACTTTGTAACTCCTTGGCTTCTCCAGACCCACTTACAAGTGGGGGAAGCTATCTGAATTCTCTCTAAAGAGGATGTTAGGATTGCTTCCCCAGGTCCCAGCTCCCTGCTTCTGGACTCCTTGGGAACAATACCCCATTGTTGAATGGAAATAACAATCTTAGAGCTTCAAGCAACTGGCTCTTTTCAACTCCAGCCATTCCAAAAGCTTTGCCCTGTATTTCTTTCTCTCTAATGAAGGCAAATGAAAAGCAGGCATATCATGGGCTAAGATCCACACAGTAAATTAAAGCCATTCCCCACTCGATGCTTCCCAGCAGCTTTTCATATCTGCAGGCCAGGCTGCAAGCTTAATCATTCACCTCAACTCCTGTTTCAAAGCATTGGGAATGGAATCAATTAGCCAGCTCAGCTTGCCCTCTATTTCATAAAAATCTCAGCATTATTTCCTTAGAGAATGTTTCATGGATTAGGCAGTATTTCTTACAGGAAAAAAAAAAAAGATTGTTTAGCAAACGGGTAAAAGATCTACAACAGTGTTCAATAAGATTACAAAGAATATAGAGAACAAAATAGTCACATAAAGGACCTTGAACCTTGCAGGGTCTTTGGTCTAGGGGGAGGAAGAGGAGGAGGGAAGGAGGAAGAGGAGGAGGTTGAAAAGTTGTTTGTGGAAGTTTAATGTACCAGTCTCCTGAAATATATCTAACAGTTTAAAAATGTGATGAGAAATATACATGAGTATCAACATCTTTTTTCCATCCTGCGCTTTAGTGCTACTTCATTTTGTTTACTCAGATGCAAACTCTCAGAGATATGTCATTTCAAAAGATGTATCATGAGACTCTGAATAAGATCCAAGTTTCTTACTGGATTCTGCACAGCCCTTCATGGTCAGGCTCTTTGTTCTTTAAAAGCAAACCATTCCATGTTCTCTCTGACCTGAATCCCAGTCAGCAGACTATCCCCTCACAGCCCTCCTGTGATATTAAACTGTCTCAAACCCTTCGCCCATTTCCTCTGCCATAAACATGCACACACCACAGTTCTCCCTCCCTCTCTCTCCCTCCCTCCCTCTCTCTCCCTCCCTCTCTCTCTCCCTCCCTCCGCCCCTCCCTCCCTCCGCCCCTCTCTTCTTATTATTGCCTTCACCCTGGCTTTTTTTTTTTTTTTAGGGGGAGTTCTGTGGTCCCGTCTGGTAATTCTAAATGAACTATCATACTTCTACCCTGTCATACTCATTATATGGGTTCTATATCACATCCCACATTCTTTTCTCTTGTAGCCTTTATTCAGGTTAGACACATATATGGTTTTTTTTTTTTGTTTGTTTTTGTTTTTGTGTTTAATAGGCCCATCATTCCAGTGCAACCCAAGCCCTCAGGAGCATTAATGTTTGTTTGATTCACTGTTGTGGACACAGCTCTTCGTCAGTGCCTGGTATGTATTACATTTGCCATAAAAACACATACGAAGGATGGTCAGTGACTCATACAGCATAATAAATGTTCCCATTAATTGAACTTAAACTTTTAAGGAACAGACACTAATAAGATTAAAAGTAATAACAACGATCTGGTGGAAATCTAACATGCCTTTAAAATTGACCGCTTGGATGCAATGTAAGCTTTTCCTGGCTAGCTGAGGCTGTATTCATGAGTGGTACATGCTGCACCTTGTATAAGCTCTGGATGCTGTTCTTGGACTCCACTCATCATTAGCTCATCAGTGATCGTGATCATCATGTGTCTGAAATTGAATTTGGATTTCAATTCTGTGTGTGTTCTCTCTAAGGGGTTTTTGTTTGCTTTTGGGGTCTTATATTTTTGTTTTTGTTTATTTGTTTTGATTTTTGTGTTTTTTGTTTGTTTTGCTTTTGCTTATCATTGCTGGATACTTTGGTCAAATTGCCACTTATGTAGAAGCACCCTTGAGCAACTCAATACCTTCATCTGCTTGGCTGCTTTAATCTGCTTACAGGCTGGGAAGTCAGACACTAATCATGGAACAATGTGGGTAATAGATCAGTAGACAGGCTTCTCCAATACCTGTCAGAAAACTCAGTGAGCAGAAGACATCTGTTTCAGCCTCTATCTTCATGGCCGTGACTCGGGAGTCAGCAAGGTGTGAGCATCCCCTGAGAAAGTGAATTGTGCTTCATGATGGGACAACGAGCATGGCAGAGTCCCACAACCATCTCCACTCTTTATATTTCCAGCCTAAAGGGCACAAGACAGATGCAAGCTTGAATAATAGTGCAGATATCTGTAGGAAAATAATATATTTGGATTATTTTGCAGAGAAAAGAAAAATATTTTGTATAAATATTTCATATCAGGGGTTAATAATTCATAAACATAACCAAAACTAATGCCAAGCATCCAAAGTAGGAAACTGACAGATTTAGCTAAGGATAGCCCATGTTATATTCATTAATCTCCCATCAGCCAATAACCAAATTACTGACTCCTCAATGAAATATCCCTTGTGAGTTTGAAGAAGGTACAATTAAAGAGCAGATGAAAATGGAGACAATGAATCTGTGACTTTTGTTTTTTTTAAAGTGGAGTCACTGTAGATCTTCTAAATGATTGATTGCAATGTGTGAGAAAAAAGAACACATTAAGCCCTTTGAGCCCTGGGAATCTCCCTCTACGATTTCAGCTATTTGACTGCATAAGCTAATGTTACACATATTACCAAAGTGAAATAGTCTCAAGATTTGGTTCTTTTGACTGCCTGGAGCCCACTAATGTCACTTTCTAAAGTGAAAATCCATCTAGTACTACAACAGGCTTATTAGCGTATATCATTTTTATTTTTGACAGGGCTGGGGCCTGTCTGTACATATGAATGGAAGTGCTCAAGGAGCCCAGACGAGTCAGATTCCCAGGAGCTGTAGCCACAAGAGGGTGTGGGTGCTTGAAACAAATCCTGGTCTTCAGCAAGCCTGCTTCTAACCACTGAACCACCTCTCCATGTACATATTACTGTATTTTTTAATATTTTGATTGTATCTTATCCAGCCTCAGAAATGATAGAGGGGGCTTGTGATAAATGTCCATGCACTGTAAGAAAGCTACAATAGAAAGGTAATTCTACAATAGAAAGCTGCAATAGTTCTGAACCATGAGAGCTGAGTTTGTCCACACTGACGAGAACAGAGTACAAGTTTTCCAGGAGCCGAAGTCAACTGAGCAAGTGAAAATCACACAGTTCTTATACAGGAAAAATGTATTCCATATTCAGGAGTTGCACATCTTCTAAGAAGTATTTATTGTGTAGCCTCTTTTACAAACAACATTAGAGAAAATAATAGACAATCAAAAATAACTCCCATCCAGATGCCACTATGTTTACCCATACAGCATAATTGTGAATCATTTCATCATTCATAAGCCCACAGTGAGTGCATGCATGCACACTGTTGAGTTTTACCATATAATAGATTCACATATTTATGTACATACACACATCCATAGGTACATATACACATATATAAACATACACACATAAAATAATTCTGAAAGATGTTTTGCTAAAGGAATAAGGAGACCAGAAGCAGCTGGTAAGGACAGTCACAACAATTGCCTCATCCCTGCATGTTAACCTGTTACAGTCTGATTTGGTCATTTTCTCATCTGGTGGTTTAATGCATTCCTTCTTCCCTTGAATGATGGATGAGCAGCTGTAATTCGCAGAAGTGAGATTTATGATTTTCTAGCTGGCTTCCAGAAACCTTGTCATCCATTCCAACTCCCACATGCAGAAGCACAGGACTCTTATCTTGGGGATGAGAGCCCCCCAAGGGAGAGGCCCCACCCATGAGAGGCATGAGAATGGGGTCTTTTAGGTTCTTCTAGCCTAGGCCAGATCCACAGCTTCATAGTAGATTCCAGAAAAGGTCAAATGAGTCAATTTGAAATGGATAAACACCAGAATCATAAGCTAACTTATTAAGCTAACATCATGTTAGGGTCGTTTTTATTTTGTAAAGCAATCACTTAGGGTATTTTAAATGAAGATGCTGACATCTAAGGTACCCATGTCTAAGAACAAGAAAAATGATTTATTCAAGAAATTGTCTTACAGGTCCTGTATATATGTTACGCCTTCTTGTGTATGTGTGTGTTGTGACCCTCTGTGTGTGCATGCATGTTTTGTGACTCTCTGTGAGTGCATGTGTGTCTTTGCATCTGCATGTGTTTCTCATGCCTTTTCTTAGACTCTTTTTTCTTTTTTATACGTAATGTGTATTAATAATCTTGTGTCAGTTAAGCCAGCTGTGATCACAATGACATAAAGAACCAGCTGTTTTCTGTGTTCTGATGCAATCCTTTTCTCATGGGGCAACATCAGTCTGCCTTATACCTAGCCCACCAAAACATAATCCAAAACAGCCACCACCAACTACATAATATGCAATGGTCAAACAAAAACCAAAATCCCACCACTTTCCTGCTTGTAAATCAGTCATGATGCCATGTCACATTCAAAAGAATACCAATGCCAGCCATAATACAACTAGAAAGTCATCATATAGTGTCTCAGGTGTAGTGGAGAGCTCTCATTCTTAGGCCACTTCAAAACCTTTTGCTCCCAAAAATCCACAAACCAGGGCTAGAAGTACAACCACGTTGGTAAAGCGCTTACCATGCAAGCATGAGGACCTGAATT